>JANJGN010000021.1:93802557-94002557 GCA_026770705.1 Isurus oxyrinchus | reverse complement strand
AAGCACTCATCTCTCGAGGCTGCTGATGTATCTGTAGAGTGGGTGCTTTACCAGCACAGGGACAGCTCCTGTGAGTGGAATGTACAATGTCCTTGTGTTGATCTCTGTGACTGTGCAGAACATGTCTGATTTCTGGGCAGTGATGGATACATGTGAGAAATGGTCCATGAAGGTATTGGTCAGTCTGAGTTAGATACAGAGTAAAGCTCCCTCTACACTGTCCCCATTGAACATTCCCAGGACAGGTACAGCATGGGTTAGTTACAGATTAAAGCTCCCTTTACACTGTCCCCATCAAACACTCCAGGGACATGTACAGCACAGGGTTAGATACAGAGTAAAGCTCCCTCTACACAGTCCCATCAAACACTCCCAGGGCAGGTACATAACAGGGTTAGATACAGAGTAATTCTCCCACTACACTGTCCCTATCAAACACTCCCAGGACAGGTACAGCACGGGGTTAGATACAGAGTAAATCTCCCTCTACACTGTCCCATCAAACACTCCCAGGACAGGTACAGCACGGGGTTAGGTACAGAGTAAAACTCTCTCTAAATTGGTCCAATAGGAAGAGCCAACTCAGCTTGTACTAAAAGCAGCAAAAAAACACTCTCTGACAGTATATAATGAAGCACACCAGCTCAGGAACAATGCGGTGAGCAGGAAGATTAAACATGTCAGTATCTCAAACGCCCACCTGAGGGTTTTGACACCTTCTGCACAAAGTTAAAATCCAGTCGACTTGTTCCACCAAAAGCCGAGCCTCGTGGTTAAACTCACACCTCAGTCAGGTACTAGAATGATGGAATGTCAGGAAACATTTTCACTTTTATCATCACTGAAGCTTATGATTTCATCCCAGCCATGACTGAGGGTTTGCAGATCTGCTTCTGTGAACCCAGAGATCTTTCTCCAACACCAGTTATTGTGGAGATGATTCCAATTCTATCTCCAGCACCCTGAAATACTGTTCAATCCATGAATCTTTCCATCATAAAGTTATTAATGTTAATTTGAGAATCTGTTGGATCCAGTGCCCTTGGTCTGTTTGGGCTAAAGGATCTGGGTTGCATGCTTGTTCCAAGGTGACTGAGTTGGTACAGAGACAGAGAACATCAGGAGATCGTTGTTAGAATAAGCACATACTGTTTATTTATAAACTAAACTCAGCAGCTACACTCGTGTGCTCACAACTCAAAACTCTGAGTTCACTCTTCAGTGTCTAACCCAAGACTCTCCCACAGAGGTAGCCCGCGCTACTCTGCTATTGGGTATTAAGATCATGTGATCTTACATTACAACACTTGTCTTAAAGGTATATTACATATCAGATTACGACAGAATCTGTAGCTGGAATACAATGAGACTATGAGTTTGACTATGATTTCATTTAATTTGTATCTATTGTAATTATTAGAGTGGTTGAATAAATTACTTTAATGTAAAATTCTCCTTTTCTTTCCATTCCCTTATTTAGATGGACTAAAGACACTCAGTGTCACACCTGCCAATTCCACCCCCTCGCTCACTCAGTCCATTGATGTGTAACCAGGGGGCATAAACCCGCCTCTAGCTGACATCATAAAGGAGCCAGGAGCCAATCACATCGCAGCCCGGATGATGCCATGAAGCAGCCCAAGCCCCGCCCACTTTGGGGGTTACATGGCCACATGGGAAAGCTCTGCTCCTGATGTGCTGTCTTACTGGGCATTAATGCAGCTTGTACCTTGAGCCCTCTTCCAACCTTGGTGCCATGTACTGAGGCTCCTAACTAATCGTAGCAGTCACCCACTCAGCTCCTCACGTCTATTCTGCTATTCAGTGAGTTTATGGCAGAACTGTGAAGTAATTGCAATCTTGTCCTGTACCCCTTAAAATCTTTGATTAACAAAAATCTAGCTGTCTTAGGTTTAAAATTAACAATTGATTGAATACCTTGCGAAAAGGAGTTCCAAATTAAGACTACTCTTCATGTGTTGCGGAGCTTCCTAATTGCACTCTTGAAAGGTCTAGCTCTAATATTCATATGATCTCCATTGTTCTCATACACCTCCATAGGCAGAAATAGTTTCCATTTGCCCTATCTCTTCCCATTATGATTTTGTGAACATTGATCAAATCACCACCTACCCTTCTAAATTCTGAGAATACAACCCTAGTTATGTAACGTCAACAGGGATCCAATGAGGCTGACGAGGCTTCAGAGTTTATGGGCCTCTGATTGGGCTGCAGTGTCGGGAGGGCCACCAATCACCCTTAATGGAGCGGTGAGCTGGGAGGCAGTGTGTGGACTGGGGAAGGTCGTTTTGTCCCTAGTTCGGAGCCCGGAAGCCAGTGGGAAAATCCTACACAACATTTCAGGCTGATGATTGAAGACATGTACAGAGAAATAAAAAACTCTAACAGTTTGTGTTATATATTAATGATTTGGACATGAAAGTGGGGGGCACATTAGGAAATTTGCAGATGACACAAAGATTGGCTAGTGGATAGTGTAGAGGATAGCCATAATCTCCAAAATGATATGGATGGGTTAGTGGAGTAGGCGGTAAAGTGGCAGATGGATTTTAACATAGAGAATTGTGAGGTCATACATTTAGGAAGGTCAAACAGTTACAGGGATTACACAATAAATGGGAATATACTAAGAGGGGTAGATGAAATGAGAGATCTTGGTGTACAAGTACACAGGTCCCTGAAGGCAGCAGTTCAAGTAGACAAGATTGTAAAGAAGGCATATGGAATGCTCTCCATCATTGGCAGAGGTATAGAATATAAAAATAAGGATATAATGCTGGAATTGTGTAAAACACTGGTGAGGCCACAACTGGAGTATTGTGTGCAGTTCTGGTCGCCACATTACAGGAAGGACCTAATAGCTCTGGAGAGAGTGCAGAGGAGGTTTACAAGTATGTTGCCAGGGTTAGAAAAGTGTAGCTACGAGGAGAGATTGGATAGGTTGGGGTTGTTTTCCTTGGAATAAAGAAGGTGAATTGACTGAGGTGTACAAAATTATGAGGGGGATAGATAGAGCGGACAGGATAAAATTGTTTCCCTTGATGGAGAATTCTAGAACCAGGGAACATAGATTCAAGATAAGTGGCAGAAGGTGTAGGGGGGACATGAGGAAGAACATTTTTATGCAGACGGTAGTGGGTGTCTGGAATTCACAAGTTGGTGGTAGAGGTGGAAACTTTAAACTCTTTTAAAAAGTAACTGGATCAGCACCTAAAGTGTTTTAAGCTGCAGGGCTATGGGCTGGATGCAGGAAGGTGGGATTAGAAAGGGCACCTGGGTGTCCTCGGGCAGGCATGGACAAGATGGGCTGAATGGCCTCCTTCTGTGCTGTAACTTTTCTATGGTTCTATAGTTCTAACCAGCAATGCCCCTGGGGTCACTTTAATTTTTGTTTTTAAAGATCTTGCTACCCTCAGCGCAGGCTGACTCCTTCCTGCTGCTGCCAGGGCTGGCTTCCTCACCTCCAGGCGTGGGAGGTGCCGTGGGCATCAGTGAGAGCATTTGCAGGTGATTGAGGGGTGGGCCAGAGCGTTGGAGAGGGAACAGCCAGAACAGCCCCTTGGGAATGCTGAAAGGGAAGAGGAAGGTAGGAAGGTAGGACCTACTGGGGTTGGCAGGAATGACAGAGAACGATGAATTGTATCTGGAGGCTGGTGGGGGTGGAAGGTGATAGAGAGGGGAATCAAATTGTGGTTCTGGGGTTGCTGGATCCAAGTCACCAGTGTGTTGGGACTCCAGGTTGCACACTTGTTTTGGGATGGCCAGGTTGGTTCAATAGGCAGAATAGGTCAGCAGACACCTGTTAGGCAGAACACATTTTGTTTATTTACAAAGGTATTTAGCAGCTACGCTTGGGTGCTTTGAACTCAAACCCGGTTTCCACAATACTGACTCTAACTTTAGACTCCTGACTACTGAGGTAGCCTGCGCTACTCTGCTACTGGCTACTAAGATAATGTTATCTTCCATTAGAACATTCTTCAAGGTATATTACACATCAGATTACCGCAAGGAGGGAGGGGAAAGGGGTATAGGGCAGAAGTCGATGGTGGGCTGGTTCGGGCGGGCATAACCATGATGGGGGCGAGTTCTCGGTGGAGGGAAATGGGAGAGATGTTGGAATTGCTCATCTGGAAGGCGTTGAACAGAGAAACTTGGAGACTCGTAGAGTTCTGACAAGACCCGCCATTGGCAGGATTTACACAGCTTTTGGAATTGGTATTCTCTATGGTGTGGGGGAGGGTGGGGGGGGTTGCAATATGTGTGGGATCTTGCTGTGCAGTTTGCTCCGAGTAGGACACTGTCAGCAGCTCAGTCTCACTATCCCTCCTCCCATTGGCTGAGAGAACAGGGCTGCTCCCCCTCCCCTCCAGCCACCCGGGTCAGAAGTGACCACACCGCGCAGGCAGGGTCGCCGCAGCGCTTGCCGCACCTCTTCCGGTCCCAGAGTTCGGTGTCTAGGTGGATGGGTGGATCCGATAAGCTCCCTATCTCCCAGAGTGCACCGCGCTCCGTACTGGAGATGGAGCCATTTCCCGGCCGCGCTGGCTTGTGGGAAGTCGAAGTCGCCATTGCTACTTCAGCTCACCTGACTTCTGGATGCGGTCCTGCGCTTAAACCAGGCAAGAACGGGAGGAGAATCTACCCGCGGAAGAGAAAAAACAGAGAGAGGGAAAACAGAGACTGAGGGAGAAAAAAAGAGAGCGAGAAACAGAGGAACAGTGAGAGAGACACAGTGAGAGATACAAAACCGATAATGAAAACCTTAGAAGAAATGCTGAGACAGAAACACGCATGTCACAATGATTATCAATTGTACTGGGTAATATACAGTACTCAGATTAGTTACCATATGGTACGTTATGTATTACATATGGAGCTTCTGAACTGGGGTTTGCTAGTCAGATGGCACATGTTTGCTGACTGTTTTGGGGAATTCAGGATGGCAAAATAGAGTTGATGAAGCAGAATAAATCTCAGTTGCATGAAATCTCATCTTTATTTTTTATTCATCCACAGGATGTGGGTGCTGCTGGCTAGGCCAGCATTTATTGCCCATCCCTAGTTGCCCTTGAGAAGGTGGTGCTGATCTGCTTTCTTGAGCCGCTGCAGTCCATGTGGTGTAGGTACACCCACAGTGCTGTTAGGGAGGGAGTTCTAGGATTTTGACCCAGCGACAATGCAAAAACGATGATATATTTCCAAGTCAGGATGGTGAGTGTCTTGCAGGGTAGCTTCCAAATGTTGGTGTTCCCATGTGTCTATTACCTTTGTCCTTCAAGTTGGTAATGCTGTGTGTTTCAAAGGTGCTGTCTAAGTAGACTTGCTGAGTTCCTGGTCAATGGTAACCCCTAGGATGTTGACAGTGGGGGATTCAGCAATAGTAATGCCATTGAATGCCAAGGGGCGATTGTTAGAATCTCTCTGATTGGAGATGATCATTGCCTGGCACTTGTGCGACACAAGTGTTCCTCGCCACTTATCAGCCCAAGCCTGGATATTGTCCGGGTCTTGCTGTGTTTGGAGGTGGACTGCTTCCATATCGGAGGAGTTACAGCTGGTGCTGAATATTGTGCAATCATCAGTGAACATCCCCATTTCTAACCTTATGATGGAAGGAAGATCATTGATGAAGCAGCTGAAGATGATTGGGCCGAGGACACCACCCTTAGGAACTCCTGCCGAACCACCTTGGGCGATCTGGCAATAGAGATAAACAGGGAAGGATGGAATCAGAGAAAGAGATAGAGAATAAGAATGAGTGAGAAACAGGAAAGAGTGAGGAAAACAAAGAGAACAGAGAGAGGTAAACAAAAAGAGAAAAACAGTGATCAACAGGGAGAGAAAGAAAGGGAGAAGCAGAAAGACATAGAATGAAACAGTGAGTGAGAAACAAGGAGAGGAATGGAGAGATAAATAGTGAGAGAGAAAAAAGAGAAGCAGACAGAGAGAGAAATGAGGGGAAAACAGAAAAACAGAAACAGAAAGTGAGTACAGCACAGCGAAAGGAACACAGAGCGAATGGGACACAGTGAATGCAACACAGAGTGAGTGGGACACAATGAATGCAACACAGAGTGAGTGGGACACAGTGAATGCAACACAGAGCAAGTGGGACACAATGAATGCAACACAGAGTGAGTAGGACACAGCAAATGCAACACAGAGCAAGTGGGACACAGCAAATGCAACACAGAGCGAGTGGGACACAGCGAATGGAGCACAGAGCAAGTGGGACACAGTGAATAGAGCACCAAGTGAGTGGGACACAGAGAATGGAGCACAGAGTCTAACATCCCTCCCTATCTCTGTAACCACCTCCAGCCCCTACGGTCCTTCCTATTTCTGTAATCTTATCCAGCCCTCAGCACCCCTGCCTATCTCTATAATCTCCTCCAGCCCGTACACTCATCCCCATCTCTGTAACATCCACCAACCCCTATACCCCAACTAAATCCCTGTAATCTCCTCCAGCCACTGCACCCTCCCTATCTCTGTATCCTCCTCCAGCCCCTTCACTTCTCCCTATTTCTGCAACCTCCTCCAATTCCTAAACACCTCCTGATGTCTGTATTCTCTTCCATCTACTACAACTCTCCCGCTCCTACACCCCCTCCCCATTTCTGAAACCTCCTCCAGCCCATACACCCCTCCCTATCTGTGTAACTTCCTCCAGCCCCTTGAACCCTCCCTATCTCTGTAAACTCCTCAAACCTATACAACTCTCTGAGATCTCTGCACTTCTCTAATTCTATATTCACTCCACCATCGGTCTCCAATATCTCCAGTTGCCTGGGCCCAAACTGCTTCGATTTCTGCCCAGACAACACCCCGTCCTTTTTTCCTCCTTTATGACATTATTTAACATTAATGTCCTTCAGCAGGTGTTTGGTCACTAAGCTAATATCTTCTTACATGTCTGGGTGTTGCAACCTGATTGATGATCTCTCCCATGTAGGAATTTGCTATTTTTTTTTATTACAGTTTAGTAAGTTGTTGTTGTTGTTGATTGATGAGATATTAAACTGAGGTCCTGTCTGCTCTCTGAAGTGGACATGAAAGATTCCATGGCCACCGCTGGGAGAAAATTGGAACAGTTTCTTCCCAGAGTTCTGACCAATATTTATCACATAATCAACATCATCGAAGGAAAATCTCAGTTTACCAGGTCATTAATGTATTGTTCCTTGTGGAAACTCCTGAGTGTGGTGAATGAGGAATTGGCTGCCACAGGGAAGATTTGTGTAGAATATTGGGGATCCATTCATGGGGAAACTGGAATAAAAGATAATGGGCGTGGGGGGCTATGCTGATAGGATGAGATGTCAATGGTTGGAGAAGGATCATGTGGAGCATAACCATCTGCCTCGGCCTGTTGGGTCAATGGCCTCTCTCAGTGCTCTAAATTTTCTGTGAATCACTTTGGGTTGGCCGGAGGTCAAGAAAGGCTCTCCACTTGAAAAGCAAGTTCTTTCAATCCAAGCACCACTGTACCATTTGGATAGGGTTGGGCTGTGTCTTCAACTGCCTCTGCCCTAAGTTCTGAAATTTCCTCCCTTACCTCTCACTGTCCCCATCTCTTTCTCTCTTTCTCTTCCCTCTATCTCTATCTCTCTCTCTCCTTCCCCCTTTCTCTCTGCCCTCTCTCTCCCTTATTTTCTCTCTCTCTCTCTTACTCTCTTTCTCTCTCTCTGCCCTTTATCTCTCTCCCGCTATCTCTGCGCCCTCTCTCACCTTCCCCCTCTCTCTCTTTCACTCTCTCCCCCACCCTTGCTCCTTTGACAGCACATTGAGTGTTTTATTATATTAAATACATTAGATAAGTGCAAGTTAACCAAACAAGTTAAGAAATACAATGTTAAGGAGGCCATTTGGCCCCTTTAGTCCGTTTAGTTCTTCAATAAGATCATGGCTGATATTCCACCTCAATTCGACTTTTCTGCCTCATCACCAAATCCCTCCATGTCCCTGGTTGATTTCAGTAGCTGCGAGGACCGAGGAGACAAGGCTTGATTTTTACTTCATGGCAGGACGATGGTATAATTCTCATAATGTTATTGGAATTTATTGTAAAATAGTGGTACACTTGTCTGTATGTGTGTATGTGTGTGTGAGTGTGTGTGTGTGTGTGTGTGTGTGTGACTTAGTTTGATTAAAGCCAGCTGGCCTGAAGGCTTTGATGTAAACATGGTAAACATGGGGGAAGTTTAGAATGTAAGGTGTAAAAGGACATTTGCACTTTTAATTAAACCAGAATAGAATGTTTTCAAGGGCGGAATTGAAATGTTTCACCTAGTCAGGTGAAGTTCAGTTTATTTTTCCCAAATATTACTGGTAAAATGGGTACGATGCTAAATTTTTATGGTCAGAAAGCTAAAGTCCAAAGACATGGTGAAATAATGGGTATTTGCATTCAAAGGAGAAAATAAATATAAAAGGAGTGAAGGCTGTTGTAAAACATAGGGTAGGATTTTGCCCTTGGCGGGGGTGCTCAGCAGAGGAGGCCTGGAAGCCGACCACTACCCGCAATCAGCACCGCATTAATTTAATGCGGGAGGGCCAATTAAGGCCTGCCCAGCATGCAAGGCGAGTGGTAGCACTCAGCACTGCCTGTGCAGGAGGGGGGAGTAGGGTGAAAGAGAGCTTCAATCTCCCTGAGGCAGCTCCGTGTGCTTTTTAAAAAAAACGAATGAACAAAATAAAAATATCATAAAACATGTCCCCTCAAGTGACTCCATCACATGAGCATGGTCATGTTTTTAATTCAAGTGTAAAATTTTAATTTTATTTTGATTTGCTTTAGGAAACCTCATCCTGCTTGTGGATGAGGTTTCCGGAAAAGTGGAAAGGCTGCTTGGCATTTTTACCTGTCCGCCAACCGTAATGTTGCATGGACAGTGTAAATTTGAATTCAATTACCTTTTTAATGGCCTTAATAGGCCCTATAGATGTCAGCGGGGGCGCTGCCAACTCTGGTGCATACCCGCCAAATGAAATATTGCAGGCCTATGCGATGATGTTGAGATGCGCACCCAACATCATCGCCTGTCATTTTACGCTTAGCTGGTTCGGGTGCCTGCCTGCCCGCCGAGCTCAATATTCAGCCCAATGTGTTTATTTTTCCCAAAGATTACTGGTAAAATGGGTACCATGCTAATTTTTTACGATCAGAAAACTAAAGTCCAAAGACATAGTGAAATAATGGGTATTTTCATTCAAAGGAGAAAATAAGTATAAAGGAGTGAGGGCTGTGTGTAAGGGAAAGCATTTTTAAGACCTAACAAGTGTGAAAAACCTTCATCATCTATGCCTCAAGCTGCTGTTTTCAAGGAACTGAAGTTAAGAAAACTCACTTTGAATTCGACTGGTTCAGGGTATTGTGTGTCCCTTTGCCTGGGTCTTTTGAAATCTACATGTCTTACTGTTGCCTTAACAAAAGTGTAAATGGGAGTCAGATTATGTAGCAAATTTAGGAGTTATCATACTAGTAATTTGTAGATCTATGTAAGTGTTCAAAATCATTTTCCTTATTAATAAATGTTTAATCTAGTTTTGTAAAACTTATAAGACTTGGTGGTCTTATTACTATTGAATTCAAGGCACGCATCTCAAAATTAAAACAAATTGCAAAACAAGTTGTGGCAGTTTCAAGTTTCCCTTTGGGATTTGAACAACTCAGCATTAGCTGGGGGCTCTTTGCAGGATATATTTGAAATCCCTTGATTGGGTTGGAGTTTGTGAATCTTAAGGTTGCAAGTACGGGAAGCAATTTGAATTCAAGAGTTGATGTAAGGTTTTTCTTGAAGTGGTGAGGCTGCAATATGGCTTTGGGAGTTCCTCATTCTTGCCTGGGAGTTGAAGTTATAATTTTGGCTCTTTTACAAAAGGGAACTAAAGCTATGTTAATGGAATTGGCGGATAAATTACAATTGGGGTTACCTGCAGGCGCAAAGAAAGCAGTCTTAATTGAAGATATAGCACAGTATTTAAAGTTGTGAGTCATGCCTGACACTAGTGAATCACAGCTGGAGGTAGTGAGGCTTCAATTAATAATGAAGAGGCTTGAATTTGAACAAGCAAAGGAACTAAGAAAACTTGAATTGGAGGCAAATGAAAAGGAAAAAAAGAATTGGAAATGAAAAAAAAACTGGAACTAGAGGCAAAAGGAAAAGAAATAAGGTTTCAAATGGAATAGGCAGAAAGGCAGGAGAGAGAAAGAAAACAAGAAAGGGAATTAGAAATGGCGAAGGCAGCAAAGGAGGAAAAAGTAAAAGAGAGAGAGAGAGAGATAGAATTCCAGCTGAAAAAGTTGGCAATTAAAAAAGAGACACCAGAAGGTGAGGAAGGACTTATTTCCAAATCAGAATCCAGTGGGGAGATATTTAGATTTGTACAAGGTCTTCCAAAGATTGAGGAAAGAGATGTTGGAGCACTCTTTATTTCATTTGAGAAGATAGCTAAACAGATTAAATGGCCACAGGAAAATTGGACATTGTTGTTACAATCCAGATTGATGTGTAGAGCACATGAGGTTTATACTTCACTGTCAGAAGAAATGTAGGTGAACTATGATGCCGTAAAAAAGGCTATTTTGAGTATATATGAGCTGGTTCCTGAGGCATACAGAGAGAATTTTAGGAATATGAGAAAACAGCCTGGGCAAACTTATATTAAGTTTAAAAGTGTAAAACAGAGTAATTTTGACTGGTAGATATGGGCATTAAAGATAAACATAATATATGCAGCTCTTAGAGAGGTAATCCTTTTGGAAGAATTTAAAGATACAATTCCTTCAGTACTGAGAACTCATGTGGAGGAACAGAGATTTGAAAAGGGAAGACCAGCAGCAAAGATAGCTGATGATTATGAATCAGTTCATAGAGCTAAACCTTTTTTGTCATTGTTTTAAATCAGAAAAAATAAAAAGTGGGAAGGTCAAAGGAAGATGAATAATCAGGGAGGAGAAGGAGAAGGTGGAAATTGACAGGAAGCTTTTTCTCAGGATGAAAAGGGATGTGCAGAGGGTATAAGTGACATATGAAAATTGAAGTGTTTTCTTTATAATAAAGTTGGATGTACGAAATCTGTGTGCTGGAAATTGCAGGAAAATCTGTTGAAATGATATGGGTGCAGACAAGTTCTCGAAGTTATAAGTACTGTGGTACTGTGTGTTATGAGGTTCAGGCACAGGGGAAACTGATGATTTGAGTACAGGGAAAACAGGGAGAATCAGTGATAGGTAAGGAAATGGGAATGTGTTCACAATTTACCTAAGACAATTTGGAGGGACAGATTGCAGAAATGTTTAAAGATTGTGTGTGTGAAGGGAAAGCTGATGCTGTGTTTGATAAGCTAGTTCAGGAAGAAAGACTAGAGGACAATTCAGCTGAAGTGGTTACCTCAAGGGGGTTAGTGGAGTTACAGGAAAAAGGGTTTGCAAGCAAAACATTTCTATCAGACAGCTTAGTCATAAACAGAGGCAAAATGTATTCCAGAATGTTATTACCTTAAGGGTAATGTTTTAATAAGAAAATGAGGGCCTTATCATGATTCAGCAAATGAACGCTGGAGGGAGGTGCATCAGATTGTACTACCATTTGGATATAGAAATGAGATTCTGAGGGTAGCTTCCAATGGGGGACGTTTAGGAATTAAAAAAGACACAGACGAAAATACAAAAACATTTTTATTGGCCTGGATTGAATAGGGATGTAGTCAAATTTTGTGTAACATGTCTCACATGTCAGGTGATAGGGAAGCCACAAGCAGTGATTAAACTGATGCCTTTGATTCCAATTCCAGCATTTGAAGAACCTTTTACTAGGGTCATGATTGATTGTGTATGACCCCTCCTTAAGGCTAAAAGTGGAAATCAGTACTTATTGACATTAATGGGTGTGTCTACCAGGTTTTGTGAAGAAATACCCTTGAAAAACATTACAGCAAAGAACGTGGTGGAAGAGTTAACTACATTTTTGCAAGATACAGTTTTCTTCAGGAAATACAATTAGGTCAGGGTTCAAATTTCAAGTCACAGCTGATTAAGGAAGTAATGAACAGTTTGAGGATAAAACAGTTGAAGTCAACAGCTTATTATCCTGAGTCACAAGGGGCTTTGGAAAGATGGCATCAAACTCTAAAAACTATGATCAGAACATATAGTCAGAATTATCCACGGGATTGGGATAGGGGAATTACATTCTTGTTATTTGCTATTAGCGATGCTCCTAATGCATTGTCTGTTTTTAGTCCTTTTGAACTAGTTTACGGTCATGAGGTAAGGAGGCCACTGAAATTGATTCATGAGATATTGGTGGGTCAAAATTCAGAAACTACTCTTCTGGATTATGTAACAAATTTCAGAGGGAGTTTGGACAGAGCATGTGAGTTGGCTAGGAAACATTTAAAGATATCTCAGCAAGTGATGAAAGTGAAAGCAGACAGGAAAGTTACAGCTCATAGTTTTGTTGTTGGTGAAAAGGTGCCAATTTTGTTACCAGTACTGGTGACTCATTAAAGGCAAGATTTAGTGGCCTTACAGGATTGAAAAGAAGCTGACTGAAGTAAATTATTTAATAAGTACTCTAGATAGAAGGAAAAAGCAGAGGGTATGGCAGGTAAAAATGCTTAAAAATACTTTGACAGGGAAGAGGACCTAAAGGAGGTATTAGTGGTGGTAGACAATGAGAAAGAAGTAGAAATGCAGGATTCTGAAATTGATTTTCCTCTAATCAAATTGGATAATGAGGGGATACCTGAAAATTTAATGTAATATTGGGTTACCCACAGGCTCATAGACATTTACAGCACAGAATGAGGCCATTCAACCAATCGTGTCCATGCCAGTTAACAAACATCTGACTACACTAATCCCATTTTCCAGTTCTTGGCCCATAGCCCTGGAGGCTATGGCAATGCAAGTGAATATCTAAATACTTCTTAAATGTTACGAGAGTTTCTGACTCAACCACCCTTTCAGGCAGTGGGTTCCAGACTCCCACCACCCTCTGGGTGAAAAAATGTCTCCTCAACTCCCCTCTTAGCCTTCTACCTCTTTCATTAAATCTATGCCCCCTGGTTGTTGACCCCTCTACTAATGAAAAAGTGCCTCCCTATTCACCCTATCTATGCCCCTCATAACCTTATACACCTCTATCAGATCCCCTCTTAACCTTCACTGCTCCAAGGAAAACAACTCCAGCCTATTCAATCTTTCCTCATACCTCAAGTCCTCTGGCCTAGGCAGCATTCTGGTAAATCTCTGCACCCTCTCCAGTGGCAATCACATTCTTCCTATAATATGGTGACCAGAACTGCATGCAGTACTCCAGTTGTGGCCTAACCAATGTTTTGTACAGTTCCAGCACAACCTCCCTGTTCCTGTATTCTATGCCTCAATTAATAAAGGCAAGTATCCCATATGCCTTCTTATCTACCTGCCCTGCTACCTTCAGGGATCTGTGGATATACACACCAAGGTCCCCCTGATCTTCAGTACTTTCAGGGATATTATTCATTGTGTAATCCCTTGCCTTGTTAGCCCTCCCCAAGTGCATTACCTCACACTTTTCCAGGTTGAATTCCATTTGCCACTGCTCTGCCCATGTGACAAGTCCATTGATATCCTCCTGCAGTTCACGGCTATCCTCCTCACTACGTACCACCCTATCAACTTTTGTGCCATCCACAACCTTCTTGATCATAACCGCTACATTTAAGTCCAAATCATTTACATACACCACAAACAGCAAGGGCCCCAGCAACAAGCCCTGCAGAACACCACAGGAAACAAACTTTCAATCACAGACACCAACCACCTCTGCTTCCTGCCTCTCAGCCAATTTTGGATCCAATGTGCTGTTTTGCCTTGGATCTCATGGGCTCTTACTTTGTGGGCCTGTCTGCCATGAGGGGCCTTATCAAAAGCCTTGCAAAGTCCATGCAGACCACATCGAATTGTCTTCATCAACACTCCTGGTTACCCCTAAAAAAATTCAATCAAATTTGTAAAACACGACCTTCCCTTAACAAATCCATTCTGACTATCCCTGATTAATCCAAGTCTCCCCATTTGCAGATATATTCTGTCCCTCAGAATTCTTTCTAGTAACTTCCCCACCACCAAGGTTACACTGACTGGCCAGTAATTTCCTGGTCTATCCCTTCCTGCCTTTTTTAATAATGGGACAATGTTAGTAGTCCTTCAGTCCACTGGCATCTCACCTGTGGTCAGTGAGGATTTTAAAGTTATTGCCTTGGCCCAATACCTCTTCTCTTGCCTCTCTTAACAGCCTGAGATACCTCTCATCCAGGCCTCCGGATTTATACACTTTTAAGGCTGCTAAAGCCGCTCGTATCTCCTCTCTCTTTATGGTAATTTCTTCTAATATTTCACAGTCCTCCACCATGCTGGCTAGACCTGCATCATCCTTTTCCATTTACCTTCCAGACAAGTGTCAAAATAATTTGGAAAAGCTATTGTGGTGAGACAAAAATATTTGTGGAAGTTAGTTGGGGAGGATGAATTTAACAATGCATGATGTGTCTGCAGAAATTTCATCTTCGCTAAGGCAACATCCTTATAGATTAAATCCAGCAAACTTACCAGGAGTACAGAAAGAAATCAAAAACATGCTTCAAAATGATATAATTGAGTCAAAATGCAGTAACTGGAGTTTGCCTATTGTGTTGGTACCGGAACTAAATGGAACACAAAGGCTGCTTGTGGACTATCAAAAGGTGAACATAGTGTCAAAAGTGGATTCATATCCTATCCCACGGTTGGGAGATTGTATTGAGAAAATGGGACAATCAAAATCTATCGCAAAGTTTGACTTGCTCGAAGGGTATTGGCAAGTAATGTTACCGGAGAGAGCAAAGGAGATATAGGCTTTTGTGATGCCAGATGGGCTATATCAGTTTAAAGTCGTGCTATTTGGTATGAAAAATACACCTGCAACATTTCAAAGACTGACAAACAAAGTAATTGCAGGCCTGAGCAATTGTGCTGTTTATATTGATGACTTGATAGGTTTTAGTCAAACGTTGAGGAGCATTTGCAACAACTGGAAGAATTATTTACTCAATTAAAAGAAGCAAATTTGGTGGTGAACTTTGCTAAAAGTAAATTTGCAAAAGCAGATGTTCCGAATCTAGTCCATACCATTGGACAGGGTAAGGTGGCTCCGAGAGATGCAAAATTCAAGGCTGTCATGGATTTCTCAGTGCCTACAACAAAATGAGAAGTTTTGATTTTCCGGGCATGAGTTGGTTTTATTGGAAATTTGTACCAAATTTTAGCCAAGTGGTTGCTCCACCGACTGAACCATTAAAAATCAACAAGGAGTTTCAATGGACACAGGAATGTGAGAAAGCATTTGACGGTTTGAAAACTGTATTAACTATGATATCAGTTCTGGCAGCACCCAATCACGTCAAGCAATTTAAGTTCGTTGTTTTTGCAAGTGATGTAGGCATTGGGGTTGTACTGTTACAAAAAGATGAAAATGGAATTGAAAAAGTGATTGGGTAATTTTCACAGAAATTGAATGTACAACAGAGAAGATATTCAACGACCGAAAAGGAGACTTTGGGTCTGGTGTTAGCGTTACAGCATTTTGAGATTTACGTTGCAAACAATTAATCAGAAACAATTGTTTACAAAGACCACAATCCTTTATAGTTTCTGGACAAATTTCGAGACAGAAGTGCAAGGCTATTCAGATGGAGTTTATACTACAAGCATTTAATCTACAGATTATACAATTTAGCGGGATGAGAAAATCTGATGGCAGATGCATTATCAAGAGTTGAAGCTTAAAGGGAAAATTGGACATTTAAAAACCTGGGCACTGAACTGTAATGATTTGAACAACTCAGCATTTACCACTGTCTGTACAATAAAACTTGAACAGAGTGGTGATGGTAGCAGGTCTACAGGAGACAAGGACAGAACTTGAAGAGAGAAAAAGTTTGCAATATGATGACATGGAGATCAGGAAGGGACACAGCCCCGTCCATCCAAGCAGCCGCTGCACTGAGGCGCTGGGGCCATCAGATCCTGGGCTTAGCTTGAACCTTATCCCTAGCCCCTGGTTATGTCTCCACATCAGAGCCCCTCAGCAGGGCTTGTCCATAGACCTGCCCACCCCCTAACAGATGGAGGCAGTGACAGGGAGAGGGAGAGAGAAAGAAAGGAGAGTGGGAAAGTGAAATGCAGACAGATTCAATAAAATGTTTCGAAAATTAAAATAATTTTATTGTGTCAATATATAATGACACACTTCAGCACTTTGTTTTTCTAATAAGTGTTTTTCTGAGGCAGCATATTTGGGAAGCTGGACTTGAACCAGTGGAGGTGCAGGAGAGACTGTGTCTGCTGTTCCCCCTCCTGGCCTACTGGGGGTGCTCTGAATCTATTCCTTCCCCTTCAAATTACACCCCCCTAACACCCAACCCTGCCCCCAGCACCAACACCACTGGGGTATTTTTAGATCCTCAGTGAGTCCTCTTGCCATTCAGTTGATGGAGGATAAATATGACATCATGGACTGAAAATACAGATACCAGCCTCGGAGCTGCACTCAGTTGGTTTTTTTAAAATTAATTAATCGAATAATTGACATAACCGGATATTTCACCACGCTCTTGAACTGCTCCCTGAACTTGGACTGAGTCACCCCATAAATAAATGCGTTTGTACAGCAACTTAAATTGACTAGCATAATTCCAACATTTGCAAAGATATATAAAGAATCATTACAATATGTAGGGTTAACTACTGCAGTGATATAATATAAGGAGTATATAACATATAAAAGCCACAGGAGTATGAAGCTGCTGGATATGGTGAAGAGTAAAATCACAGACTTCCTTCTGCTCTCCATCTCTGGGTCACTGAGATTCTCCCCCATGCTCTGACCCCTCAGTCCCTTACGGACTCGACTGGTCACTAAAATGTACCTGACTGTCAGAGCGTTGAATAACAGAATTAAAGCATATGGGAGCAATGGGTTTAAAACCCTATCAAACCAGCCAAATGCCACCCATGCTGGATCAGTATAATAGCTTGGCTTTTCCTTGCAGAACCAGGGAACATTGTCAAGTATCTCTCCAGGTTCAAATCTAAAGTAGAAGGGAACATTTTTTAAACAGAGCAGAATGCAGGTTGTTGACAGAACCACAGCTGCAGTTTTCTCGGTGCAATATTTTGTTTTCCGCTTCTGGCAACAAATGGCCACAAATCGATCAAAGGAGAAAGTGACGGTGAACCAGACAGAACATTCTGTTGCTGCATAAAACAGGACAATGATAACACTGCACACAGGGGTAAAGTCCAGGAAAGATCCTGGGAAATAATAAGAACTGATCCGATACAGCAAGACTGCAGTGCTAATGACCATTAGATCTGCAGTTGCCATGGCCAGCAAGTATCGAGTGGTGCACAAGGAGAGGCCGCACTTTCCCCGGGACAGGATCACAATCACCACTGGATTAACTGTAAGAGAGAAACACAAAAAGTGACTGGAAATTACTGACCAAACATTCTCCATGTCTGGTGATGGGAGTCAGGTCAGAGATTAACATTTTGAAAATCACAAACCAAACATTAACCTGCCCACTTTTGGGTTCATGTGGGTGAGCTGGCGTGAACAGCCAATCTGTTTCAATACTTTACCAAGGCTCTGATTTGTCCTCCATCAGAGGTTTAATGGGCCATGGTTCCCAGGATTTGGACAATGTGACAGCCCCTGCACCCAAACAAGGCATCCTGGCCCATTAATACCCAGGTCTAAGCTTTTGAACTAAAGCAGCATTGAGAGGTAGAATTAAGCCTTATGAAAGAATCATAAATGCTGAAAGAACTCAGCCAGTCAGGCAGCATCCATGGAGAGAGAAACAGAGTTAATGTTTCCGGTCTAATAATCATTCACAACGAACAAGGAATGAATTTCGAGAAACAATAGAGCCGGAGGAATATGGGGTCAGGAGGAAGATAAAATATAGGGGAAGATCTGTGATCGAGTGAAGGGCAGGAGTGATTCAATGATAAAGGGATAATGGTGCAAGGTGTATGGGACAATGAAAGAAACTGATGATAGGTCAGTAAGAGGTGAAAATAGTTAAAGCCTAATAACAGAGGGGAGAGTGAAGAGATGTTCAGTGAATGCAAAATATGATAGAAAATCCTGAGGGGGGAGAGTGTTGGGGGGGGAAGGGTCGACCCAGGGGTGTGAACCAGTTCACTGTCCCAGTCCTGTGAGGGAATACCCACTGAAAACATCAGCCCACCCCTCCTCCACTCTCAGTGGCTGTGTCTAACCACCCCCCTCAAGCAGAAAATGCCCTCCCAGAAAATGAGTGTGGGGTAAAGGCAGATGATGTTATAGATGGGTGGGCCAGGGTGTTGCAAGGGGCAGAGGCAAAAGAGGAGTAAGATCACAGAATCACAGAATTTTGATGGCACAGAAGGATACCATTCGGCCCATCGTGACAGCACCGGCTCTCCAAATGAACATTATGACCAAGTGCCATTGCCCTGCCTTTTCCCCGTTCCCCTACACATTGTTTCTGTTCCAATAAGCATCTAATGCCCTCTTGAATGCCTCAATTGAACCTGCTTCCACCACATTTCCAGGCGGTGCACTCCAGACCTGAGCCACTCGTGTGGGAAAGTTTTTCCCCACATCACATTTATATCTTTTGCAAATCACCAGATGTTTTTTGCTGGTGAAATTGCACTGTGATCGTCAGAAATGGCAGAGTGAGTTCGGCCGAATGTTCAACGTGAGGATAAGGGAAAGTTGGGCAGAATTTTACATTGGGCGTGTGGGGGTGGGCCCCACATGCCTGAACATTAAATGATGCGTGATGACATCAGGCGTGCCTCCCGACATCATCACGCTGTCTCATGATATTGCGCTCGGCGGGCGTGTGGTGGAGTCATCTGTGCATCCGCCGATAATTGAAAGGCCTATTAAGGCCGTTAACGTACTAATTAACCCCAAATTTATGCTGCCCGCCCATCCTAACAGTTGGCGGGCAGGCAGGCGAAAAGGCCAAGCGGCCTTTGTGCTTTTTAGGAAAAATCATGCACAAGGGGATGAGGTTTCCTAAAGCTAATACTGATTACAGAAGAACTTTATTTTGAAAATAAACACATGTCCCATCTCATGTGACACAGTCACATGAGGTGACATGTTTCATTAAATTTTTAACCATTTTAATAATTTCTTTAAGAAGCGCTTCAATCACCCTGAGGCATGGAGCTGCCTCAGGGAGACCTCTGTGCTTGTTCTCACACATGCACGAAAGAGCGCTGGACCCGACTCTCCCTCCGCAGCCCCACCCCCTCCCCCCACCCGCACAGGTTTATCTTTGCTCGTGACGCACACCAGGTGGGCCTTAATTGGCTCGCCCGCGTGAAAATGCGGTGCCGAGCTGATTTCCGGCAGCCGTCGGCTCCACAACTGCCCCTGCCCGCTCACTCCCGCTGATCCCGCCCGACCAATGTAAAGCCGTAGCCCTTATCTTGGCTCTGGCAGGGATGTTGGCAGGAGCATGGGCAATGGGATTGGCATGGTCAAGGGCCGTGTCAAACAGAGTGGAATGTGAGGCAGCACTTGTGTGGGAAGTGACATCATCTGAAAAGATGCAACAGAGACAGAGACACTTGGAGAATGGAAATGGTGCAGGAAACCGGTAGGAGGAATTCTCATCAAGAGAGCTGGGGGAGCCAGTGGGTTCATTGTAGATATTGGTGAACAGTCTATTCCCTGAAACGGAGACAGCGAAGTTAAGGAAAGGAAGTCTCACAGTTTGGTCATGTGAAGATGAGGGAGGTACGGAAATTAATCGCAAAATGCTGAAATTTTCCAGGTCTGCGTGAGAGAAGGAAATGGAGCGACAGCACTGTACCAGAATATATCAGAAAAAAAATGAGTGGATGGGACATGAGCAGGATTAGAACAAATATTCTTCACACGTGCCTAAACAAAAACAGCAGAGCTGGGAGTAATCATAGTGGCACAGTTTCAATTTGGAGATATATCCCAGTGTTCGCACTGTGATTAACACTCCTGGACTTACAACAAAGACACTGCAAATGGATCAGGAGCAAGATCAAGTGAGGGTTTCCATTCCCAGTCAGGAGGCAGTGAGAGTAAGATGAGTTCCACCTGGAATTGTCAGTGAATGGAATCAAACTCAGCAATTCCAAGAGACACCCACAGGATGTACCAGAGGGAAATGGTGAAGAAGACTAACTGGGCATCGAACCTCCCACTGTTGGTCAGGTAATAGTGCACCCACTGTCAGCTGAAGGATAGTTTGAATTTAATGGGCTTTGCACCTTAGAATGGAGGAGGGTCATGGGCAGATAGGTAAATAGAAATCTGGAGTGTGGCACTGACCTCAGAAGGAAGGAAAGTTGTGTGTGTTATGGAATAGTAGGAGCAGCACGATGCAATGGATTAGAAATCAGATCTGAAAACAAGAGAGAGACAAACAGAGAGAGAGAGAGAGAGAGAGAGTTGTGAGTGGCTGACCTAAGCTGTCATATAAATTCACCAAACAAGTTGGGTGATTGTTACATGAATGTTTGAGGTTAATGATCTCTCCATTCCATGGATCTGACCCTATGTTTATGAATGAAAAATATTGCTAAGGGAAATGCATTTTGTTGCAGTTTGATGATCTTTGTGCATATGCGTATGCAGTGAAATATATTGTCTTAATTCCTATTGAACTGCTCCTGCAGAAACAGATGTTAACTATTTACTGGTGTGTAAACTTTCAAGATAGAAAGGAAGAGACAATTGAGAAAGTAATCAAAGGAGCAAAGTGTTCCAGAGGTATGGAGTCATGACTCATTTAAGTCACAATGCAGGTGAACAAGGTCATAAAAAGTCAAAGAACTGAGGTTTATTTCTAGAGGAACAGAATGGAAAATCCATGAGGCATTGTTAAACTTGTATACAACTTTGGTTATACCACAGTTTTAGTATACATTCATAGTTCATAGTATACAGTTCATGGTAATACATGTGTGCAGTTCTAGTCTCCATATTACATGAGGGATTGGGAGACATAGTTGGTAGCACAATGGAAGGTGAAAAATCTTTTAGAAGAATGGTGTAAACAGTGAGGAATAACAACTCTCTGGAAAGGATGAACAGCTTGTCTTCTTTTCTTCAGAAAAGAAAGGCTGAGACAGTCATAACAAAGTCCCACAAAGTTAAGAATTGCTTTGACAGGATTGACATAGAGAAAAAATTCCCAGTGGTGGGGCGCCTAAGATTAGACATCACCAATATAAGATCAATAATAAATCACCAATAATAAATCAAAGAAGGCATGCAGGAGAAATGTATTTTTTTATCAAAAAATGGTTAGAATGTGGAACTGGCTACAACTTGCAGCAGTTAAGGTGAATAGCACAGATTGACTTAAGGAGAAACTACGTAAAGGCATGCGGTAGAAAGAAGTGAAAGGTTATGCTGAGCGGGATGGATGAAGAGGGGTAGGAAAATGCACAAACACTGGCAGAAAACAATGGATCCAAATGGTCTGGTCCTGTTCTGTAAAGCCTATGTTTTTCTATGGAACTTGAGTATTAATTAATCACAGTCATCAGCTCATTCATAACATTGCAGATGTTGAAGTGGTTTATTTATTGAAGCAGTGCACTATTTATGTCATTACTAACAGTTTGATAACGTTAGTTTTTATTGCCCTCAGTCTGATCTCCATTTTATGAAAACTTGTATCTAGGTTCTTCATTTATATGTGCCCTTCCTCGAGGGGTACACCTCAATGAGCTGTGACCAGAGGTCGGTGTAGGCTACATGTGTAGAGACTCTGAATCATAGCTTATTACTGATCGGTCAAACATTAATCAGTTACACAATTGGACGATTCAATAACCACAGTCCGGTATTCAGCCAATGTAATAGACAGGTCATAAACATACAATGCTCATGACCCACAGATTCTCAGGGACCACATTGGAGGAAGGGGTTTTATCAGCACTGAAACAGTTACTGTAACATGTTTACAATAATTATACTCAGTGTAAGAATAAGTCCATTATACGAAGGCTTTGACTGCAGTAACTGTGCTGTCCTTCTGTTTACTTGCAAATAATTAATTCATATCTGTTTCTGTTGGATCAGTTCAATAGGAAATAGAGCAATCTTGATATGTTTCACCGCATACACATATTTGCAAACATCTTCAAACAATACCACAAAATATTCCCCTTAGCAATATTTTTCATTCAGAAACAAAGACAGGTCCACAGATTGGAGAGATCAGTAACCCCAAATAATGGTATAAAAATGAACCATTTATTCAACTCAGGTTAGTGACCCACATTCAGTACAATTCTGCAGTGACAGAAGCTCCCAGAAATACATGGCACATGGCCACTGTGGTTAGATGTTCCACTCTGGTTAGTGACCCACACTCAGTACAATTCTACAGTGACATGTACTCCCAGCAATGCCTTACCTGGTGAGAGTTTCCTACACAGACGTCTGATTCAGCTGCTGCACCCTCAATGATGTGACATCACTAATCAGAGTCTGCGTAGTTTCAGCATGTAACATTATCAGTCACAGGGAAAAGGCAGAGGCCAACACACAAACAAATTTACACAAATTAAATTGTCATAGTCACTTACCAGGAACACCAATAACAGCAAGGATTGTATAGTATATTTTCCCGATACTGTGAAATGATTCTATTTTTTTTCTTTCTGAAGTGATCTAACCCTTCATGCTGCAGGTAATCTCCCTGAATTAAACAATGATGTGATATATTTGTAGAGCTGTTAAATTATGCAATTTCTGTATCTCCATGGGGCAATTGAGGTTGCAACATCATTCAACTTAGATTGTTTTCTTTTAAGTAAACAAGCAAACAGATTATGATAACCGAGTTAACTCCCTGTTGTAGTGGAATATATTGAGGGCTGAGACTGAATTGGAAAACCCGAAGGACTGAACAACTAGATCACATTAATTAACTAATAAAAAATGGAAGCTGTATTCTCCCAGCAATGATGCTGATCATCCAAACACCATCAGGTCCATCTCTAGATCTCACACTGTTTCAGTGATCACTTCACTCTGCTGCGTCCATTCAGTAATTACATTCCAAATTTGATCCGCCCTCTCAGGGCTGCTCTACTGCACTCTAGGATGTGGCTGTCTTGTTTAACTGTGCCCATTCAGTTAAAAGTTCAAGTGGAGCTTTGTGCTATTGTATTCTCAAACCAAAACATCAGCTCAAACTAATACAATTCCCCAAACTAATACAGGGACCCAAAATACATTTTTAAAAACATTTTCATGGGATATTAGTGTTCCTGGCAAAACCAGTATTTCTTGCTGATCTGCGATTGCCCTAGAGAAGGTAGTCTTGAGCCATCTTCTTGAAAAGCTGGCATCTGTATGGTGTAGGTAGCTACATCTACAGGGCTGTTAGGGTGGGATTTGCAAGACTTTGACCTAGGGGCAGTGAAGGTATCGGCGATATAGTTCCAAGACTTATGAGCACTTTAATCACAGAAAATGGTTTCATCTTCAGGTACTTAGAATATTCTGGAAGAATTTGTATTTTAAAAGATACTGTCCTTTAAAGAGTTACTGCAGGATTCTGATTGCTATTCCTGGAGAAAGTATCCTTTTATAAGAAAGGGTAATTAAGTAGTTGTTAAAACTGCTGTCAACTTCTTGACCTGGGTGAACTGTTTATAAAGCTGAAGGGGGTGGGTGTTGGCGGGGGTTGGGGGGGGGTGGGAGTTAAGATGGGATTTATGGCTCTGAAAAAAAAACAGGCCCGCCACACTGTGTTTTAAAAGTGGGTTTTGGTTTTGCTTTGAGCAGAGAAGGATCAATTGCTTGAGAAGAAAGACAGCAGCCTTTTGCAGTGCAGAGCCAGCACATAGCCGGAAGTGAATATAAGCTGAGATGCTCCACATGCTAGAATAGAGTAACCTCAAGTATTTAATGAGTCCACCTGAAAAGAAGTGCCCAAGCCATTTATTGTTTCACGAATCAGTGCTGAGAGTCCAGCCATCTAACCTGAATGCCATTTCAAGAACTCCACCACCAATCCTTTGCCTTTGAACCATTGACTTTTAAACTTTGGCGAATTCCTCCATTTCTATTTTTATTTCATTGTTTTTTGTGAGTTTGTGTGTGTGTTTGTGTGCGTGTGTGTGTTTCTGTGTGTGTCTGTGTCTTAAGGTACCTTGAAAGAGCAATTTGTATAATTTCAGATTCCATATTCTATTTTGATAAGCCTTGACTTTCTAATTGACAAAGCTGGTTTTAAAATAAACTAATAAGGTAGTACGTTAGTCAAAGAAATCTGGTGAAAGTCTACTTTATTCTGGTTACTAGTAATGAAGGTAAACATTTGGCCACGTTGGTGAGTAAATTAAACTCTTAAATTAATGGTACGACCTCTAGAGTAGTGGGGCGAGGTCAATGGCAGACTCCTCCAATCTTGGTCATAACATAGACTGGGGGCTCTTGAGGGATTTGAAATGTGGAAAATGGGTGATGAGACATGGAATAATAATAATTGGAAAGATAAGAGGGTGGAGGCCAGTTTTCTTATACATTAGTAAACCAAAATAGATTTGGAAGTTGCTAATTTCGAGAGATGGAAGACTTAACCCTGACTAGTTTACAAAAAGTAACCAAGGCTAAACTAATTGGATTGGTGGATAAATTGGATTAAAATTAAACGTAGGGGTGAGGAAAGCAGACATAGTTGAGGTAATAGCGCAGCATTTGAAATTGGAAGGGATACAAGGAAGACCATGTTCTCCGGGGGACGGCAAGGCCTTGGGTGGGGGTCAATTGGGTTAGCTAGGATTCAGTTGCAAATGAATCAGCTTGAACATGACAAAGAACTGAAAAACCTTGAATTAGAGGCAAAAGTAAAAGAAAAGGAAGATGAAAGAGAGATGAAATAATTTGAATTGGAAAAGAAAAGAGAATTGAACATTTGAAAATATGACCTCTAGAAATAGAAGTTAGTAAGGGAGGAAAGAGAGAAGGAATGAGAAAGGGAATTTCAGATTAAAAGGCTGGAAATAAACAGAGAGACCTCAGATGCTGAAGCAGGTTCTAATGATGAAAAAGCCAGCTCAAACCCATAGCCCAGTGGGGAGGTGTTAATATTTGTACAAGCTCTTCCAAAGTTAGAGTAAAGAGATGTTTGAGCATTCTTTATTCCATTCAAGAAGATAGCTGAACAGATGAAATGGCCACAGGAAAACTGTTGTTACAATCCAGGTTAGTGTGTAGAGCACATAGGTTTATACTTTACTGTCAGAAGAAATATCGGTGAACTATGATGCCATTAAAAAAAGGCTATTTTGAGTATATATGAGTTGGTTCCTGAGGCATACAGACAGAATTTTGGGAATATGAGAAAACAGCCTGGGCAAATTTATATTGAGTTTAAAAGTGTAAAACAAAGTAATTTTCACCAGTAAGTATGGCATTAAACATAGAGATAACATATGCAACTGTTGGAGAGGTAATCCTTTTGGGAGAATTTAAAGATTCAATTCCTTCAGTAGTGAGAAGTCACATGGTGGAATAGAGGATTGGAAAGGGAAGACAAGCAGCAGAGATAGCTGATGATTGTGAGTCAGTTCATAGAGCTGAACCTTTTTTTGTCACTCTTTTAAATCAGAAAAGGATAGAACTTGGGAAGGTGAAAGGAAGATGGATAATCAGGGAGGAGGAGGAGTAGGTGGAAATTTGCAGGAAGTTTTTTCTCAGAATAAAAAAGGTGTGGAGGGTAGAAGTGACATACAAATATTGAGGAGTTTTCCTTGTAATAAAGTTGGACATACAAAATCTGTGTGCTGGGAATTGCAGAGAAAATCTGTTGAAATTATATGGGTGTAGAAATGTTCTGGAAGTTATAAATACTATGGGTTCTGAGGGTCAGGCACAGGAGAAACCGATGGTTTGTGTACAGGAAAAGAAAAGAATCAGTGATAGGTAAGGAAATGGGAATGTGTTCACAATTTACCCAAGACAATTTGGAGGGGCAGGTTGCAGAAATGTTTAAAGATTGTGTGTGTGAAGGGAAAGCTGATGCTGTGTTTGATAAGGTTGTTCATGAAGAAAGTCTAGAGGACAATTCAGCTGAAGTGTTTAACTCAAGGGAGTTAGTGGAGTTACAGGAAAAAGGGTTTGCAAGCAAAACATTTTAATCAGACAGCTTAGTCATAAACAGAGGCAAAATGTATTCCAGAATTTTGTGGAACATGTCACATATGTCAGGTGATAGGGAAACTACAAGCATTGATTAAACTAGTGTCTTTGATTCCAATTCCAGCACCTGAAGAACCTTTTACTAGAGTCATGATTGATTGTGTAGGACCCCTCCTTAAGGCTAAAATTGGAATTCAGTACTTACTGACAATAATGGGTGTGTCTATCAGATTGCCTGAAGAAATACCTTTGCGAAACATGACAGCAAAGAACGTGGTGGAAGAGTTAACTACATTTTTTGCAAGATATGGTTTTCCTCAGGAAAAACAATCAGATCAGGGTTCAAATTTCAAGTCACAGCTGATTAAGGAAGTAATGAACAGATTGGGGTTAAACAGTTGAAGTCAACAGCTTATTATCCTGAGTCACAAGGGGCTTTGGAAAGATGGCATCAAACTCTTAAAAACTATGATCAGAACATGTAGTCAGAATTATCCACGGGATTGGGATAGGGGAATTACATTCTTGTTATTTGCTATTAGCGATGCTCCTAATGCATTGTCTGTTTTTAGTCCTTTTGAACTAGTTTACGGTCATGAGGTAAGGAGGCCACTGAAATTGATTCATGAGAAATTGGTGGGTCAAAATTCAGAAACTACTCTTCTGGATTATGTAACAAATTTCAGAGGGAGTTTTGACAGAACATGTGAGTTGGCTAGGAAGCATCTAAAGATGTCACAGCAACTGTTGAAAGTGAAAGCAGACAGGAAAGCTACAGCTCAGTTTTGTTGCTGACGAAAAGGTGATAGCTTTGTTACCAGTACTGAGTGACTCATTAAAGGCAAGATTTAGTGCACTTTACAGGATTGAAAAGAAGCTGAGTGAAGCAAATTATTTAATAAGTACTCCAGACAAGGCATAAAAGCAGAGGGTATGGCATGTAAATATGCTTAAAAATAATTTGACAGGGAAGAGGACCTAAAGGAGGTATTAGTGGTGGTAGACAATGAGAAAGAAGTAGAAATGCAGGATTCTGAAATTGATTTTCCTCTAATCAAATTGGATAATGAGGGGATACCTGAAAATTTAATGTAATATTGGGTTAACCACAGGCTCATAGACATTTACAGCACAGAATGAGGCCATTCAGCCAATCGTGTCCACGCCAGTTAACAAACATCTGACTACACTAATCCCATTTTCCAGTGTTTGGTCCATAGCCCTGGAGGCTATGGCAATGCAAGTGAATATCTAAATATTCCTTAAATGTTACGAGAGTTTCTGACGCAACCACCCTTTCAGGCAGTGGGTTCCAGACTCCCACCACCCTCTGGGTGAAAAAATGTCTCCTCAACTCCCCTCTTAGCCTTCTACCTCTTTCATTAAATCTATGCCCCTTTGTTATTGACCCCTCTACTAATGAAAAAAGTGCCTTCCTATCCACCCTATCTATGTCCCTCATAACCTTATATACCTCTATCAGGTCCCCTCTCAACCTTCACTGCTCCAAGGAAAACAATTCCAGCCTATTCAAACTTTCCTCATACCTCAAGTCCTCCAGCCCAGGCAGCATTCTGGTAAATCTCTGCACCCTCTCCAGTGGCAATCACATTCTTCCTATAATATGGTGACCAGATCTGCATGCACTACTCCAGTTGTGGCCTAAACAGCGTTTTGTACAGTTCCAGCACAACCTCCCTGCTCCTGTATTCTATGCCTCAGCTAATAAAGGCAAGTATCCCATATGCCTTCTTAAACACCTTATCCACCTGCCCTGTTACCTTCAAGGATCTGTGGATATACACACCAAGGTCCCCCTGATGTTCAGTACTTTTCAGGGCCCTACAATTCATTGTGTAATCCCTTGCCTTGTTAGCCCTCCCCAAGTGCATTCCTCACACTTTTCCAGGTTGAATTCCATTTGCCACTGCTCTGCCCATGTGACAAGTCCATTGATATCCTCCTGCAGTTCACGGCTATCCTCCTCACTAGGTACCACCCTACCAACTTTTGTGTCATCCACGACCTTCTTGATCAGAACCCCTACATTTAAGTCCAAATCATTTACATACACCACAAACAGCAAGGGCCCCAGCAACAAGCCCTGCAGAACCCCACAGGAAACAAATTTTCAGTCACAGACACCAACCACCTCTGCTTGCTGCCTCTCAGCCAATTTTGGATCCAACGTGCCAATTTGCCTTGGATCTCATGGGCTCTTACTTTGTGGGCCTGTCTGCCATGAGGGGCCTTATCAAAAGCCTTGCAAAGTCCATGCAGACCATATCAAATTACCATCATCAACACTCCTGGTTACCCCCTCAAAAAATTCAATAAAATTTTGCAAACACAACCTTCCCTTAACAAATCCATGCTGACTATCCCTGATTAATTCAAGTCTCCCCAACTGCAGATATATTCTGTCCCTCAGAATTCTTTTTATTAACTTCCCCACTACCAAGGTTACACACTGACTGGCCAGTAGTTTCCTGGTCTATCCCTACCTCCCTTTTTTAATAATGGGACAATGTTAGTAGTCCTTCAGTCCACTGACATCTCACCTGTGGTCAGTGAGGATTTTAAAGTTATTGCCTTGGCCCAATACCTCTTCTCTTGCCTCTATTAACAGCCTGAGATACCTCTCATCCAGGCCTCCGGATTTATACACTTTTAAGGCTGCTAAACCCACTCATACCTCCTCTCTCTTTATGGTAATTTCTTCTAATATTTCACAGTCCTCCACCATGCTGGCTAGACCTGCATCATCCTTTTCCATTTACCTTCCAGACAAGTGTCAAAATAATTTGGAAAAGCTATTGCGGTGAAACTAAAATATTTGTGGAAGTTAGTTGGGGAGGATGAATTTAACAATGCATGATGTGTCTGCAGAAATTTCATCTTCGCTAAGGCAACATCCTTATAGATTAAATCCAGCAAACTTACCAGGAGTACAGAAAGAAATCAAAAACATGCTTCAAAATGATATAATTGAGTCGAAACGCAGTAACTGGAGTTTGCCTATTGTGTTGGTACTGGAACTAGATGGAACACAAAGGCTGCTTGTGGACTATCAAAAGGTGAACATAGTGTCAAAAGTGGATTCATATCCTATCCCATGGTTGGGAGATTGTATTGAGAAAATGGGACATTCAAAATCTATCACAAAGTTTGACTTGCTCGAAGGGTATTGGCAAGTAATGTTACCGGAGAGAGCAAAGGAGATATAGGCTTTTGTGATGCCAGATGGGCTATATCAGTTTAAAGTCATGCTATTTGGTATGAAAAATGCAGCTGCAACAATTCAAAGACTGACAAACAAAGTAATTGCAGGCCTGAGCAATTGTGTTGTTTATATTTATGACTTGATAGGTTTTAGTCAAACGTGGAGGAGCATTTGCAACATCTGGAAGAATTATTTACTCAATTAAAAGAAGCAAATTTGGTGGTGAACTTTGCTAAAAGTAAATTTGCAAAAGCAGATGTTGCGAATCTAGTCCATACCATTGGACAGGGTAAGGTGGCTCCGAGAGATGCAAAATTCAAGGCTGTCATGGATTTCTCAGTGCCTACAACAAAATGAGAAGTTTTGATTTTCTGGGTATGAGTAGGTTTTATTGGAAATTTGTACCAAATTTTAGCCAAGTGGTTGCTCCACCGACTGAACCATTAAAAATCAACAAGGAGTTTCAATGGACACAGGAATGTGAGAAAGCATTTGACGGTTTGAAAACTGTATTAACTATGATATCAGTTCTGGCAGTACCCAATCACCTCAAGCAATTTAAGTTCGTTGTTTTTGAAAGTGATGTTGGCATTGGGGTTGTACTGTTACAGGAAGATGAACTTGGAATTGAAAAGGCGATAGGCTATTTTTCACAGAAATTGAATGTACAACACAGATATTCAATGATTGAAAAGGAGACTTTGGGTCTGGTGTTAGTGTTGCAGCATTTTGAGATTTACGTTGCAAACAATTCATCATTACCAATTGCTTATGAAGAGCACAATCCTTTAAAGTTATGGACAAATTTCGAGACAGAAGTGCAAGGCTATTCAGATGGCGTTTATTACAACAAGCATTTAATCTACAGATTATACAATTTAGCGGGATGAGAAAATCTGATGGCAGATGCATTATCAAGAGTTGAAGCTTAAAGGGAAAATTGGACATTTAAAAACCTGGGCACTGAACTGTAATGATTTGAACAACTCAACATTTACCACTGTCTGTACAATAAAACTTCTGGACAGCAACGATGACGGCAGGTTTACAAGAGACAAGGACAGAACTTGAAGAGAGAAAAAGTTTGCAATATGATGACATGGAGACCAGGAAGGGACACAGCCCCGTCCATCCAAGCAGCCGCTGCACTGAGGCGCTGGGGCCATCAGATCCTGGGCTTAGCTTGAACCTTATCCCTAGCCCCTGGTCACATCTCCACATCAGAGCCCCTTGGCAGGGCTTGTCCATAGACCTGCCCACCCCCTAACAGATGGAGGCAGTGACAGGGAGAGGGAGAGAGAGAACGCAGAGTGGGAAAGTGAAATACAGATTCAATAAATTGTTTCCAGAATTAAAATGATAATTTTATTGTGTCAATATATTATAATGACTCACTTCAGCATTTTGTTTTTCGAATAAGTGTTTTTCTGAGGCAGCATATTTGGGAAGCTGGACTTGAACCAGTGGAGGTGCAGGAGAGACTGTGTCTGCTGTTCCCCCTCCTGGCCTACTGGGGGTGCTCTGAATCTACTCCTTCCCCTTCAAATTACACCCCCCTAACACCCAACCCTGCCCCCAGCACCAACACCACTGGGGTATTTTTAGATCCTCAGTGAGTCCTCTTGCCATTCAGTTGATGGAGGATACATATGACATTCATGGGCTGAAAAGACCGATACCAGCCTCGGAGCTGCTGTCAGTTATTCAATTTGTAAATTAACATAACAATTGATGTAACCAGATATTTCACCACGCTCTTGAACTGCTCCCTGAACTTGGACTGAGTCACCCCATAAATAAAAGCATTTGTACAGCAATTTAAATTGACCAGCATAATTCCAACGTCTGCAAAGATATATAAAGAATCTTTGTAATATAGAGGATTAATTCCTCTGATGATATAATATAAGGAGTATATAACATACGTCAGCCACAGGAGTATGAAGCTGCCAGATATGGTGAAGAGTAAAATCACAGACTTCCTTCTGCTCTCCATCTCTGGGTCACTGCGATTCTCTCCCTTGCTCTGACCCCTCAGTCCCTTACGGACTCGACTGGTCACTAAAATGTACCTGACTGTCAGAGCGTTGAGTAACAGAATTAAAGCATATGGGAGCAATGGGTTTAAAACCTTATCAAACCAGCTAAATGCCACCCATGCTGGATCAGTATAATAGCTTGGCTTTTCATTACAGAACCAGGGAACATTGTCAATTATCTCTCCAGGTTCAAATCTAAAGTAGAAGGGAACATTTTTTAAACAAAGCAGAATGCAGGTTGTTGATAGAACCACAGCCGCAGTTTTCTTGGTGCAATATTTTGTTTTCAGCTTCTGGCAACAAATGGCCACAAATCGATCAAAGGAGAAAGTGATGGTGAACCAGACAGAACATTCTGTTGCTGCATAAAGCAGGACAAAGATAATACTACATACAGGGGTAATGTCCAGGAAAGATCCTGGGAAATAATAAGAACTGATCCGATACAGCAAGACTGCAGTGCTAATGACCAGTAGATCTGCTGTTGCCATGGCCAGCAAGTATCGAGTGGTGCACAAGGAGAGGCCACACTTTCCCCAGGACAGGATCACAATCGCCACTGGATTAACTGTAAGAGAGAAACACAAAAAGTGACTGGAAATTACTGACCAAACATTCTCCGTGTCTGGTGATGGGAGTCAGGTCAGAGATTAACATTTTGAAAATCACAAACCCAACATTAACCTGCCCACTTCTGGGTTTATGTGGGTGAGCTGGTGTGAACAGCCAATCTGCTTCAATATTTTACCAAGGCACTGCTTTCTCCACCTTCACAGGTTTAATGGACCGTGGTTCCCAGGATTTGGGCAATGCGACAGCTCCTGCACCCAAATGAGGCATCCCGGCCTATTAATACCCAGGTCTAAACATTTGAAGTGAAGCAACATTGTGAGACAGCATTAAATCTTATGAAAGGATTATGAATGTGGAAAGAACTCTGCCAGTCAGGCAGCATCCATGGAGAGAGAAACAGAGTTAACATTTCAGGCCTAATAATTATTCACAGGAAACTAGAGATGAATTTCGAGCAACAAGTGAGCCAGAGGAATATGGGGTCAGGGGGAGGATAGAATATAGGGGAAGATCTGTGATCGAATGGAGGGCAGGAGTGATTCAATGACAAAGTGATAATGGTGCAAAGTGTATGGGACAATGAAAGAAACTGACGATAGATCAGGAAGAGATGAAAATGGTTAAAGCTGAATAACAGAGGGGAGAGTGAAGAGATGTTCAGTGAATGTGAAATATGATAGAAAATCCTGAGGGGGGAGGGGGTTTGGGGGGGGGAATAAGGGTCAAACCAGGGGTGTGAACCAGTTCACTGTCCCAGTCCTGTGAGGGAATACCCACTCCAAGCATCAGAACCCCCCCCTCCTCCACTCTCAGTGGCTGTGTCTAATCACCCCCCTCAAGCAGAAAATGCCCTCCCGGAAAATGAGTGCGAGGGAAAGGCAGATCATGTTATAGATGATGGAAGAGTGGGCCAGGGTATTGCAAGGGGCAGAGACAAAACAGGGGCAAGATCACAGAATCACAGAATTTTGATGGCACAGAAGGAGACCATTCGGTCCATCGAAACAGCACCGGCTCTCGAAATGAACATTATGACCTAGTGCCATTGCCCTGCCTTTTCCCCGTACCCCTACACATTGTTTCTGTTCCAATGACCATCTAATGCCCTCTTGAATGCCTCAATTGAACCTGCCTCCACCACACTTCCAGGCGGTGCACTCCAGACCCGAGCCACTCGTTGTGTGGGAAAGTTTTTCCTCACATCACATTTGCTTCTTTTGCAAATCACCAGATGTTTTTTGCTGGTGGAGTTGCACTGTGATCGTCAGAAATGGCAGAGTGAGTTCGGCCGAATGTGCAAGGTGAGGGTAAGGGAAAGCTTGGGCAGAATTTTACATTCAGTGTGCCGGGGTGGGCCCCACATGCTAGAATGTAAAATGACACATGATAATGTCAGGCATGTCTCCCGACATCATCGCGCTGTCTCATGATATTTCGTTCCACGGGCATGCGCTGGAGTCATCTGTGCATCTGCCGATAATTGAAAGGCCTATTAAGGCCATTAATGTACTAATTAACCCCAAATTTACGCTGCCCGCCCAACCTAACAGTTGGCGGGCAGGCAGGCGAAAAGGCCAAGCGGCCTTTATGCGTTTTAGGAAGCCTTACGCACGAGCAGGATGAGGTTTCCTAAAGCTAATACTGATTATAGAAGAACTTTATTTTGAAAATAAAAACACGTCCAATCTCATGTGATGTAGTCATACGAGGCCAACATGTTTCATTAAATTTTTAATGTTTTTAATAATTTCTGTAAAAAGCGCTTAATTCTCCCTGAGGCACGGAACACAACTTCTACGCTCGTTGACCTGCATGTGCAAAAGGGCGCTGGACACGACTCTCCCCCCACCCGCACAGCTAGTGCTCCGCTCGTGACGCACACTGGGTGGGCCTTAATTAGCCCGCCCGGGTGAAATTGCGGTGCTGAGCTGATTGCCGGCAGTGGTCGGTTGTATGACTGCCCTTGCCCTCTCGCACCCGCAAGGAAATGGAGCGACAGCACTGAACCAGAATATATCAGAAAAAAAATGAGTGGATGGGACATGAGCAGGAATAGAACAAATATTCTTCACACATGCCTAAACAAAAACAGCAGAGCTGGGAGTAATCAGGCTTCCATTGTGGCACAGTTTCAATTTGGAGATATCCCAGTGTTCGCACTGTGATTAACACTCCTGGACTTACAACAAAGACACTGGAGAGGGATCAGGAGCAAGATCAAGTGAGGGTTTCCATTCCCAGTCAGGAGGCAGTGAGAGAAAGAGGAGTCCCTCTTAGTGCAATTGTCAGTGAATGGAATCATACTCAGCAATTTCAGGATGTACCAGAAGAAGACTAACTGGGCATCGAACCTCCCACTGTTAGGTACGAATGTGCCCACTGTGAGTTTAATGGCAGTTTGGGTTTAATGGGCTTTGCACCTTAGAATGGAGGAGGGTAATGGGCAGATAGGTAAATGGAAATCCGGAGTGTAGCACTGACCGCAGAAGGAAGGAAAGTTGTGTGTGTTATGGAATAGTAGGAGCAGCACAATGCAATGGATAAGAAATCAGATCTGAAAACACAAGAGAGACAAACAGAGAGAGAGAGAGAGAGTTGTGAGTGGCTGACTTAAGCTGTCATATAAATTCACTAAACAAGTTGGGTTATTGTTATATGAATGTTTGAAGTTAATGATCTCTCCACTCCATGGATCTGACCCTATGTTTATGAGTGAAAAATATTGCAAAGGGAAAAAGGTTTTGTTGCTGTTTGAAGATGTTTGTGAATATGCGTATGCAGTGAAATATATTGAGATTGTCTTAATTCCTATTGAACTTCTCCTGCAGAAACTGATGCTAACTATTTACTGATATGTAAACATTCAAGATAGAAAGGAAGAGACAATTGAGAAAGTAATCCAAGGAGCAAAGTGTTCCAGAGGTATGGAGTCATGACTCATTTAAAGTCACAATGCAGGTGAACAGGATCATAAAACCTCAAAGAACTGAGGATTATTTCTAGAGGAACAGAATAGAAAATCCATGAGGCATTGTTAAACTTATATACAACCTTGGCTATACCACAATTTTAGTATACATTCATAGTTCATAGTATACAGTTCATGGTAATACACATGTACAGTTCTAGTCTCCATATTACATAATGGATTCAGAGACATAGTGGGAAGTGGAAGGTGAAAAATCTTTTAGAAGAATGGTGTAAACAGTGAGGAATAACAACTCTCTGGAAAGGATGAACAGCTTGTCTTCTTTTCTTCAGAAAAGAAAGGCTGAGACAGTCATAACAAAGTCCCACAAAGTTAAGAATTGCTTTGATAGGATTGACATAGAGAAAAAATTCCCAGTGGTGGGGTGCCTAAGATTAGACATCACCAATATAAGATCATCATTAATAAATCAAAGAAGGCATGCAGGAGAAATGTATTTTTTTATCAAAAAATGGTTAGAATGTGGAACTGGCTACAACTTGCAGCAGTTAAGGTGAATAGCACAGATTGACTTAAGGAGAAACTACGTAAAGGCATGCGGTAGAAAGAAGTGAAAGGTTATGCTGAGCGGGATGGATGAAGAGGGGTAGGAAAATGCACAAACACTGGCAGAAAACAATGGATCCAAATGGTCTGGTCCTGTTCTGTAAAGCCTATGTTTTTCTATGGAACTTGAGTATTAATTAATCACAGTCATCAGCTCATTCATAACATTGCAGATGTTGAAGTGGTTTATTTATTGAAGCAGTGCACTATTTATGTCATTACTAACAGTTTGATAATGTTAGTTTTTATTGCCCTCAGTCTGATCTCCATTTTATGAAAACCTGTATCTAGGTTCTTCATTAATATGTCACCTTCCTTGAGGGGGCACACCTTAATGAGCTGAGAGCAGAGATTGGTGTAAGTTCCATGTAGAGACTCTGAATCATAGCTTATTACTGGTCGGTCAAACATTAATCAGTTACACAATTGGACGATTCAATAACCACAGTCCGGTATTCAGCCAATGTAATAGACAGGTCATAAACATACAATGCTCATGACCCACAGATTCTCAGGGACCACATTGGAGGAAGGGGTTTTATCAGCACTGAAACAGTTACTGTAAATTGTTTACAGTAATCATAACATTAATTATACTCAGTGTAAGAATAAGTCCATTCTACGAAGGCTTAACAGTAACAGTTACTGTCCTCTTGTTTACATGCAAGTAAATAGTTCGTATCTGTTTCTGTTGGATTAGTTCAATAGGGAATAGAGCAATCTCGATCAGTTTAACTGCATATACATATTCACAAACATATGCAAACAGCACCACAAAATATTCCCCTTAGCAATATTTTTCATTCGGAAACAAAGACAGGTCCACAGATTGGAGAGATCAGTAACCCCAAGCAATGGTATAAAAAAATGAACCATTTATTCAACTCCGGTTAGTGACCCACATTCAGTACAATTCTGCAGTGACAGAAGCTCCCAGCAATACATGGCACATGGCCACTGTGGTTATATGTTCCACTCTGGTTAGTGACCCACACTCAGTACAATTCTACAGTGACATGTACTCCCAGCAATGCCTTACCTATGAGACGATGTGACATCACTAATCAGAGTCTGAATAGTTTCAGCATGTAACATTATCAGTCACAGGGAAAAAGCAGAGGCCAACTCACAAACAAATTTACACAAATTTATTGGTCATTGTCACTTACCAAGAACACCAATGACAGCAAGGGTTGTATAGTATATTTTCCCAATGCTGTGAAATAATTCCATTTTTTTCTTTCTGAAGTGATCTAACCCTTCATGCTGCAAGTAATCTCCCTGAATTAAACAATGAAGTGGTGTATTTGTCGAGCTGTTAATTTATACACTTTCTGTATCTCCATGGGGCAATTGAGGTTGCAACATCATTCAGCTTATATTCTGTTTTCTTTTAAGAAAACAAGCAAACAGATTACGACAGCCGAGTTAACTCCCTGTTGTGATGCGATATATTTAGTTCTGAGATTGAATTGGAAAACTCTAAAGACTGAACAACTAGATCATGTTAATTAACCAATGAAAATTGGAATCTGTGTTCTCCCAGCAATGATGCTTATCATCCAAACACCATCAGGTCCATCTCAAGATCTCACACTGTTTCAGTGATCACTTCACTCTGCTGCGTCCATTCAGTAATTACATTCCAAATTTGATCTGCCCTCTCAGGGCTGCTCTACTGCACTCTAGGATGTGGCTGTCTTGTTTAATTGTGCCCATTCAGTTAAAAGTTCAACTGGAGCTTTGTGCTATTGTATTCTCAAACCAAAACATCAGCTCAAACTAATACAATTCCCCAAACTAATACAGGGACCCAAAATACATTTTTAAAAACATTTTCGTGGGATATTAGTGTCCCTGGCAAAACCAGTATTTCTTGCCGATCTGCGATTGCCCTAGAGAAGGTGGTGATGAGCCATCTTCTTGAAAAGCTGGCGTCTATATGGTGTAGGTAGCTACATCTACAGGGCTGTTAGGGTGGGATTTGCAAGACTTTGACCTAGGGGCAGTGAAGGTATCGGCGATATAGTTCTAAGACTTATGAGCACTTTAATCACAGAAAATGGTTTCATCTTCAAGTACTTTGGATATTCTGGAAGAACTTGTGTTTTACAAGATACTGTCCCTTAAAGGGTAACTGCAGGACTCTGATTGCTATTCCTGGAGAAAGCATCCTTTTACAAGAAAGTTAATTAAGTAGTTGATAAAACTATTTTCAACTTCTTGACCCAGGTGAACTGTTTATAAAGCTGAAGGAGGGTGTTGGCGGGGGTTGGGGGGGGGGGGGGTTGCATACGTTCACATGGGTTTTATGGCTCTGAAAAACAAACAGGCCTGCAACACTGTTTTAAAAGTGGGTTTTGATTTTGGTTTGAGAAGAGAAGGATCAACTTCTTGAGAAGGAAGACAGCAGCTTTTTGCAGTGCAGAGCCAGCTCAGAGCCAGAAGTGAATATAAGCTGAGATGGTCCACATGCTGGAATAGAGTAACCTCAAGTACTCCTGGAGTCCACCTGAAAAGAAGTGCCAGAGCCATTTATTGTTTCGCGAATCAGTGCTGAGAGTCCAGCCGTATAACCTGAATGCCATTTCAAGAACTCCACCACCTTTGAACAATTGACTTTTAACCTTTGGGCGAATTCCTCCATTTCTATTTTTATTTCATTGTTTTTGTGTGTTTGTGTGTGTGTGTGTGTGTGTGTGTGTGTGTGTGTGTGTGTGTGTGTGTGTGTGTGTGTGTGTGTGTGTGTGTGTGTGTTTGTGTGTGTGTATGTGCCTTAAAATACCTTGAAAGAGCAATTTGTATAATTTAAGATTCCATATTCTATTTTGATAAGCCTTGCCTTTCTAATTGACAAGGCTGATTTTATAATAAACTAATAAGGTAGTTGATTATTCAAAAAAATCTGGTTAAAGTCTCTTTTGTTCTGGTTACTAGTAATGAAGGTAAACAATTGGCCACATTGGCGAGTAAATTAAACTCTTAAATTAATGGTATGACCTGTGGAGTACTGGGGTGAGATCAATGGCGGACTCCTCCAATCCTGGTCATAACAGCCCTGGGGGCTCTTGTGGTATTTAAAATGCGGACAATGGGTGACTAGACATGGAATAATAATAATTGGAAGGATAAGAGAGTGGAGGCCAGGTTTCTTATACTTTAGTCAACCAAAAAAGCTTTGGAAGTTGCTAAGTTCAAGAGATGGAAGACTTAACCCTGACTAGTTTACAACTAGTAACCAAGGCTAAACTAATGGGATTGTTGAATAAATTGAATTAGAATTAAATGTAGGGGTGAGGAAAGCAGATATAGTTGAGGTAGCAGCGCAGCATTTGAAATTGGAAGGGATACAAGGAAGACCATGTTCTCCGGGGGATGGCAAGGCCTTGGGTGGGGGTCAATTAGGTTAGCTAGGATTCAGTTGCAAATGAATCAGCTTGAACACGACAAAGAACTGAAAAACCTTGAATTAGAGGCAAAAGTAAAAGAAAAGGAAGAAGAAAGAGAGATGAAATAATTTGAATTGGAAAAGAAAAAAGAATTGAAGATTTGAAAACATGACCTCCAGAAAGTGAAGTTAGTAAGGGAGGAAAGAGAGAAGGAATGAGAAAGGGAATTTCAGATTAAAAGCCTGGAAATAAACAGAGAGGCCTCAGATGTTGAAGAACGTTCTAATGATGAACACAACCACCTCAAATTGAAAGGCCAGTGGGCTGGTGTTTATATTTATACAAACCCTTCCTAGGTGTGAGGAAAAGAATGTAGAGGCGTTCTTCATTTCATTGGAAAGGTAGATAAGCAAATGATGTGGCCAAATGAAATTTGGACATTGCTCTTACAGAGTAGGTTGATAGTTAGAGCTCTTGAGGTTTATGCATCACTTTCAGAAGAGGTTTTTGCAGATTATGATGCAGTAAAAAAGGCAGTTCTTAGTGTATATGAGTTGGTCCCTGAGGCTGATGGGCAGACTTTCAAAACATAAGGAAACAACCTGGGCAGACCTATATTAAATTTGAGAAGGTAAAGCAAGGTAACTTTGACCATTGGATATGGGCATTAATGGTAGAGATAACATATGAAGCTTTTAGGTAAATAATTCTCTTGGAAGAATTTCACTTCCTCCAGTAGTTTGAACCCATGTTGAAGACCAGAGGTTTGCAGCAGCTTGACAGGCAGCAGAGCCTGTCCATAAATCCAAACCCTTTTTTTGTCACCCCAACAAACCCAAGAAGAATAGAAGGTGGGAAGATGAAAGGATGATGAGTAACCAGGGAAGAGAAGGTACAGTTGGGAATACCCCAGAAACTTCTACTCAGACCAGAATGGAAGGTGCTGAAGGTGGAAGTGTAACAAGGTGGGACACATTTGTGCCTATTGCTGGAAGTTGTGAGGGAAATCCATGGGACTTATTGGGGTACCTAAGGGTGATTCATGAAAAGGACCCCTGACTGAAAATACAACAGATCAAGTTGTAGCGTTAAATCAGTGGTGAAACTGAGTGTGAACACTGCTGTGATTTCAGGAGAGGTGAATGAGATACATGAGAGTTCTAAAGAATTCTTATTGAGACGAAAAGTAACCCCTTATCCCTCAAAGGAGACTGTTAAACATATAATCATATTATAGGTTTATATATAATATAAATTGCCATTCAAACACTTGCATTGGGGAAAGGCATAAATTGTCTCCCAGAAAGCAGCATAAAAAGCCAAAGTTTTAATAAATAGTATTGGCGAAAAGTATGTCCCTGTCCCTTTATACTGGGTGCACTTGGAATGTGACATAATTTCTGGGATAGTGACAGTAGGGATTGTGCAGAAGTTACCCATAGATGGAGTTGACTTACTCCTGAGAAATTATTTAGCCAGATTGAGGGTAGTAGCTTTTCCTATAATTATGGAAAGTCCAAGTGAGGTTAAAGAGACAGAACAGTTACAGGAACAGGTTCCGGGAATTTTTCCGTCATGTTTGATGACCTGAGCAATGGCTAAGCAAAGCCCATCATTGAAAGTCAAAGCGATACCACAGACAGAGATTTGGCTAGCTGAAACTTTCTTCAAAGACTTAGATAACCTGAAAGAGACGTTTAATAAATCCTCTTTAGCTGAGGCTCAACAAGCTGATCCTGAATTAAGTATGATAGGAAAATCTGCCCAAACTGAAGGTGAGACCAAGGAAGTTCCAGGATCTTATTATATTAAAAATGGAATTGTATTGAGGAAGTGGAGACCTCCTCACAAACCTGCAGGTAAGCAGTGGATGCTTGTTCATCAGGTAGTGGTGCCACCCAAATATCGTAAAGAGATGTTATGGATAGCTCATGAAATTCCTATGGCAGGACATATAGGGATATGGAAAAATCTAGAGCCGATAAACCAACAGTTTTACCGGCCAGGTCTTCACAAGGACGTAGTTCAGTTTTGTAAAACATGCCATACGCGATGGATGGTGGGAAAACCACAGCCTACAATCAAACTGGCACCCTTAATTCCCATAGCAGGTTTTGAGGAACGTTTAGTTCAGGTGGCAGCAGGCGCATGGGACCGTTACGAAAATGAAAGCCGCACACCAGTATATCCTCACCATTATGGATGTGACAACTCACTTTCCAGGGGCCATCCCTTGAAGATCAATTACAACTGAAGTAATGGTAGACAAGTTAAGCCAAATCTTTACTCAATATGGATTGCCGGTGGAGATCCAGTCAGATCAAGTTTCTAATTTTATGTCTCAGATTTTACAAAATGAGTAATTTCAGTATAAAACAGTTAAAGTCCACAGCATACCATCCTCAGACACAGGGAGCTTTAGAGAGGTACCATCAAACTCTCAAAACAATGATTAGAGTATATTGTCATGAAAATCCCCATGATTGGGACAAAGGACTGGATTTTCTTTATATTTGCTACCTGCGATTAACCAAATGGATGTAGTGGTTTTAGCCCTTTTGGATTAATTTATGGACATGAGAAAAGAGGTCCTCTGAAATTAATCAAAGAAAAGTTTTTGGGACAGAGGGATGGGTCTTCTATGTTAAATTGTGTGTCTTTGTTCTAGGAATGGCTCACTAGAGCCTGCAAAGTGGCTCAAAAACATCTTGAAGTCTCTCAGACAAAGACAAAGGAATGGGCAGTTAAGCAAGCTGTGACCTGAACATTTCAATCAGGGGGTGCAGTGTTAGTGTTATTGCCTTTACAGAGGGAACCGCTGACGGCACAGTTCCATGGTCCATACAAGGCAATTAAGTGGGCTATTAAAGTAAATTATCTGATACAAACCCCAGGTCACAGGAAAAAGAATTGGCTGTGTCATATCGTTATGTTAAAACAATACCATCATAGTGAGGAGGATAAGAAGGAGCAGGTATGTCAGGCTGTGAGCACAGTGGAGGATGAGAGACAGTGAGAGTGAGGTGGAAGGAGGCTTAGTTCACAAATCCAACCTCCTACTCCCCAATTAGCTAACACTGAAATATTAGGACAGTTAAACACCATATTTACATGTTTAGAGGCAGGACAAGGAGAAAACATAGTGAGGTTATTTATAGAATTTGCAGGAATCTGTGGGGAGAAACCAGTGTACAGCTTTACACATGAATGATGTGGATGTAGGGGAATCTTCACCTATAATGCAACGTCCTTATCATGTAAGTCCAGAGAACAAGCTGAACTGAAAGCAGAAATTCAATGTATGTTAGAAACCTAACTGAACATAATCAAGGCATTTGGAGCTCTCCATCAGCATTAGTACCTAAAGCTGATGGGTCAGTCAGGTTCAGCATGGATTATAGAAAGGTTAATGCAGTAACAAGCAAGAACTGCTCACGTGAACCTGCAAAGCAGCATAAGAGTAACTTAAAGTTTCTCAAACAAAGACAAAGGGATGGGCAGATAAGCAAACTGTGACTAGATCATTACAACCAGTGTTATTGAAGTGTTAGTGTTATTGCCCTTACAGGGGGGACCTCGGAAAGCAAGTTTGCTGATGACACAAAGCTAGGTGGGAATGTGAGCGATGAGGAGGGTGTTAAGAAGCTTCAAGGCAATTTTGACAAGTTGAGTGAGTAGGTAAATACATGGCAGATGCAGTATAATGTGGATAAGTATGAAATTATTCACTTTGGTAGAAAAAACAGAATGGCAGAATATCATATAAATGGTGATAGATTGGGAAATGTTAGTGTACAAAGGGACCTGGGTGTCCTTGTGCACCAATCACTGAAAGCAAGCATGCAGGTGCAGCAAGCAGTTAAGAAGGCAAATGATATGTTGGCCTTCATTGTGAGAGGATTTGAGTGCAGGAGCAAGGATGTCTTACTGCAGCTGTACAGGGCCTTGGTGAGACCACACCTCGAATATTGTGTGCAGTTGTGGTCTACTTACCTAAGAAAGGATACACTTGTCATAGAGGGAATGCAGTCTGATGCATTCATCAGACTGATTCCTGGGATGACAGGATTGTTATATGTGGAGAGATTGAGATGACTAGGCCTGTATTCACTGGAGTTTAGAGGAATGAGAGGGGGTTTCATTGAAATGTATAAAATTTTGACAGGGCTGGGCAGACAGGATGCAGGGATGATGTTTGCTCTGGCTGGGGCGGTCTAGAACAAGGGGTCACAGTCTCAGGATATGGGGTAGGCCATTTAGGACTGAGATGAGGAGAAACTTCTTCACTCAGAGGCTGGTGAACCTGTGGAATTCTCTACCACAGAAGGCTGAGGAGGCCAAGTCACTGAATATATTTAAGAAGGAAATAGATAGATTTCTAGACAGTAAAGGCATCAAGGGGTATGGGGAGAGAGAGCAGAAGTGTGGCGTGGAGGTAGAGGATCAGCTATGATCATATTGAATGGCAGAGCAGGCTCGAAGGGCTGAGTGACCTACTCCTGCTTCTATTCTCTATGGGCGGAATTTTACACCAGCAGGATTTTACTTTCCCGGTTTAGAATGACTGGCCACATTTTGTGGCCCCATCCTTGCTGGACGTTAAATTCCAGCCTATGTTTCTATGTAACAAAAATGGATTCTTACCCAATCCCTCGTTTAGAAAATTGTATTGACTGGATTGGCACTGCCACTGTCCTTACCAAGATGGAATGATTGAAAGGATACTGGCAAGTACTTTTAACGTGATGAGCTCAGGCCAGATCAGCTTTTGTCATGCCGAATCGGCTATACCAATGCCCAGTAATGCCATTCGGGCTACACAATGTCCCAGCCGTTTTCAAAGATGAATGAATCAAGTTGTAACTAGTGTTCCTAACTGTTTAGTTGACTTGGATGATGTAATGATTTATAGCATCGCTTGGAAAGATCATTTAGGACAATTGGAAGCCCTTTTTAAGCAAATACAGTTGCAGATCTAGTAATAAACATTGGCAAGAGTGAGTTTACGAAAGTGCAAGTGACTTACTTAGGACTTATTGCAGGACAGTTACAAGTGTTGCCAAGAACAGTCAAAGTACAGGTTTTGGTGGAATTTCCTGCCCCTAAAACTCAACAGGAAATCAAGAGATTTTTATGGATTTTTGGTTTTTATTGTAAACTTGTGCCCAGCCTTGGCAACAATAGCTGTTCTAGAAAATGGATTTATGGCAAAAGAAGGCAAAGGTGGAATGGTCAAGTGAGTGTCAGATAGTTTTTGAGAGGCTGAAGGCAATCCTAACTATTGAACCGGTGTCAGCTGCCCTTACTTTTTAAAGCCCTTCAAGATGCCTTGGGGTGGGTACGGTCTTATTGCAAGAAGATGAATCGGGCCTAGATAAGCCAGTGGGGTACTTCTCTAAAAAATTAAGTCAAAATCAAAAGAGATGCTCTACGGTAGAAAAGGGAACCCTAGGATTGTTACTGGCTCTCAAACATTTTGAGGTATATATGCATCATGGCTGTAAAGAAACATTCATATATACTGATCATAACCCCTTGGCCTTTGTGGAAAAATTTAACACTCAGAATGACAGGTTGTGGTGGAACCTGTAATGAGGCAGGATTAATAAGATATCTCATAGTTAAGGATCATCTGTGGGGTGATGATCACAACATGTTAAAATTTCAAATTCGGATTGAGGGCGAGAAACTCAGGTCTCAAACCAGTTTCCTCAGTTTAAATAAAAGCAATTACAGAGGTGTGAAGAAAGAGTTGTGCAAAGCAGGCTGGGAAAATAGGCAAAGAAGAAGGACAGTGGATGAGCAGTGGCAGGCATTTAAGCAGATATTTCATAACGCTCAGCAAAAATTTACCCCAGTGAAAAAGAAGGACTCGATGAGAATGATGAACCACCCGTGGTTAACAAAGGCGGTCAAGGAGAGTATCCAATCAAAAGCTAAGGCATGCAAAGCAGCAAAAACTAGTGGTAGGCCAGAGGATTGGGATTTTTTTAGGAACCAGCAGCGGATGACTAAAAAGCTAATAAAGAGGGAGAAAATTGATTGTGAAAGTAGATTGGCAAGAAATATGAAAAGAAACAGCAAGAGCTTCTACGGGTATATACAATGAAAGAGAGTAGCTAAAGTGAGCGTGGGACCCTTGGAGGATGTGATTGGAGAATTTATAACAGGGAACAGGGAAATGGCAGATAACTTAAACCAATATTTTGCATCGGTCTTCATGGCCCAGGACACTATAAACATACAAAGATATCGGCTAAGCAAGGACCTAATGGGAAGAATGATCTTGTAACAGTCTCTTTCACGAGGGACAAAGTATTTGATAAACTAATGGGACTAAAGGCAGACAAGTCACCAGGACCTGATGGCCTGCATCCAAGGATTTTAAAGGAGAGATAGTGGAGGCATTAGTTGAAATATTCCAGAAATATTCACTGGATTTGGGGAGGGTCCCAGCGGATTGGAAAAGCATTAATGTGATGCCCCAGCTCAAGAAGGGAGGGAGACAAAATCAGGAAACTATAGGCCAGTCAGCCTAACATCTGTCATTGGGAAAATGCTGGAGTCCATTATTAAGGACAGGGTCATTTAAGTAATTAAAGGACCTGCCTGTCCAACCTTATTAAGTTGCCACATAAAATATTATTGCACAAGATAGGAGCTCATGGAATAGCTGGACATTTAGAAAAGCAATCAAACAGAGTCAACATGGTTTTGTGAAAGAGAAATCATGGGGCAGAATTTTGCCGTCTGCTAGCAGGGGGCGGGGCCCACTCGCCGACAGGTAAAGTGACACAGGATGACGTCGGGCAGAACCCCCGACATCACCCTGCCCCGTTTAAATTTTGCCATTAGTCCCATTAGTTTGTCAAATACTTTGTCCCTCGTGATAGAGACTGTTACAAGATCATTCCTCCCATTAGGTCCTTGCTTATCTGATATCTTTAAATTTTCAGGAAGGCAGGGAGCAGCAAAGTCAGCTGCGTGCCCGCCGACCTGTCAATGGCCAATTGAGGCCATGGACAGGGTCATTTAAGTAATTAAAGGACCTGCTGTCCAACCTTAAGGATGGCAAGCCAGAAGCCCCGGCGCAAATATAAAAAACACAAAACCTCATCCAGAGATGGGATGAGGTTACATGCAGGGTTTTAAACATTTTAACATGTCCTAACTCACATGAGGGGGACATGTAAGGGATTTTCTTTTTTCTATTTTTAATATTTTTCAAAGTCTAGGCTATCTCCCTGAGGCTGCACCTAGCCTCAGGGAGATGTGTGCTATTTTGTGCGCATGCGCGAAAGAGCCCACTCTTGATTCCAGGGTTCCCCCCTGCCCGCACAGGGAGCACATAGCGCTTCCAACTGGACATAAAGTGGTGGTGCGGCCGCCGGAGAAAGGGTCAGGCCCGCCCGCCTGACAGGCAGAAAATTCTGTTTGACAAATTTGCTATAGAGTTCTTTGAGGATATAACAAGCAGAGTTGATAGAGGTGAACTGGTAGATGTTGTGTGTTTGGATTCCCAGAAGGCATTCGATAAGTTGCCACATAAAATGTTATCGCACAAGATAGGAGCTCATGGAATTGGGGGTAACGTATCAGCATGGATCGAGGATTGGTTAACACAAAGAAGACAGAGAGTCAGGATTAATAGGTCTTTTTTCAAGCTGGAAAGACGTAACTAGTGGAGTGCCACGAGGATCAGTCCTACGGCCTCAATTATTTATTCTCTATATTAATGACTCGGAGGAGGGGGCAGAGTGTAATGTATCCAAATTTGCAGATGATACAAAAATAGGTGGGAGGGCATGTTCTGATGAGGACATAAAGTATCTGCAAGGGGATATAGACATCTTGAGTGAGTGGGCAAAATTTTGGCAGATGGAGTTTAATGTAGGAAAGTGAGGTCATGCACTCTGGTAGGAAAAATCAAAACGTTGACTATTATTTAAATGGAGAGAGACTCCAAAAAAGTGCAGCACAGAGGAATCTGGGTGTTCTTGTGCATGAAACACGAAAAGTTTGCATGCAGGTGCAGCAAGTAATTAAGAAGGCAAATGGAATTTTGGCCTATTGCTCGTGGGTTAGAGTTTAAAAATAGGAAAGTGTTGTTATAACTGTACAGGGCATTGCTGAGGCCACACCTGATGTACTGTGCACTGTTTTGGTCCCCATATTTAAGAAAGGATAGAGTGGCATTGGAGGCAGTTCAAAAGAGATTCATTAGGCTGGTTCCTGGGATGAAGGAGTTGACTTATCAAGAATGTATAAACAGGTTAGGCCTTTATTCATTAGAGTTTAGAAGAATGAGGGGCGATCTTATTGAAACATACAAGACTCTGAGGGGGCTTGACATGAGATGTTGAGAAGATATTTTCACTAGCAGGGGATTCTCGAACTAGGAGCCATTGTTACAGAATAAGAGGACACTCATTTAAAACTGAGATGCGAAGGAATTTCTTCTCTCCGAGGGTAGTGAATGTCTGGAATTCTCTACCCCAGAGAGTTGTGGAGGCTAGATCACTGAAAGTATTTAAAGAGGAGGTAGATAGATTTTTGAAATATCAGGGAGTTGAGGGTTATGAGGAGCTGGCATGAAAGAGGAGTTGAGGCCTGGGCAGATCAGCCATGATCTTATTGAATGGTAGGGTAAGCTTGAGGGACTGAATGTCTTATTCCTCCTCCTATTTCTTATGTTCTTACATTCTATCTCTCTGACTTCTCTCTCTCCCTTTCTCTTTCTCTTTCTGCCCTCTCTCTCTCCCTCCCTCTCTTTCTCCTTCTCTCTTGCTGTGCCCTCCTTCTCTCCTTCCCTCTCTCTCTCATCCCTCTCTCTCCCTTTCTCTCTCTGTCGCTCTCCCCCAACCAAACCCCTGCTCCTTTGACAACACCCAGTAGTATTTTACTACATTAAAGATATTAGATAACTGCAAGTTAACCAAACAATTTAAGGAATGGGATGTTGAAGAGGCCATTTGGCCCCTTGAGTCTGTTCCACTCTTCAGTAAGATCACGGCTGATGTTCCACCTCAACTCGACTTCCTGGCTCATTCCCAAATCCCCCCATCTCCTTGGTTGATTTCAGCAGCTGCGAGGACAGAGGGGACAAGGCTTGATTTTGACTTCAGGAGAGCAGTGATGACAGCAGATTTCCAGGAGACAAGGAGAGAACTTGAAGAGAGAAAATGTTTACAAGATTATGACATGGAGATCAGGAAGGTACACAACCCCGTCCATCGGAGCGGCTGCTATACTGAGGTGCTGGGGCTTTCTCCCTAACCCCTGGTCACATCTCCTCATCAGATCCCCGCGACAGGGCTTGTCCATAGTCCCGCCCACCCCCTAACAGAGGTAGGCAGTGAGAAAGAGAGAGAAAGAGAGAGATCAGAGTGGGAAAGTGAAATGCAAACTGATTCAATGGAATGTTTCCAATAATAAAATAAGAATAATAAGAAAATTATGACAGCATTTTGTTTTTCTAATAAGTGTTTTTCTGAGGCAGCATATTTGGGAAGCTGGACTTGAACTAGTGGAGGTGCAGGAGAGACTGTGTCTGCTGTTCCCCCTCCTGGCCTACTGGGGGTGCTCTGAATCTACTCCTTCCCCTTCAAATTACACCCCCCTAACACCCAACCCTGCCCCCAGCACCAACACCACTGGGGTATTTTTAGATCCTCAGTGAGTCCTCTTGCCATTCAGTTGATGGAGGATAAATATGACATTCATGGGCTGAAAATACAGATACCAGCCTCGGAGCTGCTCTCAGTTGGTTTTTTTAATTAATTAATCGAATGATTGATGTAACTGGATATTTCACCACGCTCTTGAACTGCTCCCTGAACTTGGACTGAGTCACCCCATAAATAAATGCGTTTGTACAGCAATTTAAATTGACCAGCATAATTCCAACTTCTGCAAAGATATATAAAGAATCATTATAATATGCAGGGTTAACTTCTGTTATGAGATAATATAAGGAGTATATAACATACAAAAGCCACAGGAGGACGAAGCTGCCGGATATGGTGAAGAGTAAAATCACAGACTTCCTTCTGCTCTCCATCTCTGGGTCACTGCGATTCTCTCCCTTGCTCTGACCCCTCAGTCCCTTACGGACTCGACTGGTCACTAAAATGTACCTGACTGTCAGAGCGTTGAATAACAGAATTAAAGCATATGGGAGCAATGGGTTTAAAACCCTATCAAACCAGCCAAATGCCACCCATGCTGGATCAGTATAATAGCTTGGCTTTTCCTTGCAGAACCAGGGAACATTGTTGATGATCTCTCCAGGTTCAAATCTAAAGTAGAAGGGAACATTTTTTAAACAGAGCAGAATGCAGGTTGTTGTTAGAACTAAAGCCACCGTTTTCTCGGTGCAATATTTTGTTTTCAGCTTCTGACAACAAATGGCCACAAATCGATCAAAGGAGAAAGTGACGGTGAACCAGACAGAACATTCTGAGCTTGCATAAAGCAAGACAAATATAATACTACACACAGGGGTGATTTCTAAGAAAGATAGTGGGAAATAATAAGAAATAATCCGATACAGTAAGACTGCGGTGATAATGACCAGTAGATCTGCAGTTGCCATGGCCAGCAAGTATCGAGTGGTGCATATGGAGAGGCCGCACTTTCCCCGGGACAGGATCACAATCGCCACTGCATTAACTGTAAGAGAGAAACATGAAAAATGACTGGTAATTACTGACCAAACATTCTCTGCGTCCGGCAATGGGGATCGGGTCAGAGGTTAACATTTTGAAAATCACATCAACAACTCGCTTCAATATATTATTAAGGTTCTGATATCCCCTGTCTCACACGTTTACCTGGTCAAGGTTCCCAGGCCTTGGACAATGTGACAATGCCTGACCCCAGTGAGGCATCTTAGCCCATTAATAACCAGGTATAAGTATTTGAGATAAAGCAACATTATGAGACAGAATTGTATGTTATTAAAGAATCATAATAACATACGAACATATGAATTAGGATCAGGAGTAGACCACTCAGCCCCTCAAGCCTGCTCCACCATTCATTAAGATCATGGCTGATCTGAATGTAACCTGAGCCCCACATTCGTGCTACCCCAGATAACCTTTCACCCCCTTGTTAGTCAAGAATCTATCTTCCCTTCCTTAAAAATATTCAAATCCTCTGTTTTTCCCATCTCTTGAGGAAGAGAGTTCCAAAGACTTATGACCCTCTGAGAGAAAAAAAATCTCCTTTTCTTTGTCTTAAATGAGTGACACCTTATTTTTAAACAGTTACCCCTAGTTCTAGATTCTCCCACAAGAGGAAACATCCTCTCCACATCTATCCTGTCAAGACCCGTCAGGATCTTAAAGTTTCAATTAAGCCACCTCTTACTCTCCTAAATTCCAGTGAATAGAGTCCTAACCTGCCCAGCCTTTCTTCATAAGACAACCCTCCCATTCCTGGTATTAGTATAAGTAAATCTTCTCTGAACTGCTTCTAACTCATTTTCATCTTTCTTTAAATAGGGAGACCAGAACTGTACACAGTATTGCAGGTGTTGTCTCACCAATGTCCTGTACAACTGAAGCATAACCTCCCTACTTTTGTAATCAATTCCCCTCACAATAAATGATAACATTCTATTAGCTTTCCTAATTACCTGCTGTACCTGCACGCTAACCTTTTATGATTCATGCACTAGATCACCCAGATCCCTCTTCATCTCAGAGTTCTGCAATCTCTCACCATTTAGATATTAAGCTTTTTTATTCTTCTTGCCAAAATGAATGATTTCACATTTGCTCACATCAAACTCCATTTGCCAGATATTTGCCCACTCACATAACCTATCTACTTCACTTTGTAGCTTCCTTTTGTCCTCTTCACAATTTACTTTCCTACCTATCTTTGTGTTGTCAACAAATTTAGCAGCCATTCCTTCATCCAAGTCATTTATATAAATTGTAAAAGGTTGAGGCTCTGGCAGTGATCCCTGTAGCTCACCACTCGTCACATCCTTCCAACCAGAAAAAGACCCATTTATGCCAACTCTCTGCTTCCCATTAGCTAGCCAATTGTTATAAGACAGCAGTTGGTAAAGGCTGTTATTTAAAATCCCAGAGGGAAACTTAAACAACTGTCATAACCTATATTTTCAAGAGGTATGTTTTGAGTTTGCAGCTCTAAATTCTGGAATGAGACGACCAGTTCTCCAGTGGTTTTTATATCAAACTACATGAAACATTTATTAATTTATGCAAGTTAAACATATACTTGCATAACTTTTTAACAAATTCCCAAACTAATCTCCACTAAGACAACAACAGCCCATGGACTTTAACCCAACACCAGGCAAAGCATTTTCACCATACAAATTCAAAATGAGGTTTCTTTCACTTTGGTTCCTGTGCAGACAGTTGTAGGCTTACAGCTGCTTTGATGTTACATTGCTGCTACTCTACACTCAGAAAACTACTTTCAGCATATACCCGGCACTCCCCTTTAAATGCAAATTCTCATTGTATCATCAGGCCCTTTCAAATCCACCTCTTCTAACAATAAAACCTTTTTCATAGTACCAACTTTATGAGTAATATAAACATATTGCTTTGTCTCTTCTAGCTAGGTGCAAGATTTCACTCCCCTTCTTCAATGCTCTTTTCAACAAAATGCAAATGTACTCTACCTTACTGTTTACATCTCAAAACTAGTATACATCAAAACACCCAGATTAGCTGGTTTTAATCCAATTAAGACACACCCACAGATTAAGCCTCTATTTTTAAAAAATCCAATAACATTACATACATTATTAGCTTCATGACACCAATCTTCTATCCATGTCAATGTGTTACCTCCAACACCATGAGCTTTTATCTTCTACGCTAACATTTGATGTGGCACTTTATCAAATGCCCTCTGGAAATCTAAGTACAGTACATCCACTGGTTCCCGTCTATCCACAGCACATGGGACTTCTTCAAATAATTCCAATAAATTGGTTAAACATGACTTCCCTTTTACAAAACCATGTTGACTCTGCCTGACTACCTTGAATTTTTCTAAGTGCCCTGCTATAGCATCTTTAACAATAGCTTCTAACATTTTCCGCATGACAGATGTTAGGCTAACTGGCCTATAGTTTCCTGCATTCTGTCTCCCTCCCTTTTTGTATACAGGAATTATATTTGCTATTTTCCAATCTAATGGAACCTTCCCCGAATCCAGGGAATTTTGGAAAATTAAAACCAGTGCATCAATTATCACACTAGCCACTTCCTTCAAAACATTAGGGTGAAGTCCGTCGGACCTAGATATTTGTCAGCCTGCAGCCCCAACAATTTGTTCAATACTTCCCTGGTGAATAAAGTTTTCCCAAGTTCCTCCCTCCCTCCCATTTCCTGATTTACATTTCTTTCCGGGATGTTACTTATGTCCTCAATAGTGAAGGCGAAAGCAAAATACGTGTTTAATTCATCAGCCATCTCCCTACTTTCTATTATCAATTCCCCAGGTGAACTCTCTATAGGGTCGACAAATCATAAAAAATCAAAATCATAAATTCATAAATGCTGAAAGCACTCTGCCTGTCAGGCAGCATCTGTGGAGAGAGAAACAGAGTTAACGAATGAGGCTGATAATGGTTTGTAAGAAATTAGAGCTTAATGGTTTTCAAACAATGATGGAGCAGGTGGAATATGGGGTTGGCAGAGGATAGAACAAAGGGGGAAGATCTGATCGAACCTCCCACTTTTAGTCAGGTAAGAATGCGTCCTCTGTGAGTTGAAGGGCAGTTTGGGTTTAATGGGCTTTGGACCTTAAAGTGGAGGAGGGAGGGACATGGACAGCTATGTCCCACCACAGCAGATGGCGAAATTTGAATTAAATAAAATAATCTGGAGTTAAAAGTCTGATGACCACAAAACTAGTGTCGATTGTTGTAAAAACATTTTTGGTTCACTAATGACCTTTAGGGAAGAAAATCTGCCGTCCTTACCTGGTCTGACCTATACGTGGCTCTGGACCTACAGCAATGTGGTTGACTCTTAAATGCCCTCTGAACAAGGGCAATTAGGGATGGGCAATAAATGCTGGCTGTGCCAGAGATGCCCACATCCCATGAACGAATTTAAAAAATGGGAATCTGGAGTGTAGCACTGACTTCAGAAGGAAGGAAAGTCGTGTGTGTTGTGGAATAGTAGGAGCAGCACATGCAATGGGTAAGAAATCAGAGCCTGAAAACAAGAGAGAGACAAACAGAGAGAGAGAGAAAGAAAGAGTTTTGTGAGTGGCTGAGCTAAACTGTCAATATAAATTCACCAAACAAGTTAGGTTATTGTTATACCGCTGTTTGAGCTTACTGATATGAACGAAAAATATTACTAAGGGGAATACTTTTTGTTGCTGTTTGAAGATGTTTGTGAATATGTGCATGCAGTGAAATATATCGAGGTTGCTCTATTTCCCATTGAACTGCTCCATCAGAAACAAATGCTAACTATTTACTGACATGTAAACATTCAAGATAGAAAGGAGGAGACAATTGGGAAAGTAATCAAAGGAGTAAAGGGTTCCAGAGATTATGGCCCCGTTTCGGTGGGGACAAGGCTGTAAAATGCGGCGAGCCATTATAAACCCCATTGACTTGAGCGGGAATGTAAAATCCCCTTGTGAAATTCTGTGGAGTCATTACTCATTTAAAGTCACAATGCAGGTGAACAAGGTCATAAAAAGTCAAAGGACTGAGGTTTATTTCTAGAGCAATAGAATGGAAAATCCAAGAGGCTTTGTTAAACTTATATAGAACCTTGTTTATACCACAGTTAACGAACTGTGTACAGTTCTAGTCTCCATATTACAAAAGCAATCTGGAGACATGGTGGGAAGTAAAATGGAAGGTGAAAAATCTTGTACAAGCATGATATAAACACCGAGGAATAACAACTCTCTGGAAAGAATGAACAGTTTGGAGCCTTTTCTTTGGAAAAGAGAAGGCTGAGGCAGTCATAATAAAGTCCCTCATGGACTAATAGACATTTACAGCACAGAAGGAGTTCATTCAGCCCATTGTGTCTGTGCCGGTCAACAAAGATCTGACGAGACTAATCTAATTTTCCAGTGCTTGGCCCTTAGCTCTGGAGGCTATGGCAATGCAAGTGAATATCTAAATACTTCTTAAATTTGACGAGAGTTTCTGACTCAACCACACTTCCAGACAGTGCATTCCAGACTCTCACCACCCTCTGGGTGAAAAAACTTCTCAACGCCCCTTTTTTTAAATTATTCATTCAATGTGGGTATTGCTGGCTGGGCCAGCATTTATTGCCCAGCCCTAATTCAGAGGGCATTAATGAATCAACCACATTGCTGTGGGTCTGGAGTCACATGTAGGCCAGACCAGGTAAAGATGGCAGATTTCCTTCCATAAAGGGGCATTTGGTCATTAGTGAACCAGATGGGTTTTTTCACAACAATCAACAATGATCATTATCAGACTTTCAATTCCAGGTTTTTATTGAATTCAAATTCCACCACCTGCCGTGACAGGATTTGAACTGGGTCCCCAGAGCATTACCCAGGGTCTCTGGATTACTAATTCAGTGACAATGCAACTATGCCACCACCTCCCCTCTTAGCTATCTACCAATTACCTGAAATATATGTTATTGATTCCTCTACTAATGGAAAAAGTGCCTTCTTATCTACGCTATCTATGCCCCTCATTATCTTATACACCTCTATCAGGTCCCCTCTCAAACTTCACTGCTCCAAGGAAAACAACCCCAGCCTATCCAATCTTTCCTCATAGCTCAGACCCTCCAGCCCAGGCAGCATTCTGTTAAATCTCCTCTGCACTCTCTCCAGTGCAGACACATCCTTCCTATAATGTGGTGACCAGAACTGCACGCAGTACTCCGGTTGTTTTATACAGTTCCAGCATACCCTCCTTGCTCTTATATTCTATGTCTCAACTAATAAAGTCAAGTATCCCATATACCTTCTTAACCATCTTATCTACCTGCCCTGCTACATTCAGGGATCTGTGGACATGCACACCAAGGTCTCTCTGATCATCAGTACGTCCCAAGGTCCGACCATTCATAGAGTAATCCCTTGCCTTGTTAGCCCTCCCCAAGTGCATTACCGCACACTTATCCAGGTTGAACTCCATTTGCCACTGCTCTGCCTGCCTGACCAGTCCATGGATATCCTCCTGCAGTTTACGGCTAGCCTCCTCACCACGTACCAACCTACCAACTTTCATGATTGTACCCCCTAGCAAAGTAAAGTTTTGAATTGCATTGATAGGATAGAGAAGATATTCCCAGTTGGCGTGGTGCCTAAAATTCGAGATCATCAATATATCATGATTAATAAATCAAAGAAGGCATGCAGGAGAAATGTATTTTAGCAGAAAAGGATTAGAATGTGGAACTGGCTAGAACTTGGAGTGGTTCAGATTCACTAAAGGGAAAGTTAAGTAAAGGCATGAGATAGAAAGCAGTGGAAGGTTATGCTGAGTAGGTTGGATGAAAAGGGAGGAGAGAATGCTCATGTGGAGCACAAACACCGGCAGAAAACAATGAAGTCAAATGGTCTGGTCCTGTTCTGTAAAGCCTATGTTTTTCTATGGAACTTGAGTATTAATTAATCAGTCATCAGCTCATTCATAACATCGCAGATATTGAAGTAGTTTATTTACTGAAGCAGTGCACTATTTATGCCATTACTAACAGTTTAATATGTTAGTATTTACTGCCCTCAGGCTGATCTCCAATTTATGAAAACCTGTATATGTGTTCTTCCTGGTGGGGACACACATCACTGAGCTATGACCAGGGGTCAGTGTAGGCTACATGTGTAGATCATAGATCATGACTGGTCGGTCAAACATTAATCAGTTACACAATTGGACGATTCAATAACCACAGTCCAGTATTCAGCCAATATAATAGACAGGTCATAAACATACCATGCTCATGACCCACAGATTCTCAGGGAACACATTGGAGGAAGGGGCTTTATCAGCACTGAAACAGTAACTGTAACATGTTTACAGTAATTATACTCAGTGTAAGAATAGGTCCATTCTACGAAGGCTTTGACTGCAGTAACAGTACTGTCCTCCCTGTTTACATGCAAATAAATAGTTAGTATCAGTTTCTGCTGGATTAGTTCAATAAGAAATAGAGCAATCTCGATATATTTCGCTGCAAATACATATTCACAAACATATTCAAACAGCACCATAAAATATTCCCCTTAGCAATATTATTCATTTGTGGACAGAGGCAGATCCATAGAGTTGAGCAATCAGTAACCTCAAACAACGGTATAAAAAAAACATTTGTTACACTCCAGTCAGTGACTCACATTCAGTACAATTCTGCAGTGACAAATGCTCCCAGAAATACATGGTGCATGGCCACTGGGTTTAGATGTCCCACTATGGTTAGTGACCCACACTCAGTACAATTCTACAGTGACAGGTACTCCCAGCAATGCCTTACCTGTGAGAGTTTCCTACACAGATGTCTGATTCAGCTGCTGCACCCTCAATGATGTGATATCACTAATCAGAGTCTGCATAGTTTCAGCATGTAACATTATCAGTCACAGGGAAAAAGCAGAGGCCAACACACAAACAAAATTACACAACTTAAATAGTCATAGTCACTTACCAGGAACACCAATGACAGCAAGAATTGTATAGTATATTTTCCCAATACTGTGAATTAATTCCATTTTTTCTTTCTGAAGTGATCTTACCTTGATGCTGCAGGTAATCTCTCTGTATTAAACAATGAAGTGATGTATTTGTAGACCTGTTAATGAATACACTTTCTATATCTCCATGGGGCAATTGAGGTTGTAACATCATTCAACTTAGATTCTGTTTTCTTTTAAGAAAACAAGCAAACCGATTACGACAGCCGAGTTAACTCCCTGTTGTGTTGGGATATATTTAGTGCTGAGATTGAACTGTAAAACCCTAAGGACTCAACAATTTTGATCTCATTAATTAACTACTAAAAAATGGAAGCTGTATTCCCTCGGCAATGATGCTGATCATTCAAACACCATCAGGCCCATCTCTAGATCTTACACTGTTTCAGTGATCACTTCACTCCACTGTGTCCATTCAACAATTACATTCCAAATTTGACCTACCCTCTTAGGGCTGCTCTACTGCACTCTGGGATATGGCTGCTCTCTTTAACTGTGCCCATTCAGTTAAAAAGTTCAACTGGAGAATTGTACTGTTGTATTCTCAAACAAAAATTCAGCTCAAACTAATACTGTCCCTCAAGCTCATCCAGGGACCAAAAATACACTTTTAAAAACATTTTCATGGGATATTAATGCTACTGGCTAATCCAGTATTTGTTGCCAATCTGTGATTCCCTTGAGAAGGTGGAGATGAGCTATCTTCTTGAAAAGCTGGAGTCCAGATGGTGTAGGTAGTTACACCTGCAGTGCTGTTAGGGAGGGAGTTGCAAGACTTTCACCTAGCGGCAGTGGAGGTATACTGATATAGTTCCAAGACTTATGAATACTTTAACCACAGAAAATGAGTCATCTTCAAGAACTTAGGACGTTCTGAAAGAATTTGTGCATTAAAAGAAACTGTCCCTGCAGAACTCTGATTGTTATGCCTGGAGAAAGCATCCTTTTACAAGAAAGCGTAATTCAGTAGTTGATTAAAATACTGTCAACTTCTTGACCCAGGTGGACTGTGTATAACTGCGGGGGTGGGTTGGTGGGGGGGAGTTGCGGTGGGGTTGAGGGTCACATAGGTTTCATTGCTCTGAAAAAAAAAACAGGCCTGGAAGACTGTGTTTTAAAAGCGGTTTTGGTTTTGGTTTAAGAGAAGGATCAACTGCTTGAGAAGGAAGACAGCAGCCTTTTGCAGTGCAGAGCCAGCTCAGATCCAGAAGTGAATATAAGCTCAGAAGCTCTACATGCTAGAAATAGAGTAACCTCAAGTATTCCACGAGTCCACCTGAAAAACAGTGCCAGAGTCATTGATTGATTCAGGGATCAGTGCTGAGAGGCCAACCGTATAACCGGAATGCCATTTCAAAAACTCCACCATCCATCCTTTGCCTTTGAACCATTGGCTTTTAACCTTTGGGCGAATTCCTCCATTACTATTTTTATTTAATTGTTTTTGTGTGTTTGTGTGTTTGTGTGTGTGTGTGTGTGTGTGTGTGTGTGTGTGTTTGTGTCTTAGGGTGCCTTGAAAGAGCAATTAGTATAATTTCAGATTCCATGCTCTATTTTGATAAGCCTTGTCTTTCTAATTGACAAGGCTGATTTTATAATAAACTAATAAGGTAGTTGGTTATTCAAAGAAATCTGGTTAAAGTCTCTTTTATTCTGGTTACCAGTAGTGAAGGTAAACAACTGGCCACACTGGTGAGTAAATTAAATTCTTAAATTACGTGTAGTGGAGTAGTGGGACGAGATCAATGGCAGACTCCTCCAATCCCGGTCATAACTTAGACTGGGGGCTCTTGTGGGATTTGAAATGTGGAAAATGGGTGATGAGACATGGAATAATAATAATTGGAAAGATAAGAGGGTGGAGACCAGGTTTCTTATACATTAGTAAACCAAAATACCTTTGGAAGTTGCTAAGTTCTAGAGATGGACAACTTAACCCTGACTAGTTTACAAAAAGTAACCAAGGCTAAACTAATGGGATTGTTGGATAAATTGGATTAGAATTAACTGTAGGGGCGAGGAAAGCAGACATAGTTGAGATAATAGCGCAGCATTTGAAACTGGGAGGGATACAAGGGAGACCATGTTCTCCAGTGGACGGCAATGGCTTGGGTGGGGGTCAATTAGGTTAGCTAGGATTCAGTTGCAAATGAATCAGCTTGAACATGACAAAGAACTGAAAAACCATAAATTAGAGGCAAAAGTAAAAGAAAAGGAAGATGAAAGAGAGATTAAATAATTTGAATTGGAAAAGAAAAGAGAATTGAACATTTGAAAACATGACCTCTAGAAAGAGAAGTTAGTAAGGGAGGAAAGAGAGAAGGAATGAGAAAGGGAATTTCAGAGTAAAAGGCTGGAAATAAACAGAGAGACCTCAGATACTGAAGCAGGTTCTAATGATAAAAAAACAGCTAAAACCCAAACCCCAGTGAGCTGGTGTTTATATTTGTACAAGCCCTCCCAAGGTTTGAGGAAAAGAATGTAGAGGCATTCTTCATTTCATTGGAAAGGTAGATAAGTAAATGGAGTGGCCAAATGAAATTTGGATATTGCTCTTACAGAGCAGGTTAGTTGGTAGAGATCACTTTCAGAAGAGGTTGCTGCAGATTATGATGCAGTAAAAAAAACTGTTCTTTGTGCATATGAGTTGGTCCCTGAGGCATGCAGGCAGAACTTTCAAAACATTAGGGAACAGCCTGGGCAGATCTATGTTAAATTTGAGAAGGTAAAGCAAGGTAACTTTGACCACTGGATATGTGCAGATAAGCAAGCTGTGACTAGAACATTACAACCAGTGTTAGCGAATTGTTAGTGTTATTGCCCTTACAGGGGGAATGTCTGCTGACAATACAAAACTAGGTGGGAATATAAGTGGTGAAGAAGGTGTTAAGAGGCTTCAAGGCGATTTAGACAAGTTGAGTGAGTGGGTAAATACATGGCAAATGCAGTATGACATGGATACATGTGAAATTATCCACTTTGGTAGAAGAAACAGAATGGCAGAGTATCATTTAAATGATAGATTGGGAAATGTTGATGTACAAAGGGACCTGGGTGTCCTTGTACACCAATCACTGAAAGTAAGCATGCAGTGCAGCAAGCAGTTAAGAAGGCAACTGGTAAGTTGACCTTCATTGTGAGAGGATTTGAGTACAGGAGCAAGGATGTCTTACTGCAGCTGTACAGGACCTTGGTGAGACCACACCTCGAATATTGTGTGCAGTTGTGGTCTCCTTACCTAAGAAAGGATACACTTGTCACAGAGGGAATGCAGTCTGATGCAGGCTTGTCATATGTGGAGAGATTGAGCCGACTAGGCCTGTATTCACTGGAGTTTAGAGGGATGAGAGGGCATCTCATTGAAATGTAAAAAATTTTGTCGGGGTGAGCAGACTGGAGGCAGGGATGATGTTTGCTCTGGCTGGGGGGGTCTAGAACAAGGGGTCACAGTCTCAGCATATGGGGTAGGCCATTTAGGACTGAGTTGAGGAGAAACTTCTTCACTCAGAGGGTGGTGAACCTATGGAATTCTCTACCACTGAAGGCTGTGGAGCCTGGGTCATTGAATATATTTAAGAAGGTAATAGATTTCTAGACACTAAAGGCATTGAGGTAGAGAATCAGCTATGATCATATTGAATGGCGGAGCAGGCTCGAAGGGCTGAGTGACCTACTCCTGCTTCTATTCTCTATGGGCGGAATTTTACACCAGCAGGATTTTACTTTCCCGGTTTAGAATGACTGGCCACATTTTGTGGCCCCATCCTTGCTGGACGTTAAATTCCAGCCTATGTTTCTATGTAACAAAAATGGATTCTTACCCAATCCCTCGTTTAGAAAATTGTATGGACTGGATTGGCACTGCCACTGTCCTTACCAAGATGGAATGATTGAAAGGATACTGGCAAGTACTTTTAACGTGATGAGCTCAGGCAAGATCAGCTTTTGTCATGCCGAATCGGCTATACCAATGCCCAGTAATGCCATTCGGGCTACACAATGTCCCAGCCGCTTTTCAAAGATGAATGAATCAAGTTGTAACTAGTGTTCCTAACTGTTTAGTTGACTTGGATGATGTAATGATTTATAGCATCGCTTGGAAAGATCATTTAGGACAATTGGAAGCCCTTTTTAAGCAAATACAGTTGCAGATCTAGTAATAAACATTGGCAAGAGTGAGTTTACGAAAGTGCAAGTGACTTACTCAGGACTTTTTGCAGGACAGTTACAAGTGTTGCCAAGAACAGTGAAAGTACAGGTTTTGGTGGAATTTCCTGCCCCTAAAACTCAACAGGAAATCATGAGATTTGTTTTATAATAGATTATTCATTCTGAGTTCATTGAACGAAGCCTGCTTAAAGTATTTTTTAATCTGGTTCTAACAGTAGTGAAAGTAAATGATTGGCCATTTTGGTGAGTGAATTAAACAATTATGCTTATGGTGCGACCTGTGGGATAGTAGGGCTTGAACGACTGTGCACTCCTCCCATCCCGGTTGTAACATAAATTGCTCTCTCCCTTTTACCCCCTATTTTCCTACTATTCTTGGGAAGTTTTTTATGTCTTTTATGTGAAGACAGAAGGAGAAAAAATACTTGTTCAAAGCCCCTGCCATTTCCTGGTTCCCCATTATTAATTCCCAGTTTCATCCTCTAAGGGACCAACACTCACTTTAGCTAATCTATTCCTTTTATATACTTGTAGAAACACTTACTGTCTGTTTTCATGTTTCTTGCTTCCTTACTCTCATATTATAATTTATCCCTCTTTTTTTATTCTTTAATGGGATGTGGGCATTGCTGGCAAGGCCAGCATTTATTGCCCATCCCTAATTGCCCTAAAGGAGGTGGTGGTGTCTCCTTGAACTGACGCCATCTGTCTGGTGATTTGCTAGTTTCTAAGATTTTACTGATCGTTCTGATCCACCAGTAATCTTCCCAGCCTTGCACAAATACATTCCCGGACTTCCTTAGTTAGCCATGGTTGGCGCATCCTTCCCATACTTACACTGGAATATATCCTGTTTGAGAGTTATGAAATATTTCCTTATATGTCTGCAATTGCATCGCTGCCTCTTATGTTTTAACCTATTATCCAAATCTATTGTGGACATTGTGGCCTTCCTACCACTGTGACTTGGGGGAGGGGTCTGTTTAGGGTGTTCGGCCAGTTTTGGAGGTGAGGGGTTAGTTTGGGGTGAGGTGTCAGCCTGGGAGGAGGGATCATTTCAGTGTAAAATGTCAGATTAGGGAGCCAAGTGCCAGTCTAGTGTGTGATGTCATTTTGGGGTGAGTGGTCATTTTGGGGTGGGAGGTCAGTTTAGTCAGTGAGAGGTCAGTTTGTGGTAAGGTATCATTGTTTGGAATTTAGCAGAGGGTCAGTTTGGCGTGAGGGGTCAGCTGTGGTGAGGGACCAGATTAGGAGTTTGCGGTGTCAACACAGGGCTGAGGGTTAGTTTGGCTGTTGAGGGGTGAGTTTAGTGGATGAGGGATCAGCTTCTGAGATGAGTGGATAGTTTGGGGTGAGGGGTCAGTTTGTTATTAGGATTCAGTTTGGGGTGAAGGGCCATTTTATCATTTGGGTCAGTTTGGAGTGGAGGGGTCAGTTTGGGGTGAGGGGCTAGTTTGTAATTTGTAGTCCATTTGGGGTGAGGGGTCAGTTTGGGCTGAGGGGTCAGTTTGCTATTTGGAGTCAGTTTGAGGTGAGTTGTTAGTTTGGGGTGGGGGGTCAGTTTGAGGTGAGGGGCCAGTTTATGACTTGGAGACCATTTGGGGTGAAGGGTCAGTTTGGGTTGAGGGGTCAGTTTGTTATTTGGAGTCAGTTTGTAATGATGGGGCTGGTTGTTCTTTGGTGTTCATTTGGGGTGGGCGGGGGGGGATCGGTTTGGGAAGAGGAAGCAGTTTGTTACTTGGAGCCGGTTGGGGTTGAGGGGTCCGTATGGGGTGAGGGGTCATTTGTAGGTGAGGGGTCAGTTTGAGGTGTCAGTTGTTACTTGGAGTCAGATTGGGTTGAGGGGTCAGTTTGGAGGGAGGGGTCAGTTTGAAGTGAGGGGTCAATTTGTTATTTGGAGTGAGTTTGAGGTGAGGTGTTAATTTGGGGTGAGGGGTCAATTTGTTATTTGGAGGCAGATTGGGGTGAGGGGTCAGTTTGGGGTGAGGGGTCAGTGTGTTACTTGGTGACAGTTTGGCATGAGGGTTCAGTTTGTCATTTGGGGTCAATTTTGGGTGAGAGGTCAGTTTGGGGATAGGAGTCAGCTTTATATTTGCAGTCAGTTTGCGGTGAGGGTTTAGTTTGTTATTTTGCGTCGGTTTGGGGTGAGGTGTCAGTTTGTGGTGATAGGTCAGTTTAGGGTGAGGTTTCTTATTTGATGTTAGTTTGGGGTGAGGGGTCAGTTGTGGTGAGGGGTCCGTTTCTTATCTGGAGTTAATCTTGGTGAGGTGTTAATTATGCTGACAGATGAGCTTGTTATTTATGGTCAGTTTGGGGTCAGGCCAGTTTGTGGTGATAGGTCAGTTTGTGGTGATAGGTCAGTTTGGGGTGAGGGGTCTGTTTCTTATTTGATGTCAGTTTGGGGTGAGGGGTCAGTTTGGACTGAGGGCCCATTTTTTTATTTGGAGTTAGTCTGGGGTGAGGGGTCAGTTTGTTATTTGGTGTCAACTTGGGGTGAGGGGTCAGTTTGTTATTTGGTGTCAATTTGGGGTGAGGGGTTAGTTTGTTATTTGGTGTCAATTTGGGGTGAGGGGTCAGTTTGGTAGTTTGAGTTTGTTTGTCGTGAGGGGTCAATTTGGGGTGAGTGGTTAGTTTGTTATTTGGAGTTAGCTTGGTGTGAGGGGTCCCTTTGGGATGAGGGGTCAATTTGGGGTGAGTGGTCAGTTTGTTATTTGGAATTGGTTTTGGTGAGGTGTTAATTTGGGCTGAGGGGCCAGTTTGTCGTGAGGGATCAGTTTATTATTTGCAGTCAGTTTGGGGTGAGATGTCAGTTTAGGGTAAGGGGTCAGTTCATTATTTGGAGTCAGTTTGGGGTGAGGGATCAGGTTCTTATTTGGTGTCAGTTTGGGGTGAGGGGTGAGTTTGTTATTTGGAGTTAGTTTGGGAGTGAGGGGCCAGTTTGGGGCAAGAGGCCAGATTGCTATTTGGAGTCAGTTTGAGGTGAGGGGCCAGTTTGGGGTGAGTGGTCAGTTTTGGAGTGAAAGGTCAGTTTGTGGTGAAGAGTCGGTTTGTTATTTGATGACAGTTTGGGGTGAGGTGTCAGTTTTGGGTGAGAGGTCAGCCTGCATTGAGGGGTCAATTCTTAGTTTGGGGTGAGGGGTCAGTCTGGGTTGAGGGGTCAGTTCTTATTTTGAATTAGTTTGAGGTGAGGGGTCAGTTTGGGGTGAGGGGTCAAGAGACCTCACTAACAACTCCTCCCCCAATTTGTCTGGGATTCAGGTGACCCCATGTCCCATCGTGCAGCACAGCCCAGGCTCTCTGTCAATAGAGCCTTTTCTCTGCCGCCATGCATTATGGGAAACCTGGGCCGCCATCGCCTTCTCTGATTGGAGTGGAATTATTGTAATTCCGCCCCAGCTGGACACAGTGTCCATGAATATTGTGGAAAGGGGGATAATCCTGAATTTCTGGGGAGGGGTCGGTGTTCAGGCCATTCAGCAATTTCCAATCAGTGGGTATGTCCTCATTTGGGGTTAAACAGGAAGCGGGAAGCTTGTGAAACATAAAAGAGACAACAGTCAAAGCCTGGAACTGGAGCGAGGAAACTCAGCGAGACTAATGGACAACTAGCGGGATACTTTCAACTCAGTAAGAGTGAGGGTCCCAATCTCTCTGGGTGAGTGAAGGGGGTTTTACTCGCATTCTCAATTGGTAAAGAACTGTCGAATACCAGATAATGCTGAGCTACATAAACAATTACAACCTGCACTGGGACAGTGCCCTTAACAGCACAAAACATCCCAAAGCGCTTCCCAGGGGCAGAGTTCTGCAAAAAATAGGAATCCCGGCCTCACGTTCCCATTTTGAGATCTTTACAATCCGGCGCGATCCCCTGCAGACGGGTACTGGGTTTAGTTGGGATCACTATGAACAGACTTGGAGACGAGGCCTCAGTTTAGTTCAGGCCTCTTTGAGGCAAATGATGAAACCTCTGACTCAGGGTGACATCAAATGCGCCGTCTCAGAATGTTTTATAATTACTGAAGTCCAGGTATTCTCAAATCACGTAGTGAATAGTTATTTAGGAATAGAAAGCCCGCCACTGAAGCATTGACAAAAGCAGATTTAGGAATTAACTCTTTTAGAGTCCACCAAAATAAACTAAATTAACAAAATGAGGGAAAGTATAAACACAGCCCCTAAATTAAGGTAACTGAAAAACCAAGGGCAAAATTTGAAGGAAACTTACAAACATCAAACTAAAATGTGATTAAGGGAGTCGATAAAGAGATTTAAGAATTAGCTGAACCTTTCTAAAAATATTACAAATGAGGAGACTTTAATCAAACATTTCATTGTAACACATCTGACAACAAACGCCCAGCTTCACTCCAACTTTATCCAACTATTTTGATCTGTTTGCATTCTGTGTCGCTCACGCATGAATCAGGAAATCCCAGCTGCAGGGAGCTTCCTGTCAGATGGGTCTTGCCCTGGCAGCACTGAACACAGCAGGCACAACACACCTCATGCTCAACACAATAAACATTGTGTTAACACAACAGCAAATATGAAACTAATGGAACAGCAATAAACAGGGGGAGGTGGAAACACCAGCTGCAGCAACAAATCTTCAGTTCAAATCCTCCCCATTTTCAGGGGTTTCCAAGTAAGTCTGGAGAGTCGGAAATGTCGGAAAATCCAGAAACTCCATCTCAACACAAACTCACAAACCATCTGGGAATTCTAATACAATCCAGGGAGGTCCAAAGGGAGGAATACTGATTTTATGGAGAGAAAGAGAGAAGGCAAGAGAGCGATAGAGAGAGAACTCTAGTTTTGTTGGGATTTGGGTTTGTGTTGGGGGTGCTTCTAAGGTTAAAATTGAGGTTGGTTCGTGCCCTGGGAGAGTTTGGGAGGGCAGCGTAATAATAGCGTGAATTCATATAGCGCCTCCAACTTAATAAAATATCCCAAGACGCTTCACAGGGAAGTAAATCAGACAAATTTCTGACATGGATTATTGTCCATGAACCAATCCTCAATCTGTGCTAATGTATTACAACCGTTCCCGGCAGACTTAATTTTGTGCAATCACCTCACAAGTGCACCTTCTTGAATGCTTTTTGAAAATCCAATTTTTAAAAATTATTTCACAGGGTGTGGGCATCACTGGCAAGGCCAGCATTTGTTACCCATCCTGAATTGCTTTTGAGTGTCTTGCTCGGCCATTTCTGAGGACAGTGAGGAGTCAACCACATTGCTGTGGATCTGGAGTCACGTGTAGGCCAGGCTGGGTAAGGACAACAGATTTCCTTCCCTAAGGGACATCAGTGAGCCAGATGGGATTTTACGGCAATTAGTGATAGTTGCCACGGTCACCAGCACTGAGCCCAGCTTCATATTCTAGATTTATTAACTGAATTCAAATTCCACCAGCTGCCATGGCGGGATTTGAACCTGTGTCCCCAGGTCTCGGCTTCTAGATTATGAGTCCAGTGAAAGTACCACTACACCCAAATGCATGACATCTGCTGCTTCTCCCTACCCATCCTGTGAGTTACAATCACAAAAGCCGACACATTGCCCTTGGCCACACTCTTTCTCTGATTATATTAGTAACACACTTTAGTCTTGTCCTTGGTCTCCCTCACGGGACTTTTTCCCCCCAGTGCTCCCATTTTTCAGCTCTTCCCAATTTTTCTCCTGTTCTTTATATCACTCCCATTCTGCAGGAACTTTCTTGTTCTGTGCCCTTGTATCAGTCCTTGCTTTAAGCTTCATTCTATCTCTCATCCCCTTTGGTGATACCAATGGAAGATGTTGTTGTATTGGTTGGATCATTGAGAGTAAATGAGGAATATTATATCGTATATATTATACTGAGTGGACATAAGGCTTTGGTACATCGGAACTTGTAGATGCAGAGGCGTATTCACTCTGGTGAAGCACAAGCTGAGACAAGATGGGTTTGTAAAATGCCGAGGGCTGGGATGCAATATGGTGTTGGAAACAAAAGGAATGGTCAAACTGCAGACTGTGTGTCTGATGGTATGACTTGTCAAACACTTTGGAAGTAATGAACACAACATGAGCTGAGTGTGGTATCACTTGAGACCATTAAAAGGGAACTTGATCAGTTCCTGAAAAAAAGTTGCCAGATGCAGGGAATTACTAGTCAGTTCAGACTGTGATGTGCCTCTCCTGGATCTTCACGACTGGATGTGACATGACTGCTGAGCTTAAATCTGATCCTTTGGTGGTGGGATCTCTTAGCTCCGTTTATTGCATCGTTATCCTGTTTTGCCACTTCATGAGATTAACACCGAGTGAATGGTTGATGGAAGTCTGGAAATAAATATTATATTCATTGACACGAAACACCTCTGGGCTGTTTTCAATTGTTTTGTTTATTAATGGATTGAGTAATTGATGTAACTGGATATTTCACTGCGCTCTTGAACTGCTCCCTGAACTTGGACTGAGTCACCCCATAAATAAATATATTTGTGCACCAACTTATATCCACAAGCATAACTCCAGCTTGATCAAAGATATATAAAGAGTCATTGTAATATTCAAGATTAATCCCTGTAATGATATCATATAAAATGTTTATAACATATAAAAGCCACAGGAGTATGAAGCTGCCGGATATGGTGAAGAGTAAAATCACAGACTTCCTTCTGCTCTCCATCTCTGGGTCACTGCGATTCTCTCCCTTGCTCTGACCCCTCAGTCCCTTATGGACTCGACTGGTCACTAAAATGTATCTGACTGTCAGAGCACTGAACAGCAGAATTAAAATGTATGGAAGCAATGGGTTTGAAACAGTTTCAATCCATTCAAATGCCACCCATGCGGGATCAGTATAATAATTTGGCTTTTCCTTACAGAACCAGGGAGCATTGTTGATTATCTCTACAGGTTCAAATCTAAAATAGAAGGGAATGTCTTTTAAACAGATCAGAATGCAGGTTGTTGACAGAACCACAGCTGCAGTTTTCTCGGTGCAATATTTTGTTTTCAGCTTCTGACAACAAATGGCCACAAATCGATCAAAGGAGAAAGTGACGGTGAACCAGACAGAACAATTTACAGCTGCATAAAGCAGTACAAAGATAATCCTACATACAGGAGTGAAGTTCACTAAAGATTCTGGGAAAAAATAACTGATCCTATATAGTATGACCGTAGTGATAATGACAAGAAGATCTGCTGTTGCCATGGCCACCAGGTAGCGAGTGGTGCAGTTGGAGAGGCCACACTTTCCTCGAGACAAGATCACGATTGCCACCAAATTGACTGCAAGAGAGAAAAGGTAAATGAGACTTGAAATTATTGATCATCCTCCTTGATTGTTGGGTTGGGCTTGAGTCCACTTAAAAAGCTCAGCATTAACCCAAAACCACCTTAAACCTGCAAATTTTGGGGTTTAACAGAGGCGGGATGGTGGGGATCACAGAGGGGTTGTCAGAGCTTCAGTGTTCCAATGAGCCCAGTGGACTCTGATTTCACCTGTTTCAAATGTATTACAGTCTTGGTTCCCAGGCCTTGGGTGATATGACAGCTAAAATAGGGCTGAGGGCAAGATTCAGGGAGACTGCTTGTAGACCTTAGGAGTCAGAGGGTTTCTTACTTCCCTTCAACCTTCTCCTACCCCACCATCCGACTCCCAACAACAGAAAGACAGCTAGGGGGTGGGGGACAGGGATTTGTCCCTGCAGGATCAGGCAGCCCCACTCACTACCGAGGTCAAGATTGGACTGAGCTGCCCCTGCGGAATGTACTGAACGCCGCCGTCCCCTCTCCGCCACCCCCGCCCCTCCCCGTGCCAACCCTCACTGGCTCTGAGGTCAACCTGCCACTTAGGCTGACTCCCAGGCAGGGAACCTCTGAAGGATTACAGGAGTGCGCAGCAGAGATAAAACCTCACAGCATGAGGGGAAACCCAAGCCTTCTGGCCTCCCATTCAAAATTCTGCCCATGCGGCTACCCAGAGCTTCCCAACACGTTAAGATCCAGGTGGAATAATTTGCAAAAAGCATAGCAAAAAAGTGAGACAGCCACAGATCTGGATAAAAAGCAAAGAATGCTGAAAACACTCAGCAGGTCAGGCAGCAAATGTGGAGAGAGAAACAGTTAATATTTTAGGTCGACTATTCATCAGAAATGGAAACCATTAGAGATGAATAGTTTTCAAGAAATGACTGAGCCAGTGAAATAGCGGTTCGGGGGATGACAGAATAAAGGGGAACATCAGTGATTGGGTGAAGGGCGGGAGCGATTCAGTGATGAATGGGAGGATGCTGCAAGGCATGTGGGGTAATTAAAGAGACCGAAGACTGGTACAGCAGCGGTGGAAATGTTTAAAGCAGAGTAACGGAGGGGGTGTGAACACAGCTGCAGTGGAGACAGGATGTGGAGGAGAGAGGTGGGTCGGCCTAAGGATTGTGGACCAGCCCACAGGCCGTGTACAGTGATGGAATCCCCACCCCAAGCACCAGACCACACCACCACCACCCCCCTCACCCCCCTCCCCACTCTGTGGCTGGGAGCAGCCATCCTCCACGAACAGAATATACTGCCGGGAAAATGGGAGCGGTGCTTATGATCTGAAGTTCATCAACTGAGCGATAACAATATGCCCAATCCAAAAATAGGGTGCTGTTCCTCATTGAGCTCAAAGGTGGAGCAGGTTAGGAGACCCAGAATGGAGAGGTCAGAGTGTGAGTGCTATGTAGATTTAAAATGGCAAAGTGACTGGTAGCTCTGGGTCATGTTTAAGGACAGAATGGGCCGATAGCACCGGGGAAGAGCAGATGGTGACTGCCAGAGGTGCGGGTGCAGCCCCCTCTCTCCCCCCACCCTGGCCCTGGGGGAGGGGGAGGGGCTGAAGCCCAGGGCCAGGTGGATAAGGGAGTGAATGAGGGTGTAGGTGCCCCACCCCTGGGATTAAAGTGTCCAGTAAAGTGAATCATTCACTCTGCCTTTGGTCTCGGACAGGACCCTAACATTCCGCCCCATGTAACTGTTAGGACCTAGACTAGATCAAGGCCTGTGCAGAGCTGTATCGATGTTGCTGGTAATAAACCTCATGTAATTGTGGTCAACAAGAACACTCGTCAGTCTCAATGGGCGGGATTATCCTGGCTCACCCGTCGCTGGGGTCATCGGGTTCCATAGAATGTCAATGGACTTTTGACTGGCCTGTCACATCCCCTGCAGCATGACCCACCATGGCGGGGCTGGAAGGTCCTGGCCAATATCTTGCTTAGCATCAGCAGCTTAATAGCCATAATGTCGCCATCATGGCCAGCACTTTCAGGAAAAATAAAATTAATAACTGTCAGTCTACATCGAGACCCTCAGCTTATATGCTGGCAGCGGATATTAAGAGACCACGAGAGTTACGAGCGATTGGGTTAGATTGTGAGGGATGGGAGAAGGTTCATGTGGACCATAAATACTGACAGAAACCATTGAGCTGAATAGCCTCATTCTCTGTTGTAAATACAATGTTCTATGTAACTTGAGTCACCACAGGTATCACAGGCATCAGTTCATTTACAACACTGCCAATATTGTAGTGATTTATTTTTTGAAGCAATGCACTGCTTATTTCATTGTTAACAATTTAATAATGTTAGGGTATACTGTGCTTGAACTGATCTCTGCTTTGTGAAAGCCAATATCTATGGTCTTTAGTTAAACATGGCTTTTGTAAAGGGTGGATCATTTTGTTCCTCAATATTACTGAGGGATACTTTAAAAATAGCCTTGTGGGGGCTATGTTGTGTGTGTTTGTGTGCTTGTGTGTGTGTGCGTGTGTATGCGTGTGTGTGTGTGTGCATGTGCACGTGTGTGTGTGTTTGTGTGTGTGTGTGTGGTGTGTCTAGTTTAATTAAACTGCAGACTGTCAGACTGTAAGGTTTGAAGCATCAAAGGGGTTAGGTGTAAAACAGGCATTTGAAATGGAGATGGGTAAGCTAAGATGAAGTCTCAGCTAATGCAGTGTGAATGGGATTTAGATTATGATAAGATGTTTACAACTGGAAAGATAAATAAAACAGAGTTATTAAGTTTATTTTTCCCGAAAATGCTGGCCATGAAGGCAACATAAATGATTTTTATATCCTGGGAAAAAAGTAACAACCAAAGAAAGATTTAAACAATGGGGTTTACAGATCAAAGAGGAGGAAAATGGTAAGCTGTAAGGGAGTAGCCGTGTGAGACCTGGACAGGTACTGTGTGAAACAGACCTGTGGGCAAAGCCTCTAGCCACCCTGGGGATGTTTGCTGTTCCGGTAAGCAAGGTTTTGTTAAAAGCCTTTGGAATTCCATTCTCGAGTGAAAGGGAGAAAGAAGCTGTGAAATACCTCCCTTACAGCAACAGTGGGTGCTGGTGGTAATATTTCTGGATGTTTTATAGAATCAGAATCTATTTGGACTGTTGCCTGAAAGAGGTGTGTAATTGGAAGTTTAGTTAAGTAGAAATATTGTGAGAACTGTTATAAAATTAAATGTAATTGTGTAACTGCAGTTTGAGTGTTTAAGTTTCTTTTTGTTAATAAATGTTTTAATTCAATGTTTAAAACTCAAAAGGTGGTAGTGGACTCATTACTCCAGACATCAGTGGACAAACCTTATTGTAATAAATATAAATTGCAAAATTGTTGCGATGCCATAGCCAAGTTTCCCTTTGGGATTTGCTCAGCCTGCCAAATACCACCTGCTATATCAAACAAAATTGGGCATTCTTTTGCGGGACTTTTAAAATTCCTTGATTGGTTTGGAGTTGGTGCCTCTTAAGGCTATGAGTACGAGAAGAACATTGAAGTCAGGAGTTGGTGTTGAGGGATTTTAAAGTGATTAGACTGAAAAATGGCTTTAACAATTGCTAAGAATTTGCTGGGATTGGAAAATGTAACATTGATTGGTTTACAAAAATTAACTAAGGCTCAGTTAACGGAATTATCAGGTAAGTTGCTGTTAGAATTAATCACAGGGGTCAAGAAAGCAGGCATAGTTGAAAGAATAGTGCAGCATTTTTAAATTGGAAGGGATACTAGCTGGGTTGGGGGGGGCACATTCTCAGAAGGATGAGTCACTTGAATTAGCCAAGATAAGTTGGAAATGAAAGAAAACTTGAATTAGAGGGAAAAGAGAGAGAAAATGAAAAGGAGAGAGCATTTCAAAGGGAGAAAGCAGAAAGGCAGGAGAGAGAAAGAAAATAGGAGAGGGAACTGGAGATGGAGAAGTTAGCAATGGATGAAAGAAAAAAGAGAAAGAAAGAGAATACCAGCTTCGAAGGCTGGAACTTAAAGGAGAGACCTCAGATGCTGAGGGAGGTTCTGACATGGAAACAGCCACTTTCAACCCAAAGCCCAGAGGGGAGATGTTTGTTTATATAGGCTTTTCTGAAGTTTGAGGTTAGGGATGTACAGGTCTTTTTTATTTTGTTTGAGAAGGTAGCTAAGCAAATGAAATGGCCGCAAAAAGTCTGGACATTGCTTTTACAACCTAGGTTGGGAGGTAGAGCTCATGCGGTTTATGCATCGCAGTCAGAATAAGTATCTGTGGATTATGATGCTGTAAAAAAGGCTATTCTGAGTGCATATGTGTTGGTTCCTTAGGTATATGGGCAGAAATTTAGGAGTGGAAGGAAACAGCCTCAACAGACTTATATTGAGTTTGAGGGAGTAAGACAAAGTAATTTTAACAGGTGGTTACAGGCATTAAAGGTCGAGACAACGTATGAAGCTCTTGGAGAAGTAATTATTTTGGAAGAATTTAAAGATTCACTTCCCTCAGTAGTTAGAACTCATGTGGAAGACAAGAGGGTTAAAACGGGTTGGCAAGCAGCAGAGATAGCTAATGATTATGAGCTAGTCTACAGACCAAAACCTTTCTTTCATCACCCTTTTAAATCCAAGAAGGATAGAAAGTGGGAAAGTGAAAGGAAGGCAAGTAGTCAGGGTAGAAAAGAGGCAGCTGGAAATTCCCAGGAAATTTCTCCTCACACCAGAAAGGGAGGTTCTGAAGGTAGAAGTGACACCTGAAACCTTAAATGTTTCCATTTTAATAAGGTTGGGCACACAAAGTCAGTGTGTTGGAAGTTACAGGGAAAAACTATTGCAGTAATTGGAACACCAAAAAGTTCCGGAAATAAGGTGACTGAGGGTCTGAGATCCAGAAGCAAGAAAAAAACAATGGTTTGTGTGTAGGTAGAGCAGGAATAATCAGCCGGAGGTAAAGAAGTGGGAATGTGCTCACAATTTACCCAAGGGAGTTCTGAAGAGCAGAAATATTTAAAGATTTTGTATGTGAAGGGCAAGTCTTTCCATGTGGTAAGTTAGCAGTTGATGCAAGTGATTTGGGTATTGGCGCTGTGTTGTTACAAGAAGATGAAACAGGAATTGAAAAGCTGGTAGGATATTTTTCACAGGGTGGAACAGGCAAAGATATCAACATTTTAAGAGACACAGGAGTGTCAGAATGCATTTGACAGTTTAAAGACTATGTTGACGACGACACTAGTTTTAACGCCTTTGGATTCAACCAAATAAACTAAGATAACAAAATAAAGGACAAAATAAACACAGCCCCTAAATTAGGGTAACCTCAAAACCAAAGACAAAATTTAAAGAAAACTTACAAACATCAAACCAAAATGTGATTAAGTGGGTCGATAAAGCACCCAGCCCCTGCTGTGCCCACCGGGCATGGAAGGCCTCAACAGTGCCGACAGACAGCACATGCTCCCTTTCCAGGGATACCCGGCCACGAACGTAGCCATGGAAGAGGGGCAGACAGTCCTGCACCAGTTCTAGCAGCACGTAGTTATGCCAAGCAGTTTAAATTGGCAATTGATGCAAGTGATTTGGGTGTTGGTGCTTTGTTGTTACAAGAAGATGAAATAGGAATTGAAAAGCTGGTAGGATATTTTTCATGGAAGCTGAATGTACATTAGAAAAAGAGACTCTAGGTCTGGTGTTAGTGTTGCGGCATTTCAAGGTTTATGTTGCAAATAATTCTTCAGAAACAATTGGAGGTGAGTTACTCGCCACAGGATTCCCAGCCTCTGACCTGCTCTTGTAACCACTCTTGTATTTATATGCCCAGTTTCTGGTCAATGGAAACCCTCAGGATGTTGATAATGGGGGGATAGTGATGGTAATGCCATTGAATGTCAAGGGAGATGGTTGGATTCTATCTTGTTGGAGATGTTCATTGCCTGGCACTTGTGTGGCCCCAATGTTACTTGCCACTCATCAGCCCAATCCTGAATATTGTCCAGGTCTAGCTGCATATGGACACTGACTGATTCAGTATCTGAGAAGTCACAAATGATGCTGAACATTGTGCAATCATCAGCGAACATCCCCACTTCTGACCTTATGAAGGAAGGAAGGTCATTAATGAAGCAGCTGAAGATGGCTGGGCCAAGGACACTACCCTGAGGAACTCCTGCAGTGATGTCCTAGGACTGAGGTGATTGATCTCCAACAACCACAACCTTCTTCCTTCGTGCTAGGTATAACTCCAAACAGCAGAGAGTTTTCCCCCAGTTTCCATTAATTCTACTTTTGCTATGGCTCCTTGTTGCCATTCTCAGTCAAATTCTGCCATGATGTCAAGGGCAGTCACCCTCACCTGATCACTTGAGTTCAGCTTTTTTTGTCCATGTTTGGTGACATATCCCTAAGACATGAAAAAAAACCCATAAACTATGTAAATAGTTTATTCTTTATTCTTTTGTGCATAGTTAAAAATGAAATTTGATGAACCAAAAGATGGCTGCTCCAGGTCACATGATTCACTAGATTGGCCACAGTTTCTTGAAATTTCAAACAGCAGATACAAGAACAAAAGAGATCCACCCTCGTCCTTGTGGAATCTCACACCTCATTGTAAGAAAACATTATAACCATTGAAACCAGATGATATACTGCCTCTAGCCTGGGCTATAATAAAGGGAGAGACAGCAAAACTTGTATTACCTTCAGAGGTGCTAACAGCCACCATCTTGCTACACAGGGAGAATGATGGATTTTGGCCAGCAGCACAGAAGCTGCTTGTTAAGCTGTAATTAACTCATTAATGGGCAACATCACATGGCCCAAGTTTCTAGCGTTTGGATAACTTTTAATATTATATCTCCAGCCTCGCAAGGCAGCCTGCTGAATTGACTGCAACCTCCAAACATCAAAGCAGCCTGCCACACATCTGAGCCTCTTTGAAGCTTGTTTATATGGAGGCCACTGGCAGCTGTTTTCCAAGCAGACAAAATCTATGTGCATCAACCTCATCTCACAGCATCGCCAGCAACTTTAAAGGAATTCTGCACTTCTGTCTTCAACCAGGAACCCAACTGAACTTGTAAAGGGCCCCCCCACTCTGGATTTTGACTTCTTGGGCTCTAGAAATTCCATGAACTGATATCCATTTCTTTTGACTGCTAAGTTTCATAGTTGTATGCATGATGTTGTTGAGATACCATGGGCTTGATTGTGTGAATAAATTAAACTTCCAGCTTAATCCTAGGAGCGTTTGCTGCGAGTAATTTAAAAATTGGCTAAGCGAACCAAAGTCTTTTGGAATAAGTGCCACAGTGCACCTTAAAACAACGGAAAAAACCATCTCTGCTTAAGAACAGATGGCGAGAGAATTAAGCAGTTCATTTTTATCTATCTTTCATGTCTGTAATGTTGGACTAAGCATGTAACGATGCCAGGAGCTGGATGGCCCTGGCAGAACCCAAAGTGAGTATCAGTGAGCAGGTTAACACTAAACAAGTGTCATTTGATAGCACTGTTGATGATCACGTCCATCACTTGTCTGATTTCAAGAATAAACTGATGCAGTGATAACTCTCCGAGTTGGATTTGTTCTGCTTTTTGTTGTCAGGACATACCTGGGCAGTTTCCACAGAGCCAGGTAGATGTCACTGTTGCAGCTGCACTGGAACAGCTTGGCTCCATAATGAACTTGGCAGCTAGTTCTGGAGCACAAGTCTTCAGTACTATTGCCGGAATATAGCCAGGGCCCATAGCCTTTGCAGTATCCAGGGTCTTCAGGCGTTTCTTGATATCACGTGGAGCGAATCAAATTGGCTGAAGACTGGCATCTGTGATGTTGAGGACCTCCAGAGGAGGCCGAGATGGATCATCTACTCAGCACTTCTTGTTGAAGATTGTTGCAATGCTTCAGCCTTATCTTTTGCACTGATGTGCTGGGCTCCTCCATTATTGAGGATGGGGATATTTGTAGAGCTGCCTCCTCCAGGGAGTTGTTTAATTGTACAGCATCATTCATAACTGGAGGTGGCAGGACTGCAGAGCTTAGATCTGATCCATTGGTTGTGGGATCGCTAAGCTCTGACTATTGCACGCGCTTTTGTTGTTCTGCACACAAGTAGCCCTGTGTGGTAGATTCACCAGGTTGATGCCTCATTTTTAGTTACACCTAGTGGTGTTCCTGGCATGCCCTCCTTCATTTTTCATTGAACCAGAGTTGATCCCCTGGCTTGATGGTAATGGTAGAGTGGGGTATATGCTGGACCATGAGGTTCCAGATTGTGGTCGAGTACAATTCTGCAGCTGCTGATGACACACAGCATGTCATGGATGCGCAAATATGCTCTTCATAAATGGTCATACAATCACCGCGAGGTGGCCAGCTCCTCTTGGTTGCAGCTCAGTCCTTCTGACAATCAGCCTGGTTCCCTCTTCAGTGACTGCAGCTCCCACTCCAACTAATGTAACAAGGTTAACAACAGCTTTTTAAACATATATTTTTGTCTATTTTAGTGGTGGACAGTCGTGCATCACAAGGCCCCCATTTACCTATTGAAAATAGCCTTACGTCATGGTAACCAACAATGTATTATAGTTTTGTTTAAAACTTAAAGTGAAAGCCTATAAAAAAAACTGCCCATGTTACTTAGACCTCCTTTCAGTAAACTCCATCATGTGAAGACAATGGGAACAGTTGATTGGTTGGATGGCTCAAGCAGGTATAAACTGTCTCACTGGCAAATGTTCTGATAGGGATTAACAGGAAGAGGCAGAAGTTAACATTTTGTTTTTTTCATTTATGGTTGGGGGGGGGGGGGTGGGGGTTCGCTGGCTGGGCCAGCATTTATTGCCCATCCCTAGTTGCACTTGAGAAGGTGGTGGTGAGCTTCTTTCTTGAACCTTCTGCAGTCCATGTGGTATAGGTACACCCACAGTGCTGTTAGGGACGGAGTTCCAGGATTTTGACCCAGTGACAGTGAAGGAATGACGATATATTTCCAAGTCAGGATGGTGAGTAGCTTGGAGGGGAACTTCCAGGTGGTGATGTTCCCATCTATCTGCTTTGTCCTTCTAGATGATGGTGGTCATGTGTTTGGAAAATGCTGTCAAAGGAACCTTGGTGAATTCATGGAGTGCATCCTGCAGATGGTACACACTGCTGTTACTGTGCGTCAGTGGTAGAGGGAGCGAATGTTTGTGGATATGGTGCCAACCAAGCGGGCTGCTTTGTCGTGGATGCTGTCAAGCTTCTTGAGTGTTGCTGGAGTTGCACTCATCCAGACAAGTGGGGAGTATTCCATCACTCTCCTGATTTGTGCCTTGTAGATGGTGGACAGGCTTTGGGAAGTCAGGAAGTAAGTTACTCATTACATGATTCCCAGCCTCTGACCTACTCTTGTAGCCACAGTATTTATATGGCTAGTCCAGTTCAGTTTCTGGTCAATGGTAACACCCAGGATATTAATAGTGGGGGATTGAGTGTTGATAATGCCATTGAACATCAAGGGGTGATGGCTGGATTCTCTCTTGTTGGAGATGGTCATTGCCTATCACTTGTGTGGCGCGAATATTACTTGCCACTTGTCAGCCCAAGCCTGAATGTTGTCCAGGTCTTGCGGCAATTGGACATGGATTACTTAAGTATATGAGGAGTCCTGAATGGTGCTGAGTATTGTGCAATCATCAGTGAACATCCCCACTACTGACCTTATGATGGAAGGAAGGTCATTGATGAATCAGCTGAAGATGTTTGGCCCAAGGACACTACCCAATAAGACCATAAGGTGTAGGAGCAGAAGTGCGCCATTCAACCCATCGAGTCTGCTATGCCATTCAATGAGATCATGACTGATCTGATAATCAACTTCCTTCCTTTTCCCCATTGCCCTTGATTCCCTAACTGATTAAAAATCTGTCTATCTCAACCTTGAATATACTTAACGAGCCAGCTTCTACAGCCTCTGCGGTAAAGAATTACACAGGTTAACTAACCTCTGAGAGAAGAAATTTCTCCTCACCTCTATTTTAAATGGGAGTCCCCTTACTCTGAGATTATGCCCTCTTGCCCTAGACTCTCTCACAAGGAGAAACAACCTCTCAGCATCTACCCTGTCAAGCCCCCTAAGAATCTTTTTTGTTTCAATAAGGTTGCCTCTCATTTTTTCTAAATTCCAATGAATACATCCCCAACCTACTCAACCTCTCCTCATATGAAAATCCCTCCATGCCTGGAATCAACCTAGTGAACCTTGTCTGGACTGCCTCCAATGCCAATACATCTTTCCTTAGATAAGGGGTCCAAAACCGTTCACAGCATTCTAGGTGTGGTCTGCTAGTATAGTTTTAGCAAGACTTCTCTATTTTTATAATCCGTTCCCTTGAAATAAAGACCAACATTCCATTTGCCTTCCCTATTCCCTGTTGAACTTGTGTGTCAGCTTTTTTGGATTCATGCACAAGGACTCCCAAATCCCTCTGTGCTGCAGCTTTCTGCAACCTTTCTCCATTTAAATAATATTCAGCTCCTCTATTCTTCCTGCCGAAGTGCATAACCTCACATTTTGCCACATTATATTCCGTCTGCCATATTTTTTCCCTCTCACTTAACCTGCCTATATCCCTCTGTAGACTCTTTGTGTCATCCTCACTACTTGCCTTCCCACCTATTTTTGTATCATCCACACATTTGGTGTTAGTACATTCACTTCCCTCATCTAAGTCATTGATACATATTGTAAACAATTGAGGCCCCAGCACCAGTCCCTGTGGCACTTCACTAGTTACAGATTGCCATCCTTAAAATGCTCCCTTTATCCCAACTGTCTGGCTTCTATTAGTTAGCCAATCCTCGATCAATGCTAATATATTACCCCAAACACCACTGGCTCTTATCTTATTAAGTAGCCTTAGGTGGTACCTTATCGAATGCCTTTCTTAAAATCAAAATATATTACATCTACTGGTTCCCCTTTATCTATTCTGCTTATTACCTCTTTAAAGAATTCTAATAAATTTATCAGGCATGATTTCCCCTTCATGAAGCCATGCTGACTCTGCTTGATTAGATTGTGTAATTCTAAATGCTCTGCTATTACATCCTTTATAATAGACTCTAACATTTTCCCAATAGCAGATGTTATGCTAACTGGCTTATAGTTACCTGTTTTTTGTCCCCCTCCCTTTTTGAATAAGGGTGTTGCATTGGCAGCTTTACAATCTTCTGGGGCTATTCCAGAATCAAAGGATTCTTGGAAGATTACTACCAGTGCATCCACTATCTCTGTAGCTACTCGCTTTAATATCCTAGGGTGCAATCCATCAGGTCCAGGGGGCTTATTGGCCTTTAGCCCCATTAGTTTCCCTAGTAATTTTTCTCCAGTGATAGTTATTGTATTTATTTCCTCCCCCTCTTTTGCCCCTTGATTATTTAGTATTGGAATGCTATTAGTGTCTTCTACCGTGAAGACTGAAGCAAAATATTTATTCAACTCCTCTGTCATTTCCTGGTTCTCCATTATTATTTTTCCAGCCTCATTCTGTATGGGGCCGATGTTCACTTTGGTCTCTCTCTTCCTTTTTAAATATTTAAGGAAGCTCTTACTGTCTGTTTTTATATTACTTCCTAGTTTACCCTCAAAATTTATTTTCTCCCTCTTTTTGGGTCATTTTTTTGTTGATTTTTAAAACTTTCCCAATCCTCTGGCTTACCACTAATCTTTGTCACATTGTATGTCTTCTCTTTTAATTTGATACTATCCTTAATTTTCTTGGTTAACCATGGTTGGTTTATTCCCTTCCTTGAATCCTTCTTCCGCACCGGGATATATCTTTGTTATGAGTCAAGAACGATTTTCTTAAACGTCTGCCATTGTTCATCAACCATTTTTTCTGCTAAAATCCTTTCCCAGTCCACTCCAGCTAAATCTGTCCTCATTCCTTTGTAATTACCATTATTTAAGTTTAGCACAGTTGTTTCCGACCCAAGTTTCTCACTCTCAGACTGAATGCTGAATTCTACCATGTTATGATCACTGTTTCCGAGGGTATCTTTTACTCTGAAATAATTTGTTAAACCTGACTCATTACACATTACCAAATCCAAACTCTTGCAGTGATATCCTGGAGCTGAGATGACTGACCTCCAGAAACCATAAGCATCTTCCTTTGTGCTCGGTATGACTCCAACCAGCGGAGAGCTTTCCCCATGATTTCCATTGACTCCAGATTTGCTAGGGCTCCTTGATACCAAACTCTGTCAAATGCTGCCTTGATGTCAAGGGCAGGTACTCTCACCTAACCTCAGGAGTTCAGCTCTTTTGTCCATGTTTGAACCAAAGCTGTAATGAGGTCAGGAGCTGAGTGGCCCTGGCAGAATCCAAACTGGGTGTCAGTGAGCAGGTTATTGCTGAGCAAGTGCTCTTGATAGCACTGTTGATGACCCTTTCAATTACTTTACTGATGATGGAGAGTAGGCTGATGGGGCTGTAATTAGCCGGGTTGGATTTGTCCTGCTTTTTGTATACAGGAGACTCCTGGGCAATTTTCCACATAGCTGGGTAGATGCTAGGATTGTAGCTGTACTGGAATAGCTTGACTAGGGGCACGGCAAGTTCTAGATCACAAGTCTTCAGTACTATTGCCTTAATATTGTCAGGGCCCATAGCCTTTGCAGTATCCAGTGCCTTCAGCCATTTCTTAATATCACATGGAGTGAATTGAATTGGCTGAAGACTGGCATCTGTGATGCTGGGGACCTCTGAAGGAGGCTGAGATGGGTCATGCACTCAGCACTTCTGGCTGAAGATTGTAGCAAATGCTTCAGCCTTATCTTTTACACTGATGTGCTGGGCTCCCCCATCATTGAGGATGGGGATATTTGTGGAGCCTCCTCCTCCAGTGAGTTGTTTAATTGTCCACCTCTATTCATGACTGGATGTGGCAGGACTGCAGAGCTTAGATCTGATCCTTTGGTTGTGGGATTGCTTAGCCCTATCACTCACTGTTTATGCTGTCTGGCAGGCAAGTAGTCCTGTGTTATAGCTTTATCAGGTTGACACCTTGTTTTTAGGTATGCCTGGTGCTGCTCCTGGAATGTCCTCCTGCACTCTTCATTGAACCAGGGTTGGTCCCCTGACTTGATGGTAATGGTTGAATGGGGGATAAGTCAGGCCATGAGGCTACAGATTGGGTTTGAGTACAAGTCTGCTGCTGCTGATGGCCCACAGCGCCTCATGGATGCTCAGTCTTGAGTTGCTAGATCTGTTCGAAATCTATCCCATTTAGCATGGTGGTAGTGTCACACAACACAAGGGAGGATATGCTCAATGAGAAGGCCAACTTCATCTCTGTGGTTGTCACTCCAACTGATACTCTCATGGACAGATACATCTGCGGCAGGTAGCTTGGTGAGGATGAAGTCAAGTATGTTTTTCCCTCTTTTTGTTCCCCCACCACCTGCTGCAGACACAGTCTAGCAGCTATGTCCTTTAGGACTCAGCCAACTCGGTCAATAGTGGTGCTACTGAGCCACTCTTGGTGACGGACATTGAAGTTCTCCACCTAGAGTACATTCTACGCCTTTGCCACCCTCAGTGCTTCCATCCAAGTAGTGTTCAACATGGAGGAGCACTGATTCATCAGCTGAGGGAGGGCGGTATGGTAATCAGCAGGAGGTTACCTTGCCCATGTTTGACCTGATGCCATGAGACTTCATGGGGTCCAGAGTCGATGTTGAGGACTCCCAGGACAAATCCCTCCTGACTGTATACCACTGTGCTGCCACCTCTGCTGGGTCTGTCCTGCTGGTGGGACAGGACATACCCAGGGATGGTGATGGTGGTGTCTGGGACATTATCTGTAAAGTATGATTCCATGAGGATGACTATGTCAGGCTGTTGCTTGACTAGTCTGTGAGACAGATTTCCCAATTTTGGCATGAGCCCCCAGGTGTGGGTAAGGAGGACTTTGCAGGATCGACGGGGCTAAGATTGCCGTTGTCGTTTCTGGTGCCTAAGTCGATGCCGGGTGGTCCGTCTGGTGTATCTCTAAAGAGATTTGGATGAGCTAAAGGAGGAGAAAAATGATCTCTATGGATTTCCCCTCTGATCCAGCCTTGGCCAGTGTCTGTACATTGGTCAGCTCGGAACCATCGGCCTCTGTAGAGGAAATAGAAACAAACAATTAACTGAATTGAAACAAATTGGATGTTAGAAACTAAGAGCGGGATTCACTGTCGGCCCATCAAATGCAGCCAAACCTGCTCTATAACCAGCAGTGGGAAAGGAAATGTAAGTGGGAAATGCTGATACCCTGACCAGTCTATGACCCAGCACATTAGTGCTTCAGTGTCCCAGTTATTACAGATTAAAACCTTCCTTCTTTCCTTTTATTCCCTTCCTTCTGCGTCAAACTTCATCCAGTTCAGATCTACCCAATGATCAATGCCCTTTAGGGAAGGAAATCTGCCATCCTTACCTGCTCTGGCTTACATACTAATCCAGATCCACAGCAATGTGGTTGACTCGTAACTGCCCTCAGAAACGGCAATCCATTCAGTTCAAGTGAAATTCGACGGGCAACAAATGCTGGCCATGCCAGCGACAACCAGACCCCAGGAAAGAATAAAGAAAAGTAAATACTTCAACGTTACTTATCGTTGTCCAGTTTGTTTACAATCCCTGGATAAAATGCCTGGGATGTATTAATCTGGTGGCCTTTATTGCAAGAGGATTGGAGTACACGGATAAAGAAGTCTTGCTACGGTTCTGCCTGGTTTTGGTGAGACCACTGGCGAGATTTTCCACATACGCCCGCTGCCGGGATGTTCTGTCCCACCACAAGTCAATGGACTCCTGGTTGGGGCACTGCATCGCCCGCGGTGGGTCCCACCCGTGACGGGGCCAAAAAATCCCCGCCTGCATCTGGAGTAGTGTGTGCCATTTTAGTCTCCATATTTAAGGAAGGATATACTTGCATTGGAGGCGGTACAGTGAAGGTTCACTAAGTTGGTCCCTGGGATGAGGGGGATGTCCTTTGATGAGAGGCTGAGTAAATTGGGCCGATGTTCTCTGAATTTTAGAAGAATGAGAGGCGATCTCATTGAAAATACAACATTCTGAAGGGGGTTGATCCCATGGATGCTGAGAGATTGTTTCAGCTGGCCGGGGAGTCTGAAACACGGGGGCACAGTCTCAGGATAAGGGGCCGATCATGTAGGATGGAGATGAGGAGAAATTACTTCACTCAAAGGGTTGTGAATCTTTGGGATTCTTTACTTCAGAGGGTTGTGGGTGCTCCATCATTGAATATATTTAAGGCTGGGATAGACAGATTTTTGGTCTCTCAGGGAATTAAGGGATATGGGGAGCAGGTGGGAAAATGGAGCTGAAGCCCAAGATCAGCCATGTATTGTAAGGCGGAGCAGACTTGAGCGACAATATGGCCTACTCCTGCTCCAATATCTTCCATTCGTGGGTGTTCATTGTTAGTCCCCTTGATCTGCAGGCAATTCGGAATAATCTGGAACAAACAATTATGCATCTGATATGAACTGGCCATGACCTGAGAATCCTCAAGATCATGGCTGGTCTAATTATGGCCTCAACTCCACATTCTGCCTATCCCCGATAACGTCTGACGCCCTTGTTAGTCAAGAATCTATCTAACACTGCCTTAAACATATTCAATGACCCTGCCTCCTCTGCTCTCTGGGGAAGAGAGTGCAAAGATTCACAACCCTCCGAGAAAATAAAATTCTCCTCATCTCTGTCTTAGATAGGAGACCCCTTATTTTAAAACTGTGTTCCCTAGTCCTAGTCTCTCCCATATGGGGAAACATCTGTTCAGCATCCACCCAGTCAATTCAGGATTTTATATTTTTCAATAAGATCACCTCTCAATCTTCTGAACTCCAATGGATACAGGCCCAGCCTGTCCAATCTTTCCTCATAAGATAACGCCCATCCCTCCACCCCACCCCAGACATCAGTCAGGTGAACCTCCTCTGAACTCCTTCTAACGCATTTACACCCTTTCTTAATTAAGGAGCAACAACTGTACACTGTACTCTAGAAGTGGTCCTACCAAAGTCCTGCACAACTGACCAAGTTTAAGGAAAAAGTAAACTACTGAGACTGCTGTAAATCTGATGATGGGGGAAACGCTGAAAACGCTCAGCAGGTTAGGCAGAGACTGTGGAGAAGGAAATAGAGTTAATGTTCCAGGGCAATGACCTTTCGTCAAAGATTGAGAATGTCAGAGGTTAACGATTTTCCAACAATGATTGAATCAGCGAAAACTATAGGCTAGGAGGAGGATAAAACAAAGGGCAAGATCATTGATCGGGTGGAGAGCAGGAGGGGTCCAATGGCAAAAGGGATGGTGCTATAAGGTGAATGCGACAATGGCCAGGATTTCACAGGATATTACAGTCCCACTGAGCTGAATAGAGATTGGATATTACAGTCCCACTAAACTGAATGGAGATTGAATATTACAGTCCCACTGAATTGAATGGAGATTGGATATTACATTCCCACTGACCTGAATGGAGATTGGATATTAGAGTCCCACTGACCTGAATGGAGATTGGATATTACAGTCCCACTGACCTGAATGGAGCTTGGATATTACAGTCCCACTGACCTGAATGGAGATTGGATATTACAGTCCCACTGACCTGAATGGAGATTGGATATTACAGTCCCACTGACCTGAATGGAGATTGGATATTACAGTCCCACTGAACTGAATGGAGCTTGGATATTACAGTCCCACTGACCTGAATGGAGATTGGATATTACAGTCCCACTGACCTGAATGGAGATTGGATATTACAGTCCCACTGATCTGAATGGAGATTGGATATTACGGTCCCGTCGAACTGAATGGAGATTGGATATTACGATCTCGTCGAACTGAATGGAGATTGGATATTACGGTCCCGTCGAACTGAATGGAGATTGGATATTACGGTCCCGTCGAACTGAATGGAGATTTAAATGGCTCGCCTCATCTGCCGGAGCGGGGTTATAAAATCCTGGCCTATGTAACAACTGGCGATAGGTTCAGAGGAAATGGAAGTGGTAAAAGCAGGATGACAGAGGGGAAGTGAAGGCGGCTCCAGTGGAGAGGGAATGTGATGGAGAAATGTAGGTCGAGTCCCGGGGCGTCGACCAGCCAACAGGCTGTGTACCATGAAGGAACCGCCACCTCCAAGCACCTCCTTTACTCTCCTTTGCTTAATGCAGCTGCCCTCCATTACCAGAACAGACTGTCCATGGAAATGGGGGCAGTGCTGAAGATCTGAAGTGTGTAAAATGAGTCCAGCAATTAATAAAGGGGCCTGATCAACAAACAGGGAGATTACCCCATTGAGCTCAAAGGTGGAATAGTGTAGGAGATGAAGATAGCGAGGTCGACGTCCACGTGGGATGGAGAATTAAAATGGCAAAGCAACCGAAAGCTCAGGGTCATCCATAAGGCCTGAACAGATGCTTCCATTGAAGCAATCGCCGAATCTACATTTGATCTCTCCAATATGGAGGAGACCACATCATGAGTGGCAAACACAGTTACCAAAGTGGAATAACCACAAGTAAATTCGCCCATGCTGGTTATTTGTGGCCCTAGATGGTGGGAAGAAAGGAGGTGGAAGGGCAGATGTTGCACCTCGTGTGTTTTTATAGGAGGAAATGGAGTGGGTGTTGAAGGTGATTGAAGAGCGGGCCAGAGTGTTGCAAAGAGGAGGGGGGGGGGGTGCGGTGGGGGGAAGGGGGCGGGGTGGGGTAAGGTGTATTATGGAGGTGGAATTGCGCCACGGTTGGTGGAATTGGCAGAGAGAGAGAGAGAGGCTCTGTCGAATGTGCAAGGTGAAGATTATGGAAACCTGACCTTGGTCTGGCAAGAGGTGCTGGCAGTAAGGCAGGAAATGGCATTAGCGCTGCTGATGGCCCTGCCGAACACAGTAGCTGGGCTTTTCCGGCACCGTTGTGGCGGGACCTGAATGGAAGATTTGGCAGCTTGGCCAAAAGCCCGGACGGTTCTGGTAGGGGTGGGGGGAGGGGGGGGGGGAGGGGCTGAAAATCCCACCCAGTGAGCTCAGAGGGGAACAGACACTTTGGAAGCACTTGGGAGTCTGCAATGGGATAACTCACTTAAGTGAGTTGGGAAAAAAATTTGGCAGATGGAGTTTGATGTGGGAAAAAGTGAGGTTAACCACATTGGTGGGAAGAATAGAAAGACAGAATATAATCTAATTGGGGAGAGACTGCAGAATGTTGTGGTACAAAAAAGCTCACCTTGTACGTGACTCACAAAGCTCAGTATGCAGGGTATGCAGGTAGAGCAGGCAATTAAGAAGGCAAATGGCATGTTGGCCTCCATTTCAATATATATAAAATATAAGAAGGGCCTTCTTGTTACAATGGTGCAGCGCATTGGTGAGACCAAACCTAGAGTACTGCCAACAGCTCTTCTCTCTAATTTAAGGAATATGTCTGCATTGAACGCAGTTGAGAGAAGATTCACCAGGTTGATTGCTGGGAAGAAAGGGTTGCCGTATGAAGAAAGGTTAAGCAGGGTTGATCTATACACATTAGGGTTTAGAATAATAAGAGTTGATCTTATTGAAACGCACGATTCTGAAGGACCTTGAAAGGATAGGTGCTGGGAGGATGTTTCCCCTTTTGGGGCAGTCTAGAACCAGGGGGCAGTGTTTCTAAATAAGGTGCCTCCCATTGAAGAGGGAGATGAAAAGGGCTTTCTTCTCTCACAGGGTTGTTAGTCTTAGGAATTCACTTCCCCGAGACAGTTTTCAAGGCTGGATCATTCACCATATTCAAGATTGAGTTAGACATATTTTTGGTAGAAGAGAGCCAAGAGTTATGGGTGGCAGGCAGGAATGTAGAGTTAAGGCCACAATCCAATCAACCATGATTATACTGAATGACGAAGCAGGCTTGAGGGACCGAGGATGGCCCACTCCTGCTCTTGTTTCTTATGTACTTATGCTAGGGGATCTGAGTAGAATTGGAACAAAGTTTGTTCCACATACTCCTCAAAAAGGCAGCATAATGGGGACTCATCAAGCTCCAATATGGATACATTTTGCATGTAGAAAATTCCCAAAATTCACATCAAGGTCCGAATGTATGCACTAAGGGGAATGGAACTGGAGTCAGGAACCGGATCGTCTGAGTGTTTTCATTTCAGGCCAAGAGCTGGTGGTGGAGAACGTTCCAGCGGGAATTACGAATGAATGGACTGAAACCAATCAATTCCAACTGCAGCCCAGGAATATATCAGCAGGCCAACAGAGGAGAAACCTGCCTCGCCATCGACCTCCCATTGTTAAGCAAGTAGGATGGAGCTGAGCAACCCCACAAGCAATGGATCAGATTAACGATCCTGCCGCTTCCAGTCGTGAATGGGGTTGGACAACTAAACAACTAACCAGAGGAACAGGCTCCACAAAATGTCTCCACCCTCAATGATTGGGAATCCAAGCACGTCACAGCAAAAGCCAAGGCTAAAGCATTTGCAACCACCTCCAAGCCAGAATGTGCCATGTTGTTGATCCATCTCGGCTCCTCCTGAGGTTCCCAGCATCACCAATACTGGTAAGTGGAAATCAAAATACTGGAGATCTGAAATAAAAACAGAAAGTGCTGGAAAATCTCATCAGGTCTGGTAGCATCTGTGAAGCAAGGAACAGAGTTAACGCTTCGAGTCCAATTAATTTTTTCCCAGCACTTTCTGTTTTTATCACAGATATTGGTCTTCAGCCAATAAGATTCACTTCATCTGAGAGCAAGATAAGGCTGAAGGCATTTGATACGGAAAGGCTATAAGGCTGGACAACATCGGCGGTAGTACTGAAGACTTATGCTCCAGAACTAGCTCTGCCCCTAGTCAAGCTATTCTAGCACAGCCACAACACTGGCACCTACTCGAAAATGTGTAAAATTACCCAGACCTGTCCTGTCTTCAAAAAAACAGGGCAAGTCCAATCCAGCCAATTTTTGCATCGTCGGTCTAATCTCAATTATTAGCAAAATGATGGCAGGTTTTATTGCAACTGCCATCAAGCAGCACTTCCTCAGCAATGAACTGCTCAGCTGTGGTTCGGGCAATGCCACTCAGCTCCTGACCTCATCACAGCCTTGGTCCAAACATAGACAATCGAGCTGAACTCTAGAGATGAGGTGAGGGTGACGGCTGTTGACACCGAGGTAGCACTTGACAGAGCGTTGTGCCAAGGAGCCCTAGCAAAACTGGATTCAATGGGAATCAGGGGGGAAACTCTCCGCTGGCAGAAGTCATACCTCGCCCAAAGGAAGATGGCTGTGGTTGCTGGAGACCAATCACCTTAGTCTCAGGACATCACAGCTGGAATTTCTCGGGTAAGTACTCGGTCATCTTCAGCTGCTTCATCAATGGCCTGTTGTTTGCACAATGTTCAATACCACTCGCTACTCCTCAGACACTGTCCACATGTTTGTACCTATATGCAGCAAGACCTGGAAATCCTCCAGGCTTGGGCTGATAAGTGGCAGGTGACATGGTAATATGTGTGCCACACATGTGCCTGGAAATGATGCTTTTTAACAACATAGGACGTCCTTGACATTCAGTGGCATTACCATCGCTCTTGCCCCACCATCAAAATCCTGGGGTGGAGTGCAATGTGGTGGCGGTTGTGGTTGGGGCAAGGCCACAGGGAGGTAATCGTTGACCAGAAGCTGAACTGAACGAGGGATATAATCCTAAAATTCGAGTCAGAATGTTTAGGGGCGAAGTCAGAAGCATATTTTCACACCAAGGGTAATAAACATTTGGAGCTCCATCCCCGAAAAAGTTGTGCATATTCGGACAATTGGAGATTTTAATTCTAAGATTGATAATTTTTTTTACTGTATGACGGTATCTAAAAATATGGGGCAAAGTCAGAGACTGGAATTCAGATGCGGATTAGCAATGATCCATTTGAGTGGTGCAGCAGCTTCAAAGGGCTGTTCCTAATGCTTTTCCCTCCGTCATTTTCTGTGCCAAACTCCTTTCAGCTCAGTTCATTCCCATGGCAACTGATGATGCAAATGGCAGGATTTCTCTGATTGGATGGGTCACATCATTTGGGAAGCTTCTCCCAGATCCTGACTCAAACTCTCTCTGGGGATAAACTGCCAGAGCTTCATGATTATAGCTTCATAGACTGTTTTTTTTTCATGATTGGTTTGGCAGTATGTTCTTCTCCAATCACAATTAAGCTATCTGAGTAAACAGGAACAGGGTTAAATATCATTAAAGGACAGAACACAGCTCATGGACTGAGCAGGGACACTCTGTGGAGAAAGGATTCCGCTCAAAACGCTCCTCCCAGAATGTCAAGGGAAGGATTAATGATTGGACTGGTAGAGCTGGTCCTTCTGTTTGGAGAGGTCTCTGCAGGTGAGCAATGGGGTATGAGAGGGGCAGTGCCAGGTAGGATATTGGGGCATTTACCCTCAGCCAGGGGTACTGGGGCCTGATAAGGGGCAGTGTCAGGCTGGCTCCCGGGGCTGAAGAGGGAGAGAAACCATGCAGGCGCTGAGGCCAATGCTGGAGAGTGGAGAGAGGGACAGAGAAGGGGGTTATAGGAACAGGAGGAAGGGGGTATTTTGCCCTTGAAGCCTTCTCTGCCATTCTGTTAGATCGTGGCTGGTTTGTATCTCAACTCCATTTTCCCACCTTTACTCCATATCCCTCAAAATCCTTTCCCAACAAAAATGCATCTCTGTTTGAAAGCTTCAATTGACCCCCAGCGTTTACAGCTTTTTGAGATTTCCATTACCCTTTATGTGAAGAAGTGCTTCCTGACTCTCTGAACGGCCTAGTTCTAATTGTGTCCTCTCACTCTTTGATAGGGGAAATAGTTTCTCTGCATTGTTTCTATCAAATCCTCATAACATCTCTGAAACCTCAATCAGATCACCCTTCAATCTTCTATACTCAGGGGAGCATGAGTTAAGTCTGTGCAAACTGTAGTCATAATTAACCCTTTTAACCCTGGTATCATTCTGGTGACTCTGCCTCCACCCCCTCCAAGGCCAATCTATCCTTCCTGAGGTGCAGTGCCCTGAAATGAACACAATTACTCCATCTGGGGTTTAACCAGAGCTTTCTGTAAACTGGAACATAACTTCCACCCCTTTGTATTGCAGTCCTCGAGACAAAGCCTGACATTCCATCAGCCTTTCCAAACTCTTATTGCACCTGAAATAAGAACAGAAAATGCTGGAAAATCTCAGCAGGTCTAACAGCATCTGCGGAAAGAAATACAGAGTAAACGTTTTGAGTCCATGTGACAGTTCTTCAGAGCTAAAGGGGAAGAATCATACGGACTCGAAACGTTAACTCTGTCTTTCTCTCCACCGATGCTGTTAGACCTGCTGAGTTTTTCCAGCATTTTCAGTTTTTGTTTCAGATTTCCAGCGTTCGCAGTATTTTGCTTTTACCTTATTGTACCTGCCCACTGATCCCTGATGGTTCCTCATTCTCCACAGGTCCTTCTTTCCCACCAGATAGGAAATATTCTGATTTTTCTTTCTTATATCAAAAGTGGATAACCTCACAATTCCCCACATTTAGCTCCATCTACTGTATTTTTTCCAGATCACTTAATCTCTCAATAGAATTCTAGAATGATTACAGCGCAGACAGAGGCCATTCAGCCTGCTGTGACGGGTTAGCTCTCACCTTCCAAACTAACCCCTCCACTCCCAAACTGACCCCTCAATTCCAAACTGACCTCTGACCCCCAAACTTACCCTTCACTCCTGACTGAGCCCCTCAGTCCTTCACTGGCCCCTCATCCCTTAAACTGACCCCTTATCTAAATCAACCCCTGACCTCACATTGGCCCCTAAGTTCAAACTCACCCCTCACTCCCAAACTGACCACTCACCCCCAAAATTAACCTTCACTCCCTAACTGGCCCTTCAGCTCTTAAACTGACCCACTACCCAAACCGACCCCTTGCCTCACACTGGCTCCCAACTCCAAACTGGCCCCTCACCCCACAAACTCATGCCTCTCTTTTCAATTGACCCCCTTGTAGTAACTGAAGGTATAGCCTCTTCTTCCACCTGTCAGGGGTCACGTAATTGTTCTTGGAGGCTCCGACCAATGAGCCTTAGGCGCAGATAAGCTGAGGGACAGGACTTCTGGTCAAGGGCCTGGTTCAAGCATATAGCATCTGAAAAGTTCTCTGTCGTGAAGTTTCTTGTTGAAACCTGTCTGGTACATCAAGCCGTTACACCTTACGCTTAAACTGACCTCCAGCCCCTCCCCCCCCAAAACTGACACTTCATCTCCAAACTGACTATCTGAGCCTCACAACACACTCTGTTCCGGAATTGTCTGCTCTCGTTGTAAAATTGCCAGTGGCATTCCACTATTTAAGATGATTGGGAGGAACAAACTGGGAATTAAGGGCCTATTGGTTTAACTGCTGCAGTGGGGAAGTTACTGGACGTGTTAAGATAAGCCTTGTCTCTTGAATGCAGTTGGCTTTATTGAAGAGGTAACATTTTAATAGGTGAATGAACACCTCTGGCTTTGGAAGGATTATCACAGGACGTGTGGATTTTCACTGGCTGTGGATTTTTATTACTAGATGTGCATTTGTCGCTGGGTGCGAGGTATATTTTTGGACGTAGTTTTTCTTTTCCTTTCCGGACGTGCAGTACATTACTGGGTTTATTTCTGGGGTTTGGTTTTATTTCTGGGATTGGGGTTTAGTACTGGGCAGGGTCTTAGGGGTGTTCGGTGAGTTGGGAAAGGGGTCTGTGAATGGGGCTGAGAAGGAAGTACTCTGCTCTGTAATATCATGCGGTACCTTACCAGTGGCGACTGGCCGTGCTTTTCCAAAACTGGTAATTGAGAGCCTGGTTCGGCTAATTAAATACCAGTGATGGTGAAGTCCTCTTTGAGCTATAGAAAGGGGCGGTAGAGTCAAATAGATTTAGCCTGAGAAGCTCTACTGTGTACGAAACACGGTTGATTAGGAATCTCTCCTGTTCTTACAACCTGCGATAGGTGTACACTTGGGTAGGATTTTTTTTTTGCTACGTCATGAATGCTCCTTCCATTGTCAATAAGTCCTGAATTAGCATTTGGACGCAGATTATCTGGTTCAACGGCAGGGACCTGACCCTCCGAGCCACAAAGCCACTGACAGTGAACTGACCAAGGCCTAAATTTCTATGCCTCCAGAAAATTCCTGGATGTCCACTGGGAACGTGTGTGACATCCCCAATCATCTACGTCAAGAGGGTAGCCAATGCCCCCTTTAGCAGGGCCAACCATTATATCCAATATATCCATTAACACAATGTTCCATTCAGTCAGGCTGAGAGAAAGAGAGAGAGAGAGAGAGACAGACAGAGGCTTAGTGGCCATTGTTCGATTCCTCCGGGTGGAGGGTGTGATCAACTGCCTGCTTGTGGCCTTCAAGGCCCCTAAAGGCCAGTCGGTGGTCTTCGTTAACAGAAAGGGATTTAATTCCCTCAATGTACCACCGGTGTGCGGGCAACGCCAGTGGATCCTGCAGATGTGTGCATGGTGCCCTGGGAGAATCTATGATACCTTTATATTCAGACGCTCCAAGATGCCGGGCTTTACGCTCCCCACCACGTGCCTACAAGGGCGGATTCCTGCTGAAAACAGCTGCCCATTAAAGAGTTAGCTACCGACTCTGTTGAGGAATTCTAGGCGGGAACAGAGAAGTGCAAGACCTTACACACTGTGACCCAAGCCATCATTTAGCAGGCCATAGTTCAACTGAAGCTGCTTAGAGTGCCTAGATCATTCTGGTGATGCACTTCGGTATGCCCCAATGAAGGTCTTCTGCAATGTGATGGCCTGCTGTGCTCTGCGCAACTAGGCGCAGCATCTGGAAAGACATGAGGTGACCCCTGGAGGCACAGTGACATGAGTGCAAGGGAGGCTTGGGAGGTGCTTAGACATACACCCTTCACAGGATCCTTCCCTCAACCTCCTTCTGGTAAATAAAGGTCCACCTTCACCCTCCACTGTTACCACTCAACTTGGTTGCAAATCCAGGGCATTGTGCCTAATGCCACTTGGTCTATCTGCACAGTCAGAAAATTGACCATGCATGCCAAGTTCCCTCCCAAACTGCCCTTGAGGCGAGCGATGGAAATTTCGAAAAAAACAAAATAACAACTTCATTACAATAAACAATTAGACACAAATGGCACCACCTTAACTATCTATTCAACTGTGAAGCCCAAGTGCAACTAAAGTGTTCTCTTAATTTTTGTACCTATGCTGTCCCTTTGCTGCCAGCAGAGGGGGAGGCAGACTTGACCAATCTGCAGCCAATTCTTTTGAAGGAGATGCTACCCCCTCATCCCACCACCAGCCACATGGCAGGCTCTCCCTCCCTAACACCCCACACCCTCACGCTTGTCCAATTACAGATCTGAAGGGAACCGAGGTGTGTGGTACTCACCCTGGTAGAGTGGAGAAGGCCATTGGCACACTGGCACCAGGGCAGCCCCTGTTCTCCAGGGGAGGTATTGGCCTAGTGGTATTGTCACTGGACTGGTAATCCACAGACCCAGGTTAGTGTTCTGGGGACCTGGGTTCGAATCCCACCACAGCAACAGGTGGAATTTGAATTAAATAAAAATCTGGAATTAAAAGTCTAATGGTGACCAATAAATTGTTGGTTCACTAATGCCCCTTTAGGGAAGGAAATCTGTCATCTGGACCCACAGCAATGTGGTTGGCTCTTAAAAATGCCCTTTGAACAAGGGCAATAAATGTTGGCCAGGCCAGTGACACCCACATCCCACAAACAAATAAGCATGGCTTTCTGACCTCTTCCACAACCAGGCTTGCTCAATTTCCCAGCAGGAAGTGGACCTTCTGCTCTGCCCAAATAGCCTGAGGAGAAAGTACAGTGAGTCATCAATGAACGATGGGGCCACCTATCTCCCTTTTGCCATGCTAGCAAGTGCCTCCAGCTGCCTTGGCAGCTCTCCCTGTGGCAGCTTCTACACTGCTGGCTGGAGGCACTGCAGGGTCTGATGTGGCTACAGAGATGGTCAGTAGCTGGTGGAAATCCACGCCTGAGGCAGCTTTGGAGGTAGTGAGCAGCTGGCAAACGGGAAGGTCCTCTGCAGGGCTCCAGTACTTAAAACCCTTTCAAGATGGTGCCAGAACATTCTATCGCATCAGCTGATTCCACGGATGCCACGTCAGTCGCTGCCTCCAGTTGGCGAATGGCCTCAGCTACCCTATCACCCTCTGGACAGTAACAGGGCAGCTATTGCGAGATCGCTCTGCAGAAGGGGGTCAGAGCAGGAGTGCCAGCCTCACCCGCTTCCAGCAGGGCTGTCCCCACTCCGCCAGATCACATAGAAACCTAGAGTCATCCTAAGGCACAGAAGGAGGCCATTCGGCCCAATAAGTCCTTGTGGGCTCTCTGCAGAGCAATCCAGTCAGTCCCACTTGCCCCGAACTATCCAGTGGCCATGCAAATATATATCCCTGAAGTACCCATTCAATTTCCTTTTGAAGTTAATGATCGTCTCTGCTTCCACCGCCCTGGTAGGCAGCGAGTTCCAGGTCACTCAAACCAGATGGATTTTGATGGTGTCTGCCATCCTCTGGTCTGAAAGACAGCCATTTACCACATCGCACTACTTTTTGTCCTTTTCACCCAGGCTGACACCTCCTATTCCATAAACCAAACTTTTGTTAATCAGCCTTGTATGTGACACTTTGTCAAGTGCATTCTTAAAATTGATATAGGCAATATCCATTGCCTTCTCGATATCAACCTTTGTTACTTCATCAAAAATTGAATTAGACGATTCAAGCAGAATCTACCATTGAGGATTCTGTGCTGGCTCTCCTTAATTAACTCAAATCTCTTTAAGTGTCTGTTAACTATTTGTCCTGGTTATTGTTATGAAAGCCTTCCCCACCACTGACGTTAAACTAGCCAGTCTGTAATTGCTAGGAATGTCCTTCCACCCTTCCTTGAAAAGGGCTGTCACATTTGCCGCTCTCTAATCTTCTGGGGCCTCTCCCGTATCCAGGGAAGCATAGAAACACGCTCTGGGAGGCTTCTCAATTAACAAACCTTATTTACACAAGAGCATCTGTGGCTGCTTGCATTCAGCTAGACTCTCATACAGCTATTTCTTCCCCTCGGGTACCCTCCCTAGGATTTATCCCCCCGCCCTAGCCACACATTAGCTGAACAAATCACGTGAGCCCTGCTCAGTTGAACTGATCTTAAAGTGACAGTCATCACAGGAAGTTTGGAAGATCCCCTTCTGTTAACTCCAAACCCCCCCATCCCACTTCCTTTAACAACCTGGGAGCTGCAGGTGACTTATCCACTCCAAACATAGCCTTGCCTTTCTACTACTTTTTACATTCAATTTCACCTAAGCTACTACTTCTAACGTTCCTGCTTCTACAGATATTTTGTCGGAATCGTCTTCCTTAGTAAACACTGACAAAAAGTACTCTTTATGTATTCTAACCTTGCCCTGAGCTTCTAAGCATATATCACCCTCTTTGTCCCTAATCAGCCCCACCTAAACGTTTACTACCTGGTAAGAAATTTTTGGGTTCCCTTTTATGTTAACTGCTATTCTTTTTTTCTCATATTCTATCTTTTCCACTCTTATTGCCCTCTTTACTTCCCTTGCCAAATTATTACATTTGGCCGGACTTGCTTGAAGTCTTCACCTGATTTGCGTCATACTCCATTTTTTTTTTGTCCTTTCATCATATTCTCCATCTACTTCATCATCCAAGCAGCCCTGGTTTTGGTTCTACTACATTCCCTGCTTGTTGGAATGTACCAGCACTGTACCTGAAACATCTCCTTAAAGATCACCCATTGTTTCCTTACTATTTTTCCTCCAATTCCATTTCACCCTGGCTCGATTCCCCTCACATCCCATTGAAAGTAGCCGTCTTCCAATTTACAATTCCGCTTGTTGGACCATTCCTTATTCTTCTCCATTAGTAATCTAAATCTTATGACGTGATGGTTACTCTTGCCCAGGTGCTCCCTCCCCGCCGCAGGCACTTGGTCCACTTGTCCCAACTCATTCCCCAGGAATGTCAGGTCCAGCAATGCCTCCTTCCTCGTTCACCTGAAAATTCACCAGTCAAGGATAGTTCTCAATAATGGAAAAGATCGTTATTGATTCTAACTCAAATCTCCTGGATGTCTTCTGCAGGAGCCTAATGACACCCGGGCTGTTTTAATTCTGATGGTTTTGATATATGTATATGTTAGTGTCCAATCCAAATAGAGGTATCTAAACAAAGAGGAGCTTTTGCTGCTTTCATATACAAGCCAGTTCAATGTACAGGGTGCACCTGATCACAAAAGCACGGTTTCAGTACAGGTCTCATCTCACAGAATGAAAAGGGATGCTCGCTTGGAAAAGGATGTTCCAGAGACTTCTCCCCCGCAGTACTTTGAGGGAAGCAACAATGATTGGACTGATAGTGCTGGTCCTTCTGTGTGGAGAGGTGTCTGCAGGTGTATGATGGGGTCAGAGCAGGTCAATGCCAGTCTGGGTACTGGGGAATTAACCCTGGGTCAGTGAGTAATGGGGTCTGAGAGGGGAAATGACAGGCTGGGTACTGGAGAACTAACCCTGTGTCAGTGAGTAATGGTGTCTGAGAGGGGCAATGCCAGTCTGGGTACTGGGGAAATAACCCTGAGCCAGTGGGGTTTGAGAGGGGCAGTCCCAGGCTGAGTATGGGACCTTATTCCTTGGTCAGTGAGTAATTGTGTGTGAGAGGGATAATGCCAGTCTGGGTACTGGTGCTGTAGACTCTAGAGGGAGAGACTTGCCAGAACTGAAGGGCAGAGGAAAGGGGCTGAAGGAGGGTCAGAGAGAAGGAAATATAGGAATACAGGAACAACATTAGAGACTGCTTCACTGTTCAGTTAGATCATGGCTGATCAGTATCTCAAACCCATTAACTTTACTCCATATCACTGGATATCCTCTCACTACAGAAATGCTATTGATCTCCAACTGAACCCAGCATCCACAGATTTTTGAGAGAAATAGTTCCAAATTTTGATTGCCCTGTGTGTAAAGAAGTACTTCCTGAGATCAACCCCGAATGGCTAAACTTTCCCTTTAAGATTGTGTCCCCTTGTTCTTGATTTCCCCCAACACCTTGCAACATTTTAAACACTTCAATTAGATCACGCTTGTAAACTCAAGGAATAGCCGAGACAATTTGTCCTTATTATTTAACCCTTTTAGCTCCGGGGTTGTGATCTCCATAGAGACAAATAACATTTAAAGAGAATTTTGGACTTCCACTTAATAGCTGAAAAGATAACACCACAAGATTTCAGGTTTTAAAACGTTTACTGTAACAAATGACTAAAAGCACCAAGATCTAAACAGATCATAGTGGCATTGTATACTCTAAACAAACAAAAGGTTCCCCACTTTAATTGTAAACCAGTAGTCACATTCCATGGGTATACTTTACACTGTCCTTGAAGCGAACAGTCCAAAGTTGCTCCCTGATTTCAATGGGTTCGCATCTCCCCATTTTACCAAGTAGTAACTTTGAGTGACTGTCTGCAGGTGATTCCCTCAGTTTTCAGGCAGTTTTCCAAATCCATGAACGACAGTAAAGCCTGCTCCAGTGATTCATTCCCACCCACCCCACCACCCCACCACCCCACCACCCCCCCCACCCCCCACCCCCCCAGCCGCCATTTCTCCAAGGCAAATCTCGGATTCCTCAGATGTCTATGGGATGCCTCAGTTCCACTAGAGACCATCTCTCTGCCGGATCCGGCATTGGTAGCACACAAAGAACTAGCAGCGCCTCCTCTCTGCTGATCATTCCGATCTGCTGTTCCTTTCCTTTATTTCTCTCCTTTGCTGCTGAAAGGCCTGGAGCTGGCAGTTCTATTCCCTGTTAGCACAGCTGCCCGTGCCCTTTGTCCCAGGAGTGGGAATTTCGCACCTTGCTCAGCAAGTCCTGGGACTTGGCCCTCTTGTTCCCATAGCAACCAAACCAGGCTTGTTGTCATTCAGAATTTGGAAAGGGTTGCATGCCCCATTCTCAACCCCATTTTGCATTGAATTAAACAGACAGTTTAAATCGACTGTCTTCTACATCTCTTAATTGTAACACTGGTATCCTTTTGTTGAATCTGTGTTGCATACCCTACAAAGTCTATCCTTCTTGAGCTGTGCTGTCTAAAACTGAACACTTTTACTCCAGACGCGGTTGACCAAGTGGATTCAAAACACAGTATAACTTTCAACCCTTTGTATTCCAGTCCTCGACAGAAGGATTGACATTTCCAAATCCTCATTGTACCCGTCCACAAGCTTTTACTAATTTAATTTATTATTATTTATTCTTTCATGAGGTATGAACGTCACTGGCTGGGCCAGCATTTATTGCCCATGCCTAATTGCCCCTTGAGAAGGTGGTGGTGAGCTGCCTTCTTGAGCCGCTGCAGTCCATGTGGTGTAGGTACACCCACAGTGCTGTTAGGGAGAGAATTCCAGAATTTTGACCCAGCGACAGTGAAGGAACGGCGATATATTTCCAAGTCAGGATGGTGTGTGCTTGGAGGGGAGCTTGCAGCTGGTGGTATTGCAGAGAGGAGGCACTGCTAGTTCTTTGTGTGGTGATGCTGTTCTTGTCCATCTAGCTGTTCAAGGTTGCGAGTTTAGAGCTGTCGAAGGAGCCTTGGTGAGTTGCTGCAGTGCATCTTATAGATGGAACACACTGTTACCACTGTATATCGGTGGTGGAGGAAGTGAATGTTTTAGGTGATGGATGGGGTCCCAATCATGCGGGCTGACTTATCCTGGATGGTGTTGAGCTTCTTGAGTGCTGTTGGAGCTGCACTCATCCAGGCAAGTGGGGAGTATTCCATCACACTCCTGACTTGTACCTTGTAGATGGTGGACCTTGTAGGCTTTGGGGAGTCAGGAGGTGATTTACTATCGGCTGAATTCCCAGCCTCTGACCTGCTGTTGTTGCCGCAGTATTTATATGGCTGGTCCGGTTCAGTTTCTGGTCGATGTTGTCAGTGGAAAATTCAGCGATGGTAGTGTCATTAAATGTCAAGGAGAGATGGTTCGATCATCTATTTTTGGGGGTGGTCATTGCCTGGCACTTATGTGGCACGAATGTGACTTGCCACTTAGCAGCCCAAGCCTGAATGTGTTCCAGGTCTTGCTGCATTTGGGGACGGGCTATTTCAGTATGCAAGGATTTGTGAGTGAAGCTGAACACTGTGCAATCATCAGTGAACATCCCCATTTCTCACCTTACAATAGAAGGAAGATCATTAATGAAGCAGCTGACGATGGTTGGGCTGACGATACTACCCTGAGGAACTCCTGCAGTGATGTCTTGGGTACTGAGGTGATTGACCTCCAACAACCACTACTACCTTCTTTTCTGCTAGGTATGACTCCAACCAGCAGTAATTGGCCGGGCTGGATTTGTCCTGCTTTTTATGGACACGGCATACTTGGGCAATTTTCCACATTGCCGGGTAGATGCCAGTGTTGTAGTTGGATTGGAACAGCTTGGCTAGGGTCCTGGCTCATTCTGGAGCCCAAGTCTTCAGTAGTATTGCTGGAATATTGTCATTGCCTGTGCAATATCCAGTGCCATCAGCCGTTTCTTGATATCACGTGGAGTGAATTGAATTGGTTGAAGACTAGTATCTGTGAGTCTGGGGACCTCAGGAGGAGGCTGAGATGGATCATCCACTTCTGGCTGAAGATGGTTGCAAATGCTTCAGCCTTGTCTTTTTGGCTGATATGCTGGGCTGCCCCATCATTGAGGGTTGTGATATTTGTTGAGCCTCCTCCTCCTCTTAGTTTTTTAATTGTCCACCACCATGCACAATTGGATGCGGCAGGACTTCAGAGCATAGATCTGATCCATTGATTGTCGGAAAGCTGAGCGCTGTCTAGCACATGCTGCTTCTGTTGTTTGGCATGCAGTTCTATGTTGTAGCTTCACCGGTTGACATATTTTTAGGTCTGCGATTTGCTCCATTTCTCTCCCCAATTCCAAGTTCCCAACCCGACAGAAAATGTATTGATTTATCTTTCTTAGATCCAAAATGGATAACCTCACAACTCCCACATCAAACTCCATTTACCATAGAATTTGTCCACTCCATTACTCTCTCAGTAGAATTGTAGTATGGTCACAGCACAGACAGAGACCATTTGGCCCATTATGTTCATGCTGTCACCCTGAAAGAGCAACTTAGCTGGCCTCATTCCCCCACCTATTCCTCCTAGCCGGCTTCTCCTCCTCAGCTGCTTATCCAGCTCCTGTTTAAATGCTATGATTGATTTACCTCCAACAGACCATCACAGGGTGCTTTACAGATCTAAATCATTCATTGTGAAAATGTATTTTTTTCCTTCATGTTGTCTTTGGTTTTTTTCCAATCACCTTAAAGTTGAACCCCCTGGTTGTTGAACCTTCCACCAATGGGAATGGTTTCTCGCCATTGACTTTGACCAGGGCCCTCATGATTTTGAACACCTCTATTAAATCTCTTCTCGGTCTTCTCTTCTTCAAGAAGAGCAGCTCCAGCTCCTCCAATCTATGCACCTAACTGGAGTCCCTCAGTACTGGGGCCATTCTCGTTAATCTTTTCTACAGCCTTTCTTAGGCCTTCACATCTTTACTAAATTGCACTGCCCAGAATTGGAAACAATACTCCAGTTAAGGGTGAAACAGTGTTCTGTAAACATCCTTGCTTTTGTACTCTATATATCTGTTTATAAAACCCAGGATCCATTATACTTTATCAACCCTGCGACCTTTACTGACTTGTGCACCAAGTTCTCACAGGCCCTTCTGCCATTGAACCCTCTTTAGGCTTCTTCGTGTGTCCCTTGTGGAGACCAGTAATGTGAATAAGCCAAACTTTCCAAACAACTACAAGATTGCAATGTTTAAAACTTTTGCTGGAACAATCCAACTAAAATCAATACACATTAATCATAAATTAACAGTAAAACTGTCTTGAGTATACACTTTACATAGCTGATTCAACAGGGGTAAATGCTATGCATTTCTCGGGCAACGCTCCTAGTCCATAGGTGATGCAATGTGCAAGTCCCAAAGTCCTTCCCAGGTTACCCTGTAGAATTCTACCACTCTTCATCATGACATGTCTGATCCTCATAAAGTCTCCAACAATGGTTTTGTTCCCTCAGATCCATCGAAAGGGGCACCTCCAACAAGGCACACGACTGTGGAATCTCTCACTCTCAGGTCACAACAGTCCGGATGTCGTGGACTTTCTAGAGCTCCCTTCATCGGACCACTCGTGCCCCAGATCCATGTTATGGTCAGCTCCGGTAGAAATCTCTCAGCTCCACAGCATATCTGATCTGTTCACACAGATTTAGGGTCTCAATAGTTTGGGGAGGCGATGATGTAGTGGTATTACTGCTAGCATTGTCACTGGACAAGCAATCCAGAGGCCCAGAGTAATGCTCTGGGGACCCGGGTTTGAATCCCCCCATGGCAGATGGTGGAATTGGAATTCAATAAAAATCTGGAATTAAAAAGTCTAATATTGACCATGAAACTATTGTCAATTGTTGTAAAAACCTATCTGGCTCACTAATGTCCTTTAGGGAAGGAAATCTGACTTCCTTACCTGGCCTGGCCTACATGTGAGTCCAGACGCACAGCAATGTGGTTGACTCTTAAGTCGCCTGGCCACTCTGTTGTATCAAACCACTACAAAGACTCAATAAAGGAATGAAATTGGATGGACCACCTGGCATCAATCTAGGCCCCGGAAACAACAAGAGCAAACTCAGCCCTATCGACATTGCAAAGTCCTCCTCACTAACATCCAGGGGCTCATCCAAAAATTTGGGAGAGCTGTCTCACAGACTAGTCAAGCAACAGCCTGACATAGTCATACTCACATAACCATATCTTACAGATAATGTCCCAGTCACCACCATCACCATCCCTGGGTATGTCCTGTCCCACCGACAAGATAAGCCCAGCAGAGGTGGTGGCACAGTCGTATTCAGGAGGGAGTTGACCGGAAGTCCTCAACATCGACTCTCGATCCCATGAAGTCTCATGGCATCAGGTCAAACATGGACAAGGAAACCTCCTGCTGATTACCATGTACCGCCCTCCCTCAGCTGATGAATCAGTGCTCTTCCATGTTGAAAACCACTTGGAGGAATCACTGAGGGTGGCAAGGGCGCAGAATGTAATCTGGATGGGGGAATTCAATCAATGTCCATCACGAAGAGTGGCTCAGTAGCACCACCACTGACCGAGCTGGCCGAGTCCTAAATTACATAGCTGCTAGACTGGGTCTGCGGCAGGTAGTGAAGGAAAAACATACTTGACCTCATCCTCACCGACTTGCCTGCTGTAGATACATCTGTCATGACAGTATCGGAAGGAGTGACCACTGCACAGTCATTGTGGAGATGAAGTCCTGCCTTCACATTAAGGATGCCCTTCAACGTGTTGTGTGGCAGCACCACTATGCTAAATGGGACCTAGCAACTCAAGACTGGGCATCCATGAGGCGCTGTGGGCCAACAGCAGCAGCAGGATTGTACTCAAACACAATCTGTGATCTCATGGCCTGGCACATACTCCACTCTACCATTAGCATCAAGCCACAGGATCAACCCTAGTTCAATGAAGAGTGCAGGGGGGCATGCCAGGAGCAGCACCAGGCATACTTAAAAATGAGGCGTCAACCTGGTGAAGCTATAACACAGGACTACTTGCCTGCCTAACAGCATAAGCAGCAAGTGATAGACAGAGCTGAGCAATCCACAAACAACTGATTAGATCTAAGCTCTGCAGTCCTGCCACATCCGGTCGTGAACGGTGGTGGACAATTAAACAACTCACTGGAGGTGGAGGCTCTATAAATATCCCCATTCTCAATAATGGGGGACCCCAGCATATCAGTGCAAGAGATAAGGCTGAAGCATTTTCTACAATCTTCAGCTAGGAGTGCCGAGTGGATGATCCATCTCAGCCTCCTCTGGAGGCCCCCAGCATGAGGCTATGAGGAAAATTGCCCAGGTATTTTCTGTACACAAAGAGCAGGACAAATCCAACCCGTCCAATTACCACCACATTAGTCTACTCTCGATCATCAGTAAAGTGATGGAGGGGTCATCAACAGTGCCATCAAGTGGCATTTGCTTAGCAATAACCTGCTCACTGACACCCAGTTTGGGTTCCGCCAGGGCCACTCAGCTCCACACCTCATTACTGCCTTACTTCAAATATGGACAGAAGAGCTGAACTCCCGACCTGAGGCAAAAGTGATTGCACTTGACATCAAGACAGCATTTGACAGAGTGTGGCATCAAAGAGCCCTAGCAAAACTGGAGCCAACAGGAATCAGGGGGAAAACTCTCCGCTGGTTGGAGTCATACCTAGCACAAAGGAAGATACTTGTGGTTGTTGGAGATCAGTCATCTCAGCTCCAGGACATCACTGCAGGAGTTCCTCAGGGTAGTGTCCTCAGCCCATCCATCTTCAGCTGCTTCATCAATGACCTTCCTTCCATCATAAAGTCAGAAGCGGGGATGTTCGCTGATGATTGCACAAAGTTCAGCATCATTCGTGACTTTTCAGATACTTAAGCAGTCCATGTCCAAATGCAGCAAGACCTGGGCAACATCCAGTCTTGGGCTGACAAATGGCAAATAACATTTGCACAACACAAGTGCCAGGAAATGACCACCTCCAACAAGAGAAAATCTAACCATTTCCCCTTGACATTCAATGGAATTACCATCACTGAATCCCACATTATCATCATCCTAGGGGTTACCATTGACTAGAAACTGAACTGGACTAGCCATATAAATACTGTGGCTACAAGAGCAGGTCAGAGCCTAGGAATCCTGTGGCATGTATCTCATCTCTTGACTCCCCAAAGCCTGTTCACCATCTACAAGGCACAAGTCAGGAGTGTAATGAAATACTTCCCACTTGTCTGAATGAGCACAGCTGCCACAACACTCAAGAAGCTTGACACCATTCAGGACAAAGCAGCCGATTGATTGGAACCACATCCACAAATATTCACTCTCTCCACCACCGACACACAGTAGCAGCAGTGTGGACCATCTACAAGATGCACCACAGGAATTTACCAAGGCTCCTTAGGCAGCACCTTCCAAACCCATGACCACTATCATCTAGAAGGACAAGGGCAGAGAATACATGGGAACACTATCACCTGGAAGTTCCCCTCCAAGTCACTCACCATCTTGACTTGGAGATATATCGCCATTCCTTCACTGTCGCTGGGTCAAAATCCTGGAACTCCCTCCCTAACAGCACTGTGGGTGTGTCTACACCACAGGGACTGCAGCAGTTCAAGAAGGCAGCTCACCACTGCCTTCTCAAGGGCAACTAGGGATGGGAAATAAATGTTGGCCCAGCTAGCGAAGCCCACCTCCCGTGAATGGCTAAAAGAAATCCTTTCAGTTAGCTCACACACTAATTTACACCTCTATCCAGTCCTGTTCTCTCTTGTGTTTTCACTTTTTATCCCCACCTGTGTCTGTCCACAGGCTGAAATTAGATCTTCAACCTGTTGACTTACCCCAATTAATGTCCATTGCTTTGCAACTGAGAAAGACTCTAATTTCTCAGAAATAATATCACAGCCAGGAAAGCCAATTAAGAAATTCCACCACGACTAAAGAATTTCTGTTTGAAGAAAACCGGCTTTGACACCGATTTTATGACAATGTACCCTTTAGTTTATAACACCAATCCTTGATCTTCCTACCATAATGAATCATTTCAAACCGTTCTGCATCAAACTTCATCTGCCATGCATCCACCCATTCCATTAGCCTCTCTATATTCTTTTGAAGTCGATTACTATTCTCCTCAAATTTCAAAATGCTTGCAAGTTTAGTGCCATTGGGTGATTTTCAGGTTGTTTTTTGCACATCCAAGTCTAGGTCATTAACATGGATCAATGACAACACCAATTCCGATTAGCCACACTGTGTATCGTTCTCCAGTCTAAAAAGCTTCCCTTCGCCAGAATTCTATTTCCTGTCACTGTCATTTTATTACTTCTTCTGCCACTGTCCCATTTATCCCATGGGCTTCAACTTTGTTACAAGCCTGTTACCAGGCACCTTATCAAACACCTTTTGGAAGTCTATGTACACATCAATTGCATTGCCCTCATCAACCCTTGCTCTTACCTAACCAAAAACTCAATCAAGTTAGTTAAGCACAATTTGTACTTTAAAAAAAATGTTGCTGGTTTCCCTCAATTAATCTACATTTTCCAACTACATACATATGAACATACGAATTAGGGGCAGGAGTAGGCCACTCAGCCCCTCAAGCCTCCTCCGCCATTCAATAAGATCATGGCTGATCTTATTGTAACCTCAACCCCACATTCCTGCCTATTCCCGATAACCTTTCACCCCCTTGTTTATCAAGAATCTATCCAGCTCTCCCTTAAAAATATTCAAAGACTCTGCTTCCACTGCCTTATAAGAAAGAGTGCCTACCCCCTGAGAGAAAAAAAATTCTCATCTCTGCCTTAAATGGGTGACCCCTTATTTTTAAACAGTGATTAAATGAGTTTGAGATTCTTCCACAAGAGGAAACAACCTTTCCACATCCACCCTGTCAAGACCCCTCAGGAACATAAAGCTTTCAACCAAGTCTCCTCTTACTCTTCTAAACTTCAGTGGATACAAGCCTAACCTGTCTAATCTTTCCTCATAAGACAACCTGCCCATTCCAGGTATTGGTCTAGTAAACCTTCTCTGGATTGCTTTTAACACATTTACATCTTTCTTTAAATAAGGAGACCAATATTGTAAGCAGTACTCCAGATATGGCCTCACCAATGTCCTGTACAACTGAAGCATAACCTCCCTACTTTTTGTAATCAATTCCCCTCACAATAAATGATAACATTCTATTGGCTTTCCCAATTACCTGCATACTACCCTTTTGTGATTCATACACTAGGGCACCCAAATCGGTCTGAATCTCAGAGCTCTGCAATCTCTCACCATTTAGAAAATAAGCTTCTTTTTTATTCTTCCTGCCAAAATGGACAATTCACTTTAAATCAAAAACAGAATTACCTGGAAAAACTCAGCAGGTCTGGCAGCATCGGCGGAGAAGAAAAGAGTTGACGTTTCGAGTCCTCATGACCCTTCGACAGAACTTGAGTTCGAGTTCAAGAAAGAGTTGAAATATAAGCTGGTTTAAGGTGTGTGTGTGGGGGGCAGAGAGATAGAGAGAGAGAGAGGTTGGGGGGGGTGTGGTTGTATGGACAAACAAGCAGTGATAGAAGCAGATCATCAAAAGATGTCAACGACAATGGTACAATAGAACACATAGGTGTTAAAGTTAAAGTTGGTGATATTATCTAAACGAATGTGCTAATTAAGAATGGATGGTAGGGCACTCAAGGTATAGCTCTAGTGGGGGTGTTTTTTTTTATAATGGAAATAGGTGGGAAAAGGAAAATCTTTATAATTTATTGGAAAAAAAAGGAAGGGGGAAACAGAAAGGGGGTGGGGATGGGGGAGGGAGCTCATGACCTCACTTTAAATGTTGAGGGAGCTCACTTTAAATGTTGTCCTGCATTATTGATTCTTAAAGCTGCCCCATGACTAAGGTTGAGCTGATTGATCTGTGCTTGCTGGGTTCATCCTTAAACCGATTTTGGAAAGAAGCAGTGGGGATGGGGGATGATTTGTTCCTTAATGGGCCCTGTGACAATTGCAGAACGACTGGATTAGATCTAAGCTCTTCAGTCCTGCCGGATTCACTCATCAATGGTGGTGATCAATTAAACAGCCAACCGGAGGAAGAGACACCACAAGTATCCCCATCCTTAATCCCAAGCACACCAGTGCGAAGGACAAGGCTGGAGTATTTGTAACCTTTTTCAGCAAAAAGTGCCAACTGGATGATTCATCTCAACCTCTTCCCATGGTCCCCAGGGTCACAAATGCCAGTCTTCAGCCAATTCGATTCACTCCCCATGATGTCAAGAAATGGCTAAAGACACCTGAGTCTAGAATAAAAGAGAAAGATCTAGAATCTAAAGCAAAAAGCAGGACAAATCTAATCTGTTAAAGCACCTCCCTATCAGCCTACTCTTAAGCATCAGCAAAGTGATGGAAGGGGTCATCCAGAGTGCTATCAAGTGGCACTTACACAGCAGTAGCCTGCTCACTGATGCTCAGCTTGGGTTCCGCCATGGCTACTTGCCCCTTGACCTCAGATGAGCCTTTGTCAAACCTTGACAAAAAAGCTGAACACAAGAGATGAGCTAGGCATCAAGGCAGCATTTGACTGACTGTAGCATTCAGGACCCCTAACAAAAATGAAGCTGATGGGAATCCAGGGGGGAGATCATCCATTGGTTGGAGTTACACCGAGCACAAAGAAAGATAGTTATAGTCATTGAAGGCCAATCGTTTTAAGCCCCTGCTGCCAGAGTTCCTCAGGGTGGTGTCCTAGGCTCAAACATCTTTGTCTGCTTCATCAGTGATCTTCTATCCATCATAAGGTCACAAGTGAGGAGTTCACTAGTTATTGCACTATGTTCAGCACCATTCGCAATTCCTCTGATACTGAAGCAGGTCATGTCCATATGCAGCAAGACCTGGACAACCTCCTGGCTTAGGTTGGGAAGTGGCAAGTAACATTCGTGCTACACAAGTGCCAGGCACTAACCATCTCCAATAGGAAAGAATCTAATCGTCTCCCTTTGACATTCAGTGGCATTGCTTTCACTGAATCTCCAATTATCAACACCCTGGGACTGCCAGTGATAAGAAACTAAATTGGACCAGCCATGCAAATATTATGGCTACAAAAGCAGGTCAGATAGTGGGAATTCTGCGATGAGTAACTCCTGGCTCTGTAAAGCCTGTCCACCATTTACAGGCCACATGTCAGGAGCATGACGAGTGTGGCTACAAGACCACTCAAGAAACTCAACATCATCCAGGATAATCGGCAAATTACCCACCTACATAACGTTTACTTCCTCCACCAACAGTGTGCAGTGTCCGCAGGGGCTATGGGGTGCCATTTACGAGGTGCACTGCAGTTCTCACCTGGGAGCCGTCAAAAGCACCTTCCAATCCTGCGACCTCTACCACCTGAAAACACATGGGAACACCACCACCGGGAAGTTCCCTTTCAAGCCATTCACCATCCGGACTTGGAAATATATCACCACCCCTCCACGGTCGCTGGGTCAAAATCCTGGAGCTCCCTCCCTAACAGCACTGTGGGTGTACCTACACCACAAGGACTGCACCGGTTCAAGAAGGCAGCTCACCATCACCTTCTCAAGGGCAATTCGGGAAGGGCAATAAATGATGGCCCAGCTAGTGACACTTCCATCTCATGAAAGAATAATAAGTAGAAAAAAAGTTGGCCCTGTCTGCACAATTTACTATGCCACCTGACTTAGTGTAGATGGTAAACTTGGATATACAACTCTCTGGGGTTAAAATCGAGAGCTCTCCCACCTCTCAAAGTTCAAAACGCTTGTGCTCAAATAGTAATGTTAGAGGAGTCCTGGGTTTTGGGTTTTGAACCTCACTGTCCTATAGATGGAGCTGGAGGAGGAGGTCGAAAAGGTTACTTACAACAACAACAACAACAACAATTTGCATTTATATAGGGCCTTTATCATAATGGAATGTTTAACATGTTAGTGCCTCATGTTCTAAGTTGAGGTTGGTTTTGATTGGGGGTGTGGGGTGTGGATTATAGGGGGTAGGGGAGACTGGAGGGAGAACAAATGGGACACAAAGTCCCTGATCGGGGTCAGTGGAGGATCGGGAGGGAGGGGACAGACTTCAGGAGGTCTGTGGTGGAGTTGGGAGGGAGAGCAAGGGGGAATTGGGGATCTCGCTCTTTGTTGCGGTGGATATTTGGAGATCATGTCCCTGATGCCTTTCTCTCTCTCTCTCTCCCTCTGTCCCTCTGCGTGTTGGTTTGTTGTTTTGGAGTTCATGTCTTGTGTTTGTGTGTGTGTAGGTGGCTGTGGGGGGGGAACGGTTCAGGGTTTGGGTTGGGGTGAGTTGTGTTTTGGGATTCATGTCCTGATGTCTCTCTGTGTTGCAGGCTCCCATTCTCTCTGTTATTTGGCCACTGTTATGACACTGGTCTCTGGTCTCTCGGAGTTTGTGATTGTTGGTTATGTGGACGGTGTCCAGTTTTTTTTTGTGTACGACAGCGATCGGAAGGAGTTGGTCCCTCAGGAACAGTGGATGGTGGAGAGCGAGGAGCCCGTGTTTTGGGAGAGGAAGAAGATGCTCGCACGGGAGAAGGAGAAACATTTCAAATTCCATGTTCAGAAGCTCATGTCCCAGACCAATTAGTCAAATTCTGAGTCCTCGCACACCCCATCTTTCGTCCTCTTTTGAGAGAGGCCGGAAGGGGAATAGGATCTGAGATCCAGGATTATGGGCGAAAGTGTCTTCATCTCCTAGGACAGGGGGGTGGAGGCTGTGGGGAGCAACTGTATATCAGACCTTTAAATACCAAGGGAAACTCTTCATATTAGCTGATGGTACAAGGACAAGGACACAGATTTAAGGTTCTGAGCAAGAGAAGTGAGGAAGAAGTTTGTTTCATGCAGCCCGTGACCTGGGATTCGCTGCCTACTGGGCTGCTGGAAGCAGCGATGATCAACAATCTCAAGAGAAAACTGGATGGGCGCTTCAGAGAAATAAACGTGCAGGACATAGGGGATATGGCGGAGGAAATGGGGGGGTGGTGGGTTGCAGTACAGAGAGCCAGCATGGACTCGATGGGCCGAAAGTTCTCCTTCAGTGCCCTAAATGGCTCAATGCTACTGACTGCGGAGATGGTAATGTTGCTGGACGAACAATCCACAGGCCCAGGCTAATGCTCTGGGGACATGGGTTCAAGTCCCACCACAGCAGCTGGTAGAATTTAAATTCAATTAATAAATCTGTAATTGAAAGCTAGTTTCGGTAGTGGTGACCAAGACAACTATCATCGATTGTTGTAAAATCCCATCTGGTTCACTAATGTCCTTACCCAGTCTGGCCTACACGTGACTCCAGACCTACAGCAATGTGGCTGACTCTTAACTGCCCTCTGACATGGCCTAGCAAACCACTCAGCTCAAGGGCAATTAGGGATGGGCAACAAATGCTGGCCTTGCCAGTGATGTCCACATCCCGTGAAAGAATTAGATGTTCGGACGGTTCTTTAAGTATACATTGGGTTCTTGGATCCATTAAATATGCAAATTTGTTTGAAGGGGCCTTTGAAATATACAGGCTGACATCCAGGAGTCATTTAACTCTTTTTTTTTCGGAGTCAACCAAATAAACTAAATTAACAAAATCAGGGACAAAACAAAGACTGCCCCTAAATTAGGGAATTACAAAACCAAAGACAAACTTTAAAGGAAACTTGCAAACCTTAAATCAAAATGTGATTAAGGGAGTTGATAAAGCACCCCAGCCCTGGCGGTGCCCACTGGGCATGGAAGGCCTCGGCGGTGTTGGCAGACACCACATGTTCCCTCTCCAGGGACACCTGGCTGGGAATGTAGTTGCAGAAGAGGGGCAGACAGTCGGGTCAGACGACACCCTCGATCGCCCACTGCCTCGACCTGTTAATGGCCAACTTGGCCAGGAGCAGGTTCACGAGGAGGTCCTCCTCCCTCTCGGCCCCCCTCCACACTGGATGCCCCCAGGAGTCCTTTAACACCGTTGGCTACCAATGTGATATTTGAAGAGGTGGTGTGGGATAATGGGTGGTGTTTCTCAGTCGACTGGATCAGATTGGTTGCGTGCATTTGATTGACAGGGATCCACTCCTTCCAGCTGATAGCCAGCTGTGACCTGAGGGATGATAGCACCACGAATGGAGTCTCACAGTTCGGAGTGGACGGGCAAGATGACATGACATTTGACAAAGATCAGCTGGTGTTGTTCACACCAGTGCCATGGAGAGAGAGCACCAGATGGGGGCAGCACATCAGAGATTGGAAAAATCAGCAGCGGTAGTTTTACCTAGAGGGGGAGTGCATTGACAGGCTGAAGGCATATCTTGAATAGAGCCCGAAGGTGCTGTGAGTTGGTGAGTGCGGTGGGAGGGAATTGAGAGTCAGTGAGTGATGGGGGAACTGAGAGTCGGGGAGTGAGGGGGGGACTGAGAGTTGGTGAGTGAGGGGGGGGACTGAGAGTCAGTGAGTGAGGGGGGACTGAGAGTCGGTGAGTGAGGGGGGGGGACTGAGAGTCAGTGAGTGAGGGGGGACTGAGAGTTGGTGACTGAGGGGGGGGACTGAGAGTCAGTGAGTGAGGGGGGGACTGAGAGTCAGTGAGTGAGGGGGGGACTGAGAGTCAGTGAGTGAGAGGGGGGACTGAGAGTCGGTGAGCGACGGGGGGCGACTGAGAGTCGGTGAGCGAGGGGGAAGCGACTGAGGGTCGGTGAGTGAGTGGGGAGGACTGAGAGTCGGTGAATGAGGAGTTAACTGCGAGTCGGTAAGTGAGGGGGGGACTGAGAGTCGGTGAGTGAGGGGGTCTAAGAGTCAGTGGGTGAATGAGGGGGGACTCAGGGTCAGTGAGTGAGGGTGGGACTGAGAGTCGGTGAGTGAGGGAGGGTACTGAGTGTGGGTGAGTGAGGTGGGGACCGAGAGTCGGTGAGTGAGGGGGTCTAAGAGTCAGTGGGTGAGGTGGGTCTGAGCGTCGGTAAGTGAGGGGGGGACTGAGAGTCGGTGAGTGAAGGGGGGACTGAGGGTCAGTGAGTGAGGGGGGGACTGAGAGTTGGTGAGTGAGGGGGGGGAACTGAGATTCGGTGAGTGAGGGTGGGACCGAGAGTGTGTGAGCGAGGGGGGGACCGAGAGTCTGTGAGTGAGAGGAGGACAGAGAGTTGGTGTGTGAGGGGGGGACTGACAGTCGGTGAGTGAGGGGGGGATTGAGAGTTGGTGAGTGAGAGGAGGTCTGAGAGTCGGTGAGTGTGGGGGGAGGGAGAGTCGGTGAGTGAGGGGGGACTGAAGGTTGGTTAGTGAGGGAGGAAATGAGGGACGGTGAGTGAGGGAGGGACTGAGAGTCGGCGAATGAGGGGGGGACTGAGAGTCGGTGAGTGAAGGGGGGACTGAGAGTCGGTGAGTGAGGGGGCGAACTGAGATTCTGTGAGTGAGGGGGGGAACGGGAGTTGGTGAGTGAGGGTGGGACCAAGAGTGTGTGAGTGAGGGGGGGACCGAGAGTCGGTGAGTAAGGGGGGGGGGGACTGGGAGTCGGTGAGTGAGGGGGGCAATGAATGTCGGTGAGTGAGGGGGGGACTGAGAGACAGTGAGTGAGGGGGGACTGAGAGTCGGTGAGTGAGGGGAGGACTGAGAGTCGGTGAGTGAGGGGGAGACTGAGAGTCGGTGAGTGAGGGGGGACTGAGAGTCGGTGAGTGAGGCGGGGACTGAGAGTCGGTGAGTGAGGCGGGGACTGAGAGTCGGTGAGTGAGGGGAGGACTGAGAGTCGGCGAATGATGGGGGGACTGAGAGTCGGTGAGTGAGGGGGGGGACTGAGGGTCGGTGAGTGCGGGGGCGGACTGAGAGTCGGTGAGCGACGTGGGGCGACTGAGGGTCGATGAGTGAGTGGGGGGGGCTGAGAGTCGGTGAATGAGGGGGTACTGAGGGTCAGTGAGTGAGGAGGGGACGGAGAGTCGGTGAGTGAGGGGGGACTGAGGGTCAGTGTGAAGGGGCGTGGACTGAGAGTCGGTGAGTGAGTGGTGGAACTGAGATTCAGTGAGTGAGGGGGGGACTGAGAGTCGGTGAGTGAGGGTAGGACTGAGAGTCGGAGAGTGAGTGGTGGAACTGAGATTCAGTGAGTGAGGGGGGGACTGAGAGTCGGTGAGTGAGGGTAGGACTGAGAGTCGGAGAGTGAGTGGTGGAACTGAGATTCAGTGAGTGAGGGGGGGACTGAGAGTCGGTGAGTGAGGGGGGGACTGAGAGTCGGTGAGTGAGGGGGGGACTGAGAGCCAGTGAGTGAAGGGGGGACTGAGAGTCGGTGAGTGAGAGGGGGGCTGAGGGTCGGTGTGCGAGGGGGGGACTGAGAGTCGGTGAGTGAGGGGCGACTGAGGGTCGGTGCGTGGGGGGGACTGAGAGTCGCGGAGTGATGGGGGCACTGAGGGTCGGTCAGTGACGGGGGGACGGAGACTTGATGAGTGAGGGTCAACTGAAGGTCGGTGAGTGAGGGGGGGACTGAGAGTGTGTGAGCGAGGGGGGGACCGAGAGTCGGTGAGTGAGGCGGGGGGGGGTACTGGGAGTCGGTGAGTGAGGGGGGCAATGAGAGTCGGTGAGTAAGGGGGTGACTGAGAGTCGGTGAGTGAGGGGGTGACTGAGAGTTGGTGAGTGAGGGGGGGACAGAGAGTCGGTGAGTGAGGGGGTGACTGAGAGTCGGTGAGTGAGGGGGGACTGAGAGTCGGTGAGTGAGGGGGGGACTGAGAGTCAGTGAGTGAGGGGGGGATTGAGAGTCGGTGAGTGAGGGGGGGACAGAGAGTCGGTGAGTGAGGGGGGGACAGAGAGTCGGTGAGTGAGGGGGGGACTGAGAGTCGGTGAGTGAGGGGGGGACTGAGAGTCGGTGAGTGAGGGGGGGATTGAGAGTCGGTGAGTGAGAGGAGGACTGAGAGTCGGTGAGTGAGGGGGGGACTGGGAGTCAGTGAGTGAGGGGGGGATTGAGAGTTGGTGAGTGAGAGGAGGTCTGAGAGTCAGTGAGTGAGGAGGGGACGGAGAGTCGGTGAGTGAGGGGGGACTGAGGGTCAGTGAGTGAGGGGGCGTGGACTGAGAGTTGGTGAGCGAGGGGGGGACTGAGAGTCGGTGAATGAGGGTGGACTAAGGGTCAGTGAGTGAGGGGGAACTGAGAGTGGGTGAGTGAGGGGGGGATTGAGGGTCAGTGAGTGAGGGGGGGAATGAGAGTCGGTGAGTGAGGGGGCGAACTGAGATTCTGTGAGTGAGGGGGGGAACGGGAGTTGGTGAGTGAGGGTGGGACTGAGAGTGTGTGAGTGAGGGGGGGGGACCGAGAGTCGGTGAGTAAGGGGGGGGGGGGACTGGGAGTCGGTGAGTGAGGGGGGCAATGAATGTCGGTGAGTGAGGGGGGGACTGAGAGTCAGTGAGTGAGGGGGGGAATGAGAGTTGGTGAGTGAGGGTGGGACCGAGAGTGTGTGAGCGAGGGGGGGGACCGAGAGTCGGTGAGTGAGGCGGGGGGGGGTACTGGGAGTCGGTGAGTGAGGGGGGCAATGAGAGTCGGTGAGTAAGGGGGTGACTGAGAGTCGGTGAGTGAGGGGGTGACTGAGAGTTGGTGAGTGAGGGGGGGACAGAGAGTCGGTGAGTGAGGGGGTGACTGAGAGTCGGTGAGTGAGGGGGGACTGAGAGTCGGTGAGTGAGGGGGGACTGAAGGTCGGTTAGTGAGGGAGGGAATGAGGGACGGTGAGTGAGGGAGGGACTGAGAGTCGGCGAATGAGGGGGGGACTGAGAGTCGGTGAGTGAGGGGGGCACTGAGAGTCGATGAGTGAAGGGGGGATTGAGGGTCAGTGAGTGAGGGGGGGAATGAGAGTCGGTGAGTGAGGGGGCGAACTGAGATTCTGTGAGTGAGGGGGGGAACGGGAGTTGGTGAGTGAGGGTGGGACTGAGAGTGTGTGAGTGAGGGGGGGACCGAGAGTCGGTGAGTAAGGGGGGGGGGGGGACTGGGAGTCGGTGAGTGAGGGGGGCAATGAATGTCGGTGAGTGAGGGGGGGACTGAGAGACAGTGTGTGAGGGGGGACTGAGGGTTGGTGAGTGAGGGGGGGACTGAGAGTCGGTGAGTGAGGGGAGGACTGAGAGTCGGTGAGTGAGGGGGGACTGAGAGTCGGTGAGTGAGGGGGGACTGAGAGTCGGTGCGTGGGGGGGGACTGAGTGTCGGTGACTGAAGCGGGGACTGAGAGTTGGTGAGTGAGGGGAGGACTGAGAGTCGGCGAATGATGGGGGGACTGAGAGTCGGTGAGTGCGGGGGCGGACTGAGAGTCGGTGAGTGAGTGGGGGGGACTGAGAGTCGGTGAATGAGGGGGTACTGAGGGTCAGTGAGTGAGGAGGGGACAGAGAGTCGGTGAGTGAGGGGGGACTGAGGGTCAGTGAGTGAGGGGGCGTGGACTGAGAGTCGGTGAGTGAGGGTAGGACTGAGAGTCGGAGAGTGAGTGGTGGAACTGAGATTCGGTGAGTGAGGGGGGGACCGAGAGTCAGTGAGTGAGAGGGGGAACGGGAGTTGGTGAGTAAGGGTGGGACCGAGAGTGTGTGAGTGAGGGGGGGACCGAGAGTCGGTGAGTAAGGGGGGGGGGTACTAGGAGTCGGTGAGTGAGGGGGGCAATGAATGTCAGTGCGTGAGGAGGGGACGGAGAGTCGGTGAGCGAGGGGGGGACTGAGAGTCGGTGAATGAGGGTGGACTAAGGGTCAGTGAGTGAGGGGGGGACTGAGAGTGGGTGAGTGAGGGGGGGACTGAGAGTCGGTGAGTGAGAGGGGGGCTGAGGGTCGGTGTGCGAGGGGGCGATTGAGAGTCGGTGCGTGGGGGGGAACTGAGAGTCGGTGAGTGAGGGGGGGCAGAGAGACGGTGAATGAGGCGGGACTGAGAGTCGGTGCGTGGGGGGGGACTGAGAGTCGGTGAGTGATGGGGGCACTGAGGGTCGGTCAGTGACGGGGGGACGGAGAATTGATGAGTGAGGGGGGACTGAAGGACGGTGAGTGAGGGAGAGACTGAGAGTCGGTGTGTGAGGGGGGACTGAGAGTCGGTGAGTGACGGGGGGATTGAGCGTCGGTTAATGAGGGGGGCACTGAGAGTCGGTGAGTGAAGGGGGGACTGAGGGTCAGTGAGTGAGGGGGGGACTGGGAGTCGGTGAGTGAGGGGGGGACTGGGAGTCAGTGAGTGAGGGGGGGACTGGGAGTCGGTGAGTGAGGTGGGGGACTGAGAGTCGGTGAGTGAGGGGGGACTGAGAGTCGCTGAGTGAGAGGGGACTGAGAGTTGATGAGTGAAGGGGGGCAATGAGAGTCGGTGAGTGAGGGGGGGGACTGAGGGTCGGTGAGTGCGGGGGCGGACTGAGAGTCGGTGAGCGACGGGGGGCGACTGAGGGTCGATGAGTGAGTGGGGGGGGCTGAGAGTCGGTGAATGAGGGGGTACTGAGGGTCAGTGAGTGAGGAGGGGACGGAGAGTCGGTGAGTGAGGGGGGACTGAGGGTCAGTGTGAAGGGGCGTGGACTGAGAGTCGGTGAGTGAGTGGTGGAACTGAGATTCAGTGAGTGAGGGGGTGACTGAGAGTCGGTGAGTGAGGGGGGGACAGAGAGTCGGTGAGTGAAGGGGGGCCTGAGGGTCAGTGAGTGAGGGGGGAATGAGAGTTGGTGAGTGAGGGTGGGACCGAGAGTGTGTGAGCGAGGTGGGGAGGGGGACTGAGAGTCGGTGAGTGAATGGGGGACTGAGGGTCAGTGAGTGAAGGGGGGACTGAGGGTCGGTCAGTGACGGGGGGACGGAGACTTGATGAGTGAGGGTCAACTGAAGGTCGGTGAGTGAGGGGGGGACTGAGAGTCGGTGAGTGAAGGGGGGCCTGAGGGTCAGTGAGTGAGGGGGGAATGAGAGTTGGTGAGTGAGGGTGGGACCGAGAGTGTGTGAGCGAGGTGGGGAGCGAGAGTCGGTGAGTGAGGCGGGGGGGGGGGACTGGGAGTCGGTGAGTGAGGGGGGCAATGAGAGTCGGTGAGTGAGGGGGTGACTGAGAGTCGGTGAGTGAGGGGGTGACTGAGAGTCGGTGAGTGAGGGGGGGACAGAGAGTCGGTGAGTGAGGGGGGGACTGAGAGTCGGTGAGTGAGGGGGGGATTGAGAGTCGGTGAGTGAGAGGAGGACTGAGAGTCGGTGAGTGAGGAGGGGGGACTGGGAGTCAGTGAGTGAGGGGGGGATTGAGAGTTGGTGAGTGAGAGGAGGTCTGAGAGTCAGTGAGTCTGGGGGGAGGGAGAGTCGGTGAGTGAGGGGGGACTGAAGGTCGGTTAGTGAGGGAGGGAATGAGGGACGGTGAGTGAGGGGGGGGACTGAGAGTCGGCGAATGAGGGGGGGACTGAGAGTCGGTGAGTGAGGGGGGCACTGAGAGTCGATGAGTGAAGGGGGGATTGAGGGTCAGTGAGTGAGGGGGGGACTGGGAGTCGGTGAGTGAGGGGGCGAACTGAGATTCTGTGAGTGAGGGGGGGAACGGGAGTTGGTGAGTGAGGGTGGGACCGAGAGTGTGTGAGTGAGGGGGGGACCGAGAGTCGGTGAGTAAGGTGGGGGGGGGGGACTGGGAGTCGGTGAGTGAGGGGGGCAATGAATGTCGGTGAGTGAGGGGGGGACTGAGAGACAGTGTGTGAGGGGGGACTGAGAGTCGGTGAGTGCGGGGGCGGACTGAGAGTCGGTGAGTGAGTGGGGGGGACTGAGAGTCGGTGAATGAGGGGGGTACTGAGGGTCAGTGAGTGAGGAGGGGACGGAGAGTCGGTGAGTGAGGGGGGATTGAGGGTCAGTGAGTGAGGGGGCGTGGACTGAGAGTCGGTGAGTGAGGGTAGGACTGAGAGTCGGAGAGTGAGTGGTGGAACTGAGATTCGGTGAGTGAGGGGGGGGACCGAGAGTCAGTGAGTGAGAGGGGGAACGTGAGTTGGTAAGTAAGGGTGGGACCGAGAGTGTGTGAGTGAGGGGGGGGACCGAGAGTCGGTGAGTAAGGGGGGGGTACTGGGAGTCGGTGAGTGAGGGGGGCAATGAATGTCAGTGAGTGAGGGGGGGACTGAGAGTCGGTGAGTGAGGGGGAGACTGAGAGTCGGTGAGTGAGGGCGGACTGAGAGTTGGTGAGTGAGGGGGGACTGAGTGTCGGTGACTGAGGCGGGGACTGAGTGTTGGTGATTGAGGCGGGGACTGAGAGTCGGTGAGTGAGGGGAGGACTGAGAGTCGGCGAATGATGGGGGGACTGAGAGTCGGTGAGCGACGTGGGGCGACTGAGGGTCGATGAGTGAGTGGGGGGGGGCTGAGAGTCGGTGAATGAGGGGGGTACTGAGGGTCAGTGAGTGAGGAGGGGACGGAGAGTCGGTGAGTGAGGGGGGACTGAGGGTCAGTGAGTGAGGGGGCGTGGACTGAGATTCGGTGAGTGAGGGGGGGACCGAGAGTCAGTGAGTGAGGGGGGGACTGGAAGTCAGTGACTGAGGGGGGCAATGAGGGTCGGTGAGTGAGGGGGGGACTGAGAGTCGGTGAGTGAGGGGGCGACTGAGAGCCAGTGAGTGAGGGGGGGACTGAGAGTCGGTGAGTGAGAGGGGGGCTGATGGTCGGTGTGCAAGGGGGTGACTGAGAGTCGGTGAGTGAGGGGCGACTGAGGGTCGGTGCGTGGGGGGGGGACTGAGAGTCGGTGAGTGATGGGGGCACTGAGGGTCGGTCAGTGACGGGGGGGACGGAGACTTGATGAGTGAGGGTCAACTGAAGGTCGGTGAGTGAGGGGGGGACTGAGAGTCGGTGAGTGAGAGGAGGACTGAGAGTCGGTGAGTGAGGGGGGGGACTGGGAGTCAGTGAGTGAGGGGGGGATTGAGAGTCAGTGAGTGAGAGGAGGACTGAGAGTCGGTGAGTGAGGGGGGGGGGACTGGGAGTCAGTGAGTGAGGGGGGGATTGAGAGTCAGTGAGTGAGAGGAGGTCTGAGAGTCGGTGAGTGTGGGGGGAGGGAGAGTCGGTGAGTGAGGGGGGACTGAAGGTCGGTTAGTGAGGGAGGGAATGAGGGACGGTGAGTGTGGGAGGGACTGAGAGTCGGCGAATGAGGGGGGGACTGAGAGTCGGTGAGTGAAGGGGGGACTGAGGGTCAGTGAGTGAGGGGGGGAATGAGAGTCGGTGAGTGAGGGGGGAACTGAGATTCTGTGAGTGAGGGGGGGAACGGGAGTTGGTGAGTGAGGGTGGGACCGAGAGTGTGTGAGTGAGGGGGGGATGGAGAGTCGGTGAGTAAGGGGGGGGGGGGACTGAGAGTCGGTGAGTGAGGGGGGACTGAGGGTTGGTGAGTGAGGGGGGGACTGAGAGTCGGTGAGTGAGGGGGGACTGAGAGTTGGTGAGTGAGGGGGGACTGAGAGTTGGTGAGTGAGGGGGGACTGAGAGTCGGTGCGTGGGGGGGGGACTGAGTGTCGGTGACTTTGGCGGGGACTGAGAGTCGGTGAGTGAGAGGGGGACTGAGTGTCGGTGAGTGCGGGGGGAGACTGAGGGTCGATGAGTGAGTGGGGGGGCTGAGAGTCGGTGAATGAAGGGGTACTGAGGGTCAGTGAGTGAGGAGGGGACGGAGAGTCGGTGAGTGAGGGGGGGACTGAGGGTCAGTGAGTGAGGGGGCGTGGACTGAGAGTCGGTGAGTGAGGGTAGGACTGAGAGTCGGAGAGTGAGTGGTGGAACTGAGATTCGGTGAGTGAGGGGGGGACCGAGAGTCGGTGAGTGAGGGGGGGACCGAGAGTCGGTGAGTAAGGGGGGGGACTGGGAGTTGGTGAGTGAGGGGGGCAATGAATGTCGGTGAGTGAGGGGGGGACTGAGTGTCGGTGAGTGAGGGGGGACTGAGTGTCGGTGAGTGAGGGGGGGACTGAGAGTCGGTGAGTGAGGGGAGGACTGAGAGTCGGTGAGTGAGGGGGGGACTGAGAGTCGGTGAGTGAGGGGGAGACTGAGAGTTGGTGAGTGAGGGGGAGACTGAGAGTCGGAGAGTGAGGGGGGACTGAGAGTCGGTGAGTGAGGGGGGACTGAGTGTCAGTGATTGAGGCGGGGACTGAGAGTCGGTGAGTGAGGGGAGGATTGAGAGTCGGTGAGTGAGGGGGGGACTGAGAGTCGGTGAGTGAGGGGGGCGTCTGAGAGTCGGTGAGCGACGGGGGGCGTCTGAGAGTCGGTGAGCGAGGGGGGGGGCGACTGAGGGTCGGTGAGTGAGTGGGTGGGGCTGAGAGTCGGTGAATGAAGGGGTACTGAGGGTCAGTGAGTGAGGAGGGGACGGAGAGTCGGTGAGTGAGGGGGGACTGAGGGTCAGTGAGTGAGGGGGCGTGGACTGAGAGTCGGTGAGTGAGGGTAGGACTGAGAGTCGGAGAGTGAGTGGTGGAACTGAGATTCGGTGAGTGAGGGGGGGACCGAGAGTCGGTGAGTGAGGGGGGGACCGAGAGTCGGTGAGTAAGGGGGGGACTGGGAGTCGGTGAGTGAGGGGGGCAATGAATGTCGGTGAGTGAGGGGCGGACTGAGTGTCGGTGAGTGAGGGGGGACTGAGTGTCGGTGAGTGAGGGGGGGACTGAGAGTCGGTGAGTGAGGGGAGGACTGAGAGTCGGTGAGTGAGGGGGGGACTGAGAGTCGGTGAGTGAGGGGGAGACTGAGAGTCGGTGAGTGAGGGGGGGACTGAGAGTCGGTGAGTGAGGGGGGGACTGAGAGTCGGTGAGTGAGGGGGGGACTGAGAGTCGGTGAGTGAGGGGGGACTGAGAGTCGGTGAGTGAGAGGGGTCTGAGTGTCAGTGATTGAGGCGGGGACTGAGAGTCGGTGAGTGAGGGGAGGATTGAGAGTCGGTGAGTGAGGGGGGGACTGAGAGTCGGTGAGTGAGGGGGGGCACTGAGAGTCGGTGAGCGACGGGGGGCGTCTGAGAGTCGGTGAGCGAGGGGGGGGGGACTGAGAGTCGGTGAGTGAGGGGGGACTGAGAGTCGGTGAGTCAGGGGGGACTGAGAGTCGCTGAGTGAGGGGGGCACTGAGAGTCGGTGAGCGACGGGGGGCGTCTGAGAGTCGGTGAGCGAGGGGGGGGGACTGAGAGTCGGTGAGTGAGGGGGGACTGAGAGTCGGTGAGTCAGGGGGGACTGAGAGTCGCTGAGTGAGGGGGGAAATGAGATTCTGTGAATGAGGGGGGGAACGGGAGTCGGTGAGTGAGGGGGGGACTGGGAGTCGGTGAGTGAGGGGGGCAATGAATCTCGGTGAGTGAGGGGGGGACCGAGAGTCGGTGAGTAAGGGGGGGACTGGGAGTCGGTGAGTGAGGGGGGCAATGAATGTCGGTGAGTGAGGGGGGGACTGAGTGTCGGTGAGTGAGGGGGGACTGAGTGTCGGTGAGTGAGGGGGGGACTGAGAGTCGGTGAGTGAGGGGAGGACTGAGAGTCGGTGAGTGAGGGGGGGACTGAGAGTCGGTGAGTGAGGGGGAGACTGAGAGTCGGTGAGTGAGGGGGGGACTGAGAGTCGGTGAGTGAGGGGGGGACTGAGAGTCGGTGAGTGAGGGGGGACTGAGAGTCGGTGAGTGAGAGGGGTCTGAGTGTCAGTGATTGAGGCGGGGACTGAGAGTCGGTGAGTGAGGGGAGGATTGAGAGTCGGTGAGTGAGGGGGGGACTGAGAGTCGGTGAGTGAGGGGGGCACTGAGAGTCGGTGAGCGACGGGGGGCGTCTGAGAGTCGGTGAGCGAGGGGGGGGGGACTGAGAGTCGGTGAGTGAGGGGGGGACTGAGAGTCGGTGAGTCAGGGGGGACTGAGAGTCGCTGAGTGAGGGGGGAAATGAGATTCTGTGAATGAGGGGGGGAACGGGAGTCGGTGAGTGAGGGGGGGGACTGGGAGTCGGTGAGTGAGGGGGGCAATGAATCTCGGTGAGTGAGGGGGGGACTGAGAGTCAGTGAGTGAGGGGGGACTGAGTGTCGGTGAGTGAGGGGGGGACTGAGAGTCGGTGAGTGAGGGAGGGACTGAGTCGGTGAGTGAGGGGGTCTGAGAGTCGGTGAGTGAGGGGAGGACTGAGAGTCGGTGAGTGAGTGGGGGACTGAGAGTCGGTGAGTGAGGGGGGGGACTGAGAGTCGGTGAGTGAGTGGGAGACTGAGAGTCGGAGAGTGAGGGGGGGACTGAGAGTCGGTGAGTGAGGGGGGGACTGAGAGTCGGTGAGTGAGGGTAGGACTGAGAGTCGGAGAGTGAGTGGTGGAACTGAGATTCAGTGAGTGAGGGGGGGACTGAGAGTCGGTGAGGGAGGGTAGGACTGAGAGTCGGAGAGTGAGTGGTGGAACTGAGAGTCGGTGAGTGAGGGGGGGACTGAGAGTCGGTGAGTGAGGGGGGGACTGAGAGTCGGTGAGTGAGGGGGGGACTGAGAGCCAGTGAGTGAAGGGGGGACTGAGAGTCGGTGAGTGAGAGGGGGGCTGAGGGTCGGTGTGCGAGGGGGGGACTGAGAGTCGCGGAGTGATGGGGGCACTGAGGGTCGGTCAGTGACGGGGGGACGGAGACTTGATGAGTGAGGGTCAACTGAAGGTCGGTGAGCGAGGGGGGGACTGAGAGTCGGTGAGTGAAGGGGGGACTGAGGGTCAGTGAGTGAAGGGGGGACTGAGGGTCAGTGAGTGAGGGGGGGACTGAGAGTTGGTGAGTGAGTGGTGGAACTGAGATTCAGTGAGTGAGGGGGGGACTGAGAGTCGGTGAGTGAGGGTAGGACTGAGAGTCGGAGAGTGAGTGGTGGAACTGAGATTCAGTGAGTGAGGGGGGGACTGAGAGTCGGTGAGTGAGGGTAGGACTGAGAGTCGGAGAGTGAGTGGTGGAACTGAGAGTCGGTGAGTGAGGGGGGGACTGAGAGTCGGTGAGTGAGGGGGGGACTGAGAGTCGGTGAGTGAGGGGGGGACTGAGAGCCAGTGAGTGAAGGGGGGACTGAGAGTCGGTGAGTGAGAGGGGGGCTGAGGGTCGGTGTGCGATTGGGGGACTGAGAGTCGCGGAGTGATGGGGGCACTGAGGGTCGGTCAGTGACGGGGGGACGGAGACTTGATGAGTGAGGGTCAACTGAAGGTCGGTGAGCGAGGGGGGGACTGAGAGTCGGTGAGTGAAGGGGGGACTGAGGGTCAGTGAGTGAAGGGGGGACTGAGGGTCAGTGAGTGAGGGGGGGACTGAGAGTTGGTGAGTGAGGGGGGGGAACTGAGATTCGGTGAGAGAGGGGGGGGACTGAGAGTCGGTGAGTGAATGGGGGACTGAGGGTCAGTGAGTGAAGGGGGGACTGAGGGTCGGTCAGTGACGGGGGGACGGAGACTTGATGAGTGAGGGTCAACTGAAGGTCGGTGAGTGAGGGGGGGGACTGAGAGTCGGTGAGTGAAGGGGGGACTGAGGGTCAGTGAGTGAGGGGGGGAATGAGAGTTGGTGAGTGAGGGTGGGACCGAGAGTGTGTGAGCGAGGTGGGGAGCGAGAGTCGGTGAGTGAGGCGGGGGGGGGGGACTGGGAGTCGGTGAGTGAGGGGGGCAATGAGAGTCGGTGAGTAAGGGGGTGACTGAGAGTCGGTGAGTGAGGGGGTGACTGAGAGTCGGTGAGTGAGGGGGGGACAGAGAGTCGGTGAGTGAGGGGGGGACTGAGAGTCGGTGAGTGAGGGGGGGATTGAGAGTCGGTGAGTGAGAGGAGGACTGAGAGTCGGTGAGTGAGGAGGGAGGACTGGGAGTCAGTGAGTGAGGGGGGGATTGAGAGTTGGTGAGTGAGAGGAGGTCTGAGAGTCAGTGAGTCTGGGGGGAGGGAGAGTCGGTGAGTGAGGGGGGACTGAAGGTCGGTTAGTGAGGGAGGGAATGAGGGACGGTGAGTGAGGGGGGGGACTGAGAGTCGGCGAATGAGGGGGGGACTGAGAGTCGGTGAGTGAGGGGGGCACTGAGAGTCGATGAGTGAAGGGGGGATTGAGGGTCAGTGAGTGAGGGGGGGACTGGGAGTCGGTGAGTGAGGGGGCGAACTGAGATTCTGTGAGTGAGGGGGGGAACGGGAGTTGGTGAGTGAGGGTGGGACTGAGAGTGTGTGAGTGAGGGGGGGACCGAGAGTCGGTGAGTAAGGTGGGGGGGGGGGACTGGGAGTCGGTGAGTGAGGGAGGCAATGAATGTCGGTGAGTGAGGGGGGGGACTGAGAGACAGTGTGTGAGGGGGGACTGAGAGTCGGTGAGTGCGGGGGCGGACTGAGAGTCGGTGAGTGAGTGGGGGGGACTGAGAGTCGGTGAATGAGGGGGTACTGAGGGTCAGTGAGTGAGGAGGGGACGGAGAGTCGGTGAGTGAGGGGGGGACTGAGGGTCAGTGAGTGAGGGGGCGTGGACTGAGAGTCGGTGAGTGAGGGTAGGACTGAGAGTCGGAGAGTGAGTGGTGGAACTGAGATTCGGTGAGTGAGGGGGGGACCGAGAGTCAGTGAGTGAGAGGGGGAACGTGAGTTGGTAAGTAAGGGTGGGACCGAGAGTGTGTGAGTGAGGGGGGGACCGAGAGTCGGTGAGTAAGGGGGGGGGGTACTGGGAGTCGGTGAGTGAGGGGGGCAATGAATGTCAGTGAGTGAGGGGGGGACTGAGAGACAGTGAGTGAGGGGGGACTGAGTGTCGGTGAGTGAGGGGGGGACTGAGAGTCGGTGAGTGAGGGGGAGACTGAGAGTCGGTGAGTGAGGGGGGACTGAGAGTTGGTGAGTGAGGGGGGACTGAGTGTCGGTGACTGAGGCGGGGACTGAGTGTTGGTGATTGAGGCGGGGACTGAGTGTTGGTGATTGAGGCGGGGACTGAGAGTCGGTGAGTGAGGGGAGGACTGAGAGTCGGCGAATGATGGGGGGACTGAGAGTCGGTGAGCGACGTGGGGCGACTGAGGGTCGATGAGTGAGTGGGGGGGGGGCTGAGAGTCGGTGAATGAGGGGGGTACTGAGGGTCAGTGAGTGAGGAGGGGACGGAGAGTCGGTGAGTGAGGGGGGACTGAGGGTCAGTGAGTGAGGGGGCGTGGACTGAGATTCGGTGAGTGAGGGGGGGACCGAGAGTCAGTGAGTGAGGGGGGGACTGGAAGTCAGTGACTGAGGGGGGCAATGAGGGTCGGTGAGTGAGGGGGGGACTGAGAGTCGGTGAGTGAGGGGGCGACTGAGAGCCAGTGAGTGAGGGGGGGACTGAGAGTCGGTGAGTGAGAGGGGGGCTGATGGTCGGTGTGCAAGGGGGTGACTGAGAGTCGGTGAGTGAGGGGCGACTGAGGGTCGGTGCGTGGGGGGGGGACTGAGAGTCGGTGAGTGATGGGGGCACTGAGGGTCGGTCAGTGACGGGGGGACGGAGACTTGATGAGTGAGGGTCAACTGAAGGTCGGTGAGTGAGGGGGGGGACTGAGAGTCGGTGAGTGAGAGGAGGACTGAGAGTCGGTGAGTGAGAGGAGGACTGAGAGTCGGTGAGTGAGGGGGGGGACTGGGAGTCAGTGAGTGAGGGGGGGGATTGAGAGTCAGTGAGTGAGAGGAGGACTGAGAGTCGGTGAGTGAGGGGGGGGGACTGGGAGTCAGTGAGTGAGGGGGGGGACTGGGAGTCAGTGAGTGAGGGGGGGATTGAGAGTCAGTGAGTGAGAGGAGGTCTGAGAGTCGGTGAGTGTGGGGGGAGGGAGAGTCGGTGAGTGAAGGGGGGGACTGAGGGACAGTGAGTGAGGGGGGGAATGAGGGACGGTGAGTGAGGGGGGAACTGAGATTCTGTGAGTGAGGGGGGGAACGGGAGTTGGTGAGTGAGGGTGGGACCGAGAGTGTGTGAGTGAGGGGGGGATGGAGAGTCGGTGAGTAAGGGGGGGGGGGGACTGAGAGTCGGTGAGTGAGGGGGGACTGAGGGTTGGTGAGTGAGGGGGGGACTGAGAGTCGGTGAGTGAGGGGGGACTGAGAGTTGGTGAGTGAGGGGGGACTGAGAGTTGGTGAGTGAGGGGGGACTGAGAGTCGGTGCGTGGGGGGGGGGACTGAGTGTCGGTGACTTTGGCGGGGACTGAGAGTCGGTGAGTGAGAGGGGGACTGAGTGTCGGTGAGTGCGGGGGGGAGACTGAGGGTCGATGAGTGAGTGGGGGGGCTGAGAGTCGGTGAATGAAGGGGTACTGAGGGTCAGTGAGTGAGGAGGGGACGGAGAGTCGGTGAGTGAGGGGGGACTGAGGGTCAGTGAGTGAGGGGGCGTGGACTGAGAGTCGGTGAGTGAGGGTAGGACTGAGAGTCGGAGAGTGAGTGGTGGAACTGAGATTCGGTGAGTGAGGGGGGGGACCGAGAGTCGGTGAGTGAGGGGGGGACCGAGAGTCGGTGAGTAAGGGGGGGGACTGGGAGTTGGTGAGTGAGGGGGGCAATGAATGTCGGTGAGTGAGGGGGGGACTGAGTGTCGGTGAGTGAGGGGGGACTGAGTGTCGGTGAGTGAGGGGGGGACTGAGAGTCGGTGAGTGAGGGGAGGACTGAGAGTCGGTGAGTGAGGGGGGGGACCGAGAGTCGGTGAGTGAGGGGGAGACTGAGAGTTGGTGAGTGAGGGGGAGACTGAGAGTCGGAGAGTGAGGGGGGACTGAGAGTCGGTGAGTGAGGGGGGACTGAGTGTCAGTGATTGAGGCGGGGACTGAGAGTCGGTGAGTGAGGGGAGGATTGAGAGTCGGTGAGTGAGGGGGGGACTGAGAGTCGGTGAGTGAGGGGGGCACTGAGAGTCGGTGAGCGACGGGGGGCGTCTGAGAGTCGGTGAGCGAGGGGGGGGCGACTGAGGGTCGGTGAGTGAGTGGGTGGGGCTGAGAGTCGGTGAATGAAGGGGTACTGAGGGTCAGTGAGTGAGGAGGGGACGGAGAGTCGGTGAGTGAGGGGGGACTGAGGGTCAGTGAGTGAGGGGGCGTGGACTGAGAGTCGGTGAGTGAGTGGTGGAACTGAGATTCGGTGAGTGAGGGGGGGACCGAGAGTCGGTGAGTGAGGGGGGGACCGAGAGTCGGTGAGTAAGGGGGGGACTGGGAGTCGGTGAGTGAGGGGGGCAATGAATGTCGGTGAGTGAGGGGGGGGACTGAGTGTCGGTGAGTGAGGGGGGACTGAGTGTCGGTGAGTGAGGGGGGGACTGAGAGTCGGTGAGTGAGGGGGAGACTGAGAGTCGGTGAGTGAGGGGGGGACTGAGAGTCGGTGAGTGAGGGGGGGACTGAGAGTCGGTGAGTGAGGGGGGACTGAGAGTCGGTGAGTGAGGGGGGTCTGAGTGTCAGTGATTGAGGCGGGGACTGAGAGTCGGTGAGTGAGGGGAGGATTGAGAGTCGGTGAGTGAGGGGGGGACTGAGAGTCGGTGAGTGAGGGGGGCACTGAGAGTCGGTGAGCGACGGGGGGCGTCTGAGAGTCGGTGAGCGAGGGGGGGGGACTGAGAGTCGGTGAGTGAGGGGGGACTGAGAGTCGGTGAGTCAGGGGGGACTGAGAGTCGCTGAGTCAGGGGGGACTGAGAGTCGCTGAGTGAGGGGGGAAATGAGATTCTGTGAATGAGGGGGGGAACGGGAGTCGGTGAGTGAGGGGGGGACTGGGAGTCGGTGAGTGAGGGGGGCAATGAATCTCGGTGAGTGAGGGGGGGACTGAGAGTCAGTGAGTGAGGGGGGACTGAGTGTCGGTGAGTGAGGGGGGGACTGAGAGTCGGTGAGTGAGGGGGGGACTGAGTCGGTGAGTGAGGGGGTCTGAGAGTCGGTGAGTGAGGGGAGGACTGAGAGTCGGTGAGTGAGTGGGGGACTGAGAGTCGGTGAGTGAGGGGGGGACTGAGAGTCGGTGAGTGAGTGGGGGACTGAGAGTCGGTGAGTGAGGGGGAGACTGAGAGTCGGTGAGTGAGGGGGGGACTGAGAGTCGGTGAGTGAGGGGGGGACTGAGAGTCGGTGAGTGAGGGGGGACTGAGAGTCGGTGAGTGAGGGGGGTCTGAGTGTCAGTGATTGAGGCGGGGACTGAGAGTCGGTGAGTGAGGGGAGGATTGAGAGTCGGTGAGTGAGGGGGGGACTGAGAGTCGGTGAGTGAGGGGGGCACTGAGAGTCGGTGAGCGACGGGGGGCGTCTGAGAGTCGGTGAGCGAGGGGGGGGGGACTGAGAGTCGGTGAGTGAGGGGGGACTGAGAGTCGGTGAGTCAGGGGGGACTGAGAGTCGCTGAGTCAGGGGGGACTGAGAGTCGCTGAGTGAGGGGGGAAATGAGATTCTGTGAATGAGGGGGGGAACGGGAGTCGGTGAGTGAGGGGGGGGACTGGGAGTCGGTGAGTGAGGGGGGCAATGAATCTCGGTGAGTGAGGGGGGGGACTGAGAGTCAGTGAGTGAGGGGGGACTGAGTGTCGGTGAGTGAGGGGGGGGACTGAGAGTCGGTGAGTGAGGGGGGGACTGAGTCGGTGAGTGAGGGGGTCTGAGAGTCGGTGAGTGAGGGGAGGACTGAGAGTCGGTGAGTGAGGGGGGGACTGAGAGTCGGTGAGTGAGGGGGGGACTGAGAGTCGGTGAGTGAGTGGGAGACTGAGAGTCGGAGAGTGAGGGGGGGACTGAGAGTCGGTGAGTGAGGGGGGGACTGAGAGTCGGTGAGTGAGGGGGGGACTGAGAGTCGGTGAGTGAGGGGGGGACTGAGAGTCGGTGAGTGAGGGGGGACTGAGAGTCGGTGAGTGAGGGGGACTGAGTGTCGGTGATTGAGGCGGGGACTGAGAGTCGGTGAGTGAGGGGGGACTGAGAGTCGGTGAATGAGAGGGGGACTGAGAGTCGGTGAGTGAGGGGGGCACTGAGAGTCGGTGAGCGACGGGGGGCGTCTGAGAGTCGGTGAGCGAGGGGGCGACCACTGAGGGTCGGTGAGTGAGTGGGTGGGGCTGAGAGTCGGTGAATGAGGGGGGTACTGACGGTCAGTGCGTGAGGAGGGGACGGAGAGTCGGTGAGTGAGGGGGGACTGAGGGTCAGTGAGTGAGGGGGCGTGGACTGAGAGTCGGTGAGCGAGGGGGGCACTGAGAGTCGGTGAATAAGGGTGGACTAAGGGTCAGTGAGTGAGGGGGGGGACTGAGAGTGGGTGAGTGAGGGGGGGACCGAGAGTCGGTGGGTGGGGGGGGGGACTGAGAGTCGCTGAGTGAGAGGGGACAGAAAGTCGGTGAGTGAAGGGGGGACTGAGGGTCAGTGAGTGAGGGGGGGACTGAGAGTCGGTGAGTGAGGGGGGCAATGAATGTCGGTGAGTAAGGGGGGGACTGGGTGTCGGTGAGTGAGGGGGGCAATGAATGTCGGTGAGTGAGGGGGGGGACTGAGTGTCGGTGAGTGAGGGGGGACTGAGAGTCGGTGAGTGAGGGGGGGACTGAGAGTCGGTGAGTGAGGGGGGTCTGAGTGTCAGTGATTGAGGCGGGGACTGAGAGTCGGTGAGTGAGGGGAGGATTGAGAGTCGGTGAGTGAGGGGGGGACTGAGAGTCGGTGAGTGAGGGGGGCACTGAGAGTCGGTGAGCGACGGGGGGCGTCTGAGAGTCGGTGAGCGAGGGGGGGGGACTGAGAGTCGGTGAGTGAGGGGGGACTGAGAGTCGGTGAGTCAGGGGGGACTGAGAGTCGCTGAGTCAGGGGGGACTGAGAGTCGCTGAGTGAGGGGGGAAATGAGATTCTGTGAATGAGGGGGGGAACGGGAGTCGGTGAGTGAGGGGGGGGACTGGGAGTCGGTGAGTGAGGGGGGCAATGAATCTCGGTGAGTGAGGGGGGGACTGAGAGTCAGTGAGTGAGGGGGGACTGAGTGTCGGTGAATGAGGGGGGGACTGAGAGTCGGTGAGTGAGGGGGGGACTGAGTCGGTGAGTGAGGGGGTCTGAGAGTCGGTGAGTGAGGGGAGGACTGAGAGTCGGTGAGTGAGGGGGGGACTGAGAGTCGGTGAGTGAGGGGGGGGACTGAGAGTCGGTGAGTGAGTGGGAGACTGAGAGTCGGAGAGTGAGGGGGGGACTGAGAGTCGGTGAGTGAGGGGGGGACTGAGAGTCGGTGAGTGAGGGGGGGACTGAGAGTCGGTGAGTGAGGGGGGGGACTGAGAGTCGGTGAGTGAGGGGGGACTGAGAGTCGGTGAGTGAGGGGGGACTGAGTGTCGGTGATTGAGGCGGGGACTGAGAGTCGGTGAGTGAGGGGAGGATTGAGAGTCGGTGAGTGAGGGGGGACTGAGAGTCGGTGAATGAGAGGGGGACTGAGAGTCGGTGAGTGAGGGGGGCACTGAGAGTCGGTGAGCGACGGGGGGCGTCTGAGAGTCGGTGAGCGAGGGGGCGACCACTGAGGGTCGGTGAGTGAGTGGGTGGGGCTGAGAGTCGGTGAATGAGGGGGTACTGACGGTCAGTGCGTGAGGAGGGGACGGAGAGTCGGTGAGTGAGGGGGGACTGAGGGTCAGTGAGTGAGGGGGCGTGGACTGAGAGTCGGTGAGCGAGGGGGGCACTGAGAGTCGGTGAATAAGGGTGGACTAAGGGTCAGTGAGTGAGGGGGGGACTGAGAGTGGGTGAGTGAGGGGGGGGACCGAGAGTCGGTGGGTGGGGGGGGGGACTGAGAGTCGCTGAGTGAGAGGGGACAGAAAGTCGGTGAGTGAAGGGGGGACTGAGAGTCGGTGAATGAGAGGGGGACTGAGAGTCGGTGAATGAGAGGGGGACTGAGAGTCGGTGAGTGAGGGGGGCACTGAGAGTCGGTGAGCGACGGGGGGCGTCTGAGAGTCGGTGAGCGAGGGGGGGGACCACTGAGGGTCGGTGAGTGAGTGGGTGGGGCTGAGAGTCGGTGAATGAGGGGGTACTGAGGGTCAGTGCGTGAGGAGGGGACGGAGAGTCGGTGAGTGAGGGGGGGACTGAGGGTCAGTGAGTGAGGGGGCGTGGACTGAGAGTCGGTGAGCGAGGGGGGCACTGAGAGTCGGTGAATGAGGGTGGACTAAGGGTCAGTGAGTGAGGGGGGGACTGAGAGTGGGTGAGTGAGGGGGGGGACCGAGAGTCGGTGGGTGGGGGGGGGGGACTGGGAGTCGGTGACTGAGGGGGGCAATGAGAGTCGGTGAGTGACAGGGGACTGAGAGTCGGTGAGTGAGGGGGGGACTGAGAGTCGGTGAGTGAGAGGGGGGCTGAGGGTCGGTGTGCGAGGGGGCGATTGAGAGTCGGTGCGTGGGGGCGAACTGAGAGTCAGTGAGTGAGGGGGGGCTGAGAGACGGTGAATGAGGCGGGTCTGAGAGTCGGTGTGTGGGGGGGGGACTGAGAGTCGGTGAGTGATGGGGGCACTGAGGGTCGGTCAGTGACGGGGGGACGGAGAATTGATGAGTGAGGGGGGACTGAAGGACGGTGAGTGAGGGAGAGACTGAGAGTCGGTGAGTGAAGGGGGGACTGAGGGTCAGTGAGTGAGAGGGGGACTGGGAGTCGGTGAGTGAGGGGGGGACTGGGAGTCGGTGAGTGAGGGGGGTACTGGGAGTCGGTGAGTGAGGTGGGGGACTGAGAGTCGGTGAGTGAGGGGGAGACTGAGAGTCGCTGAGTGAGAGGGGACTGAGAGTCGATGAGTGAAGGGGGGCAATGAGAGTCGGTGAGTGAGGGGGCACTGAGAGTCAGTGAGTGAAGGGGGGATTGAGGGTCAGTGAGTGAGGGGGGGACTGGGAGTCGGTGAGTGAGGGCGGACTGGGAGTCGGTGAGTGAGGGTGGGACCGAGAGTGTGTGTGTGATGGGGGAACTGGGAGTCGGTGAGTGAGGGGGGCAATGAGAGTCGGTGAGTGAGGGGGGGGACGAAGAGTCGGTGAGTGAGCTGGGGGACTGAGAGTCGGTGAGTGAGGGGGGACTGAGAGTCGCTGAGTGAGAGGGGACAGAGAGTCGGTGAGTGAAGGGGGGACTGAGGGTCAGTGAGTGAGGGGGGGACTGAGAGTCGGTGAGTGAGGGGGGGAACGGGAGTTGGTGAGTGAGGGTGGGACCGAGAGTGTGTAAGTGAGGCGGGGACCGAGAGTCGGTGAGTAAGGGGGGGGGGCACTGGGAGTCGGTGAGTGAGGGGGGGGACTGAGAGTCAGTGAGTGAGGGGGGACTGAGTGTCGGTGAGTGAGGGGGGGACTGAGAGTCGGTGAGTGAGGGGAGGACTGAGAGTCGGTGAGTGAGGGGAGGACTGAGAGTCGGTGAGTGAGGGGGACTGAGAGTCGCTGAGTGAGAGGGGACTGAGAGTCGATGAGTGAAGGGGGGCAATGAGAGTTGGTGAGTGAGGGGGCACTGAGAGTCGGTGAGTGAAGGGGGGATTGAGGGTCAGTGAGTGAGGGGGGGGACTGGGAGTCGGTGAGTGAGGGGCGGACTGAGAGTCGGTGAGTGAGAGGGGACTGAGAGTCGGTGAGTGAAGGGGGGACTGAGGGTCAGTGAGTGAGGGGGGGACTGAGAGTCGGTGAGTGAGGGGGGGGAACGGGAGTTGGTGAGTGAGGGTGGGACCGAGAGTGTGTGAGTGAGGGGGGGACCGAGAGTCGGTGAGTAATGGGGGGGGGGGACTGGGAGTCGGTGAGTGAGGGGGGCAATGAATGTCGGTGAGTGAGGGGGGGGACTGAGAATCAGTGAGTGAGGGGGGACTGAGTGTCGGTGAGTGAGGGGGGGACTGAGAGTCGGTGAGTGAGGAGAGGACTGAGAGTCGGTGAGTGAGGGGGGGACTGAGTCGGTGAGTGAGGGGGGACTGAGAGTCGGTGAGTGAGGGGGGGACTGAGTCGGTGAGTGAGGGGGGACTGAGAGTTGGTGAGTGAGGGGGGACTGAGTGTCGGTGATTGAGGCGGGGACTGAGAGTTGGTGAGTGAGGGGAGGATTGAGAGTCGGTGAGTGAGGGGGGGACTGAGAGTCGGTGAGTGAGGGGGGGACTGAGGGTTGGTCAGTGACGGGGGGACGGAGACTTGATGAGTGAGGGTCAACTGAAGGTCGGTGTGTGAGGGGGGAACTGAGAGTCGGTGAGTGAAGGGGGGACTGAGGGTCAGTGAGTGAGGGGGGGACTGGGATTCGGTGAGTGAGGGGCGGAGTGGGAGTCGGTGAGTGAGGGTGGGACCGAGAGTGTGTGAGTGAGGGGGGAACTGGGAGTCGGTGAGTGAGGGGGGCAATGAGAGTCGGTGAGTGAGGGGGGGACGGAGAGACGGTGAGTGAGGTGGGGACTGAGAGTCGGTGAGTGAGGTGGGGGACGGAGAGTAGTGAGTGAGGGGGGACTGAAGGACGGTGAGTGAGGGAGAGACTGAGAGTCGGTGAGTGAAGGGGGGACTGAGGGTCAGTGAGTGAGAGGGGGACTGGGAGTCGGTGAGTGAGGGGGGGACTGGGAGTCGGTGAGTGAGGGGGGGACTGGGAGTCGGTGAGTGAGGTGGGGGACTGAGAGTCGGTGAGTGAGGGGGAGACTGAGAGTCGCTGAGTGAGAGGGGACTGAGAGTCGATGAGTGAAGGGGGGCAATGAGAGTCGGTGAGTGAGGGGGCACTGAGAGTCAGTGAGTGAAGGGGGGATTGAGGGTCAGTGAGTGAGGGGGGGACTGGGAGTCGGTGAGTGAGGGCGGACTGGGAGTCGGTGAGTGAGGGTGGGACCGAGAGTGTGTGTGTGATGGGGGAACTGGGAGTCGGTGAGTGAGGGGGGCAATGAGAGTCGGTGAGTGAGGGGGGGACGAAGAGTCGGTGAGTGAGCTGGGGGACTGAGAGTCGGTGAGTGAGGGGGGACTGAGAGTCGCTGAGTGAGAGGGGACAGAGAGTCGGTGAGTGAAGGGGGGACTGAGGGTCAGTGAGTGAGGGGGGGACTGAGAGTCGGTGAGTGAGGGGGGGAACGGGAGTTGGTGAGTGAGGGTGGGACCGAGAGTGTGTAAGTGAGGCGGGGACCGAGAGTCGGTGAGTAAGGGGGGGGGCACTGGGAGTCGGTGAGTGAGGGGGGGACTGAGAGTCAGTGAGTGAGGGGGGACTGAGTGTCGGTGAGTGAGGGGGGGACTGAGAGTCGGTGAGTGAGTGGAGGACTGAGAGTCGGTGAGTGAGGGGAGGACTGAGAGTCGGTGAGTGAGGGGGACTGAGAGTCGCTGAGTGAGAGGGGACTGAGAGTCGATGAGTGAAGGGGGGCAATGAGAGTTGGTGAGTGAGGGGGCACTGAGAGTCGGTGAGTGAAGGGGGGATTGAGGGTCAGTGAGTGAGGGGGGGACTGGGAGTCGGTGAGTGAGGGGCGGACTGAGAGTCGGTGAGTGAGAGGGGACTGAGAGTCGGTGAGTGAAGGGGGGACTGAGGGTCAGTGAGTGAGGGGGGGACTGAGAGTCGGTGAGTGAGGGGGGGAACGGGAGTTGGTGAGTGAGGGTGGGACCGAGAGTGTGTGAGTGAGGGGGGGACCGAGAGTCGGTGAGTAATGGGGGGGGGGGGACTGGGAGTCGGTGAGTGAGGGGGGCAATGAATGTCGGTGAGTGAGGGGGGGACTGAGAATCAGTGAGTGAGGGGGGACTGAGTGTCGGTGAGTGAGGGGGGGACTGAGAGTCGGTGAGTGAGGAGAGGACTGAGAGTCGGTGAGTGAGGGGGGGACTGAGTCGGTGAGTGAGGGGGGACTGAGAGTCGGTGAGTGAGGGGGGGACTGAGTCGGTGAGTGAGGGGGGACTGAGAGTTGGTGAGTGAGGGGGGACTGAGTGTCGGTGATTGAGGCGGGGACTGAGAGTTGGTGAGTGAGGGGAGGATTGAGAGTCGGTGAGTGAGGGGGGGACTGAGAGTCGGTGAGTGAGGGGGGGACTGAGGGTTGGTCAGTGACGGGGGGACGGAGACTTGATGAGTGAGGGTCAACTGAAGGTCGGTGTGTGAGGGGGGAACTGAGAGTCGGTGAGTGAAGGGGGGACTGAGGGTCAGTGAGTGAGGGGGGGACTGGGATTCGGTGAGTGAGGGGCGGAGTGGGAGTCGGTGAGTGAGGGTGGGACCGAGAGTGTGTGAGTGAGGGGGGAACTGGGAGTCGGTGAGTGAGGGGGGCAATGAGAGTCGGTGAGTGAGGGGGGGACGGAGAGACGGTGAGTGAGGTGGGGACTGAGAGTCGGTGAGTGAGGTGGGGGACGGAGAGTAGTGAGTGAGGGGGGGACTAAGAGTCGCTGACTGAGAGTCAGTGAGTGAAGGGGGGACTGAGGGTCAGTGAGTGAGGGGGGGACTGAGAGTCGGTGAGTGAGGGGAGGATTGAGAGTCGGTGAGTGAGGGGGGGACTGAGAGTCGGCGAATGAGGGGGGGACTGAGAGTCGGTGAGTGAGGGCGGACTAAGAGTCGGTGAGCTACGGGGGCGTCTGAGATTCGGTAAGTGAGTGGGGGGGGCTGAGAGTCGGTGAATGAGGGGGTACTGAGGGTCAGTGAGTGAGGAGGGGACAGAGAGTCGGTGAGTGAGGGGGGACTGAGGGTCAGTGAGTGAGGGGGCGTGGACTGAGAGTTGGTGAGCGAGGGGGGCAATGAATGTCGGTGAGTAAGGGGGGGACTGGGTGTCGGTGAGTGAGGGGGGCAATGAATGTCGGTGAGTGAGGGGGGGACTGAGTGTCGGTGAGTGAGGGGGGACTGAGAGTCGGTGAGTGAGGGGGGACTGAGAGTCGGTGAGTGAGGGGGGTCTGAGTGTCAGTGATTGAGGCGGGGACTGAGAGTCGGTGAGTGAGGGGAGGATTGAGAGTCGGTGAGTGAGGGGGGGACTGAGAGTCGGTGAGTGAGGGGGGCACTGAGAGTCGGTGAGCGACGGGGGGCGTCTGAGAGTCGGTGAGCGAGGGGGGGGGACTGAGAGTCGGTGAGTGAGGGGGGACTGAGAGTCGGTGAGTCAGGGGGGACTGAGAGTCGCTGAGTCAGGGGGGACTGAGAGTCGCTGAGTGAGGGGGGAAATGAGATTCTGTGAATGAGGGGGGGAACGGGAGTCGGTGAGTGAGGGGGGGACTGGGAGTCGGTGAGTGAGGGGGGCAATGAATCTCGGTGAGTGAGGGGGGGACTGAGAGTCAGTGAGTGAGGGGGGACTGAGTGTCGGTGAATGAGGGGGGGACTGAGAGTCGGTGAGTGAGGGGGGGACTGAGTCGGTGAGTGAGGGGGTCTGAGAGTCGGTGAGTGAGGGGAGGACTGAGAGTCGGTGAGTGAGGGGGGGACTGAGAGTCGGTGAGTGAGGGGTGGACTGAGAGTCGGTGAGTGAGTGGGAGACTGAGAGTCGGAGAGTGAGGGGGGGACTGAGAGTCGGTGAGTGAGGGGGGGACTGAGAGTCGGTGAGTGAGGGGGGGACTGAGAGTCGGTGAGTGAGGGGGGGACTGAGAGTCGGTGAGTGAGGGGGGACTGAGAGTCGGTGAGTGAGGGGGGACTGAGTGTCGGTGATTGAGGCGGGGACTGAGAGTCGGTGAGTGAGGGGAGGATTGAGAGTCGGTGAGTGAGGGGGGACTGAGAGTCGGTGAATGAGAGGGGGACTGAGAGTCGGTGAGTGAGGGGGGCACTGAGAGTCGGTGAGCGACGGGGGGCGTCTGAGAGTCGGTGAGCGAGGGGGGCGACCACTGAGGGTCGGTGAGTGAGTGGGTGGGGCTGAGAGTCGGTGAATGAGGGGGTACTGACTGTCAGTGCGTGAGGAGGGGACGGAGAGTCGGTGAGTGAGGGGGGACTGAGGGTCAGTGAGTGAGGGGGCGTGGACTGAGAGTCGGTGAGCGAGGGGGGCACTGAGAGTCGGTGAATAAGGGTGGACTAAGGGTCAGTGAGTGAGGGGGGGACTGAGAGTGGGTGAGTGAGGGGGGGGACCGAGAGTCGGTGGGTGGGGGGGGGGACTGAGAGTCGCTGAGTGAGAGGGGACAGAAAGTCGGTGAGTGAAGGGGGGACTGAGAGTCGGTGAATGAGAGGGGGACTGAGAGTCGGTGAATGAGAGGGGGACTGAGAGTCGGTGAGTGAGGGGGGCACTGAGAGTCGGTGAGCGACGGGGGGCGTCTGAGAGTCGGTGAGCGAGGGGGGGACCACTGAGGGTCGGTGAGTGAGTGGGTGGGGCTGAGAGTCGGTGAATGAGGGGGTACTGAGGGTCAGTGCGTGAGGAGGGGACGGAGAGTCGGTGAGTGAGGGGGGACTGAGGGTCAGTGAGTGAGGGGGCGTGGACTGAGAGTCGGTGAGCGAGGGGGGCACTGAGAGTCGGTGAATGAGGGTGGACTAAGGGTCAGTGAGTGAGGGGGGGACTGAGAGTGGGTGAGTGAGGGGGGGACCGAGAGTCGGTGGGTGGGGGGGGGGGACTGGGAGTCGGTGACTGAGGGGGGCAATGAGAGTCGGTGAGTGACAGGGGACTGAGAGTCGGTGAGTGAGGGGGGGACTGAGAGTCGGTGAGTGAGAGGGGGGCTGAGGGTCGGTGTGCGAGGGGGCGATTGAGAGTCGGTGCGTGGGGGCGAACTGAGAGTCAGTGAGTGAGGGGGGGCTGAGAGACGGTGAATGAGGCGGGTCTGAGAGTCGGTGTGTGGGGGGGGACTGAGAGTCGGTGAGTGATGGGGGCACTGAGGGTCGGTCAGTGACGGGGGGACGGAGAATTGATGAGTGAGGGGGGACTGAAGGACGGTGAGTGAGGGAGAGACTGAGAGTCGGTGAGTGAAGGGGGGACTGAGGGTCAGTGAGTGAGAGGGGGACTGGGAGTCGGTGAGTGAGGGGGGGGACTGGGAGTCGGTGAGTGAGGGGGGGACTGGGAGTCGGTGAGTGAGGTGGGGGACTGAGAGTCGGTGAGTGAGGGGGAGACTGAGAGTCGCTGAGTGAGAGGGGACTGAGAGTCGATGAGTGAAGGGGGGCAATGAGAGTCGGTGAGTGAGGGGGCACTGAGAGTCAGTGAGTGAAGGGGGGATTGAGGGTCAGTGAGTGAGGGGGGGACTGGGAGTCGGTGAGTGAGGGCGGACTGGGAGTCGGTGAGTGAGGGTGGGACCGAGAGTGTGTGTGTGATGGGGGAACTGGGAGTCGGTGAGTGAGGGGGGCAATGAGAGTCGGTGAGTGAGGGGGGGACGAAGAGTCGGTGAGTGAGCTGGGGGACTGAGAGTCGGTGAGTGAGGGGGGACTGAGAGTCGCTGAGTGAGAGGGGACAGAGAGTCGGTGAGTGAAGGGGGGACTGAGGGTCAGTGAGTGAGGGGGGGACTGAGAGTCGGTGAGTGAGGGGGGGAACGGGAGTTGGTGAGTGAGGGTGGGACCGAGAGTGTGTAAGTGAGGCGGGGACCGAGAGTCGGTGAGTAAGGGGGGGGGCACTGGGAGTCGGTGAGTGAGGGGGGGACTGAGAGTCAGTGAGTGAGGGGGGACTGAGTGTCGGTGAGTGAGGGGGGGACTGAGAGTCGGTGAGTGAGTGGAGGACTGAGAGTCGGTGAGTGAGGGGAGGACTGAGAGTCGGTGAGTGAGGGGGACTGAGAGTCGCTGAGTGAGAGGGGACTGAGAGTCGATGAGTGAAGGGGGGCAATGAGAGTTGGTGAGTGAGGGGGCACTGAGAGTCGGTGAGTGAAGGGGGGATTGAGGGTCAGTGAGTGAGGGGGGGACTGGGAGTCGGTGAGTGAGGGGCGGACTGAGAGTCGGTGAGTGAGAGGGGACTGAGAGTCGGTGAGTGAAGGGGGGACTGAGGGTCAGTGAGTGAGGGGGGGACTGAGAGTCGGTGAGTGAGGGGGGGAACGGGAGTTGGTGAGTGAGGGTGGGACCGAGAGTGTGTGAGTGAGGGGGGGACCGAGAGTCGGTGAGTAATGGGGGGGGGGGACTGGGAGTCGGTGAGTGAGGGGGGCAATGAATGTCGGTGAGTGAGGGGGGGACTGAGAATCAGTGAGTGAGGGGGGACTGAGTGTCGGTGAGTGAGGGGGGGACTGAGAGTCGGTGAGTGAGGAGAGGACTGAGAGTCGGTGAGTGAGGGGGGGGACTGAGTCGGTGAGTGAGGGGGGACTGAGAGTCGGTGAGTGAGGGGGGGACTGAGTCGGTGAGTGAGGGGGGACTGAGAGTTGGTGAGTGAGGGGGGACTGAGTGTCGGTGATTGAGGCGGGGACTGAGAGTTGGTGAGTGAGGGGAGGATTGAGAGTCGGTGAGTGAGGGGGGGACTGAGAGTCGGTGAGTGAGGGGGGGACTGAGGGTTGGTCAGTGACGGGGGGACGGAGACTTGATGAGTGAGGGTCAACTGAAGGTCGGTGTGTGAGGGGGGAACTGAGAGTCGGTGAGTGAAGGGGGGACTGAGGGTCAGTGAGTGAGGGGGGGACTGGGATTCGGTGAGTGAGGGGCGGAGTGGGAGTCGGTGAGTGAGGGTGGGACCGAGAGTGTGTGAGTGAGGGGGGAACTGGGAGTCGGTGAGTGAGGGGGGCAATGAGAGTCGGTGAGTGAGGGGGGGACGGAGAGACGGTGAGTGAGGTGGGGACTGAGAGTCGGTGAGTGAGGTGGGGGACGGAGAGTAGTGAGTGAGGGGGGACTAAGAGTCGCTGACTGAGAGGGGACTGAGAGTCAGTGAGTGAAGGGGGGACTGAGGGTCAGTGAGTGAGGGGGGGACTGAGAGTCGGTGAGTGAGGGGAGGATTGAGAGTCGGTGAGTGAGGGGGGGACTGAGAGTCGGCGAATGAGGGGGGGACTGAGAGTCGGTGAGTGAGGGCGGACTGAGAGTCGGTGAGCTACGGGGGCGTCTGAGATTCGGTAAGTGAGTGGGGGGGGCTGAGAGTCGGTGAATGAGGGGGTACTGAGGGTCAGTGAGTGAGGAGGGGACGGAGAGTCGGTGAGTGAGGGGGGACTGAGGGTCAGTGAGTGAGGGGGCGTGGACTGAGAGTTGGTGAGCGAGGGGGGGGACTGAGAGTCGGTGAATGAGGGTGGACTAAGGGTCAGTGAGTGAGGGGGAACTGAGAGTGGGTGAGTGAGGGGGGGACAGAGAGTCGGAGAGTGAGTGGTGGAACTGAGATTCGGTGAGTGAGTGGGGGACCGAGAGTCGGTGAGTGGGGGGGGGGGAGACTGGGAGTCGGTGAATGAGGGGGGCAATGAGAGTCGGTGAGTGAGGGGGGGACTGAGAGTCGGGGAGTGAGGTGGGGGACTGAGAGTTGGTGAGTGAGGGGGGGACTAAGAGTCGGTGAGTGAGAGGGGGGCTGAGGGTCGGTGTGCGAGGGGGCGATTGAGAGTCGGTGCATGGGGGGGGACTGAGAGTCGGTGAGTGAGGGGGGGCTGAGAGATGGTGAATGAGGCGGGACTGAGAGTCGGTACGTGGGGGGGGACTGAGAGTCGGTGAGTGATGGGGGCACTGAGGGTCGGTCAGTGAGGGGGGCACTGAGAATCGGTGAGTGAAGGGGGGACTGAAGGTCAGTGAGTGAGGGGGGGACTAGGAGTCGGTGAGTGAGGGCGGACTGGGAGTCGGTGAGTGAGGGTGGGACCGAGAGTGTGTGTGTGATGGGGGAACTGGGAGTCGGTGAGTGAGGGGGGCAATGAGAGTCGGTGAGTGAGGGGGGGACGAAGAGTCGGTGAGTGAGCTGGGGGACTGAGAGTCGGTGAGTGAGGGGGGACTGAGAGTCGCTGAGTGAGAGGGGACAGAGAGTCGGTGAGTGAAGGGGGGACTGAGGGTCAGTGAGTGAGGGGGGGACTGAGAGTCGGTGAGTGAGGGGGGGAACGGGAGTTGGTGAGTGAGGGTGGGACCGAGAGTGTGTAAGTGAGGCGGGGACCGAGAGTCGGTGAGTAAGGGGGGGGGCACTGGGAGTCGGTGAGTGAGGGGGGGACTGAGAGTCAGTGAGTGAGGGGGGACTGAGTGTCGGTGAGTGAGGGGGGGACTGAGAGTCGGTGAGTGAGTGGAGGACTGAGAGTCGGTGAGTGAGGGGAGGACTGAGAGTCGGTGAGTGAGGGGGACTGAGAGTCGCTGAGTGAGAGGGGACTGAGAGTCGATGAGTGAAGGGGGGCAATGAGAGTTGGTGAGTGAGGGGGCACTGAGAGTCGGTGAGTGAAGGGGGGATTGAGGGTCAGTGAGTGAGGGGGGGACTGGGAGTCGGTGAGTGAGGGGCGGACTGAGAGTCGGTGAGTGAGAGGGGACTGAGAGTCGGTGAGTGAAGGGGGGACTGAGGGTCAGTGAGTGAGGGGGGGACTGAGAGTCGGTGAGTGAGGGGGGGAACGGGAGTTGGTGAGTGAGGGTGGGACCGAGAGTGTGTGAGTGAGGGGGGGACCGAGAGTCGGTGAGTAATGGGGGGGGGGGGACTGGGAGTCGGTGAGTGAGGGGGGCAATGAATGTCGGTGAGTGAGGGGGGGACTGAGAATCAGTGAGTGAGGGGGGACTGAGTGTCGGTGAGTGAGGGGGGGACTGAGAGTCGGTGAGTGAGGAGAGGACTGAGAGTCGGTGAGTGAGGGGGGGACTGAGTCGGTGAGTGAGGGGGGACTGAGAGTCGGTGAGTGAGGGGGGGACTGAGTCGGTGAGTGAGGGGGGACTGAGAGTTGGTGAGTGAGGGGGGACTGAGTGTCGGTGATTGAGGCGGGGACTGAGAGTTGGTGAGTGAGGGGAGGATTGAGAGTCGGTGAGTGAGGGGGGGACTGAGAGTCGGTGAGTGAGGGGGGGACTGAGGGTTGGTCAGTGACGGGGGGACGGAGACTTGATGAGTGAGGGTCAACTGAAGGTCGGTGTGTGAGGGGGGAACTGAGAGTCGGTGAGTGAAGGGGGGACTGAGGGTCAGTGAGTGAGGGGGGGACTGGGATTCGGTGAGTGAGGGGCGGAGTGGGAGTCGGTGAGTGAGGGTGGGACCGAGAGTGTGTGAGTGAGGGGGGAACTGGGAGTCGGTGAGTGAGGGGGGCAATGAGAGTCGGTGAGTGAGGGGGGGACGGAGAGACGGTGAGTGAGGTGGGGACTGAGAGTCGGTGAGTGAGGTGGGGGACGGAGAGTAGTGAGTGAGGGGGGACTAAGAGTCGCTGACTGAGAGGGGACTGAGAGTCAGTGAGTGAAGGGGGGACTGAGGGTCAGTGAGTGAGGGGGGGACTGAGAGTCGGTGAGTGAGGGGAGGATTGAGAGTCGGTGAGTGAGGGGGGGACTGAGAGTCGGCGAATGAGGGGGGGACTGAGAGTCGGTGAGTGAGGGCGGACTGAGAGTCGGTGAGCTACGGGGGCGTCTGAGATTCGGTAAGTGAGTGGGGGGGGCTGAGAGTCGGTGAATGAGGGGGTACTGAGGGTCAGTGAGTGAGGAGGGGACGGAGAGTCGGTGAGTGAGGGGGGACTGAGGGTCAGTGAGTGAGGGGGCGTGGACTGAGAGTTGGTGAGCGAGGGGGGGACTGAGAGTCGGTGAATGAGGGTGGACTAAGGGTCAGTGAGTGAGGGGGAACTGAGAGTGGGTGAGTGAGGGGGGGACAGAGAGTCGGAGAGTGAGTGGTGGAACTGAGATTCGGTGAGTGAGTGGGGGACCGAGAGTCGGTGAGTGGGGGGGGGGGAGACTGGGAGTCGGTGAATGAGGGGGGCAATGAGAGTCGGTGAGTGAGGGGGGGACTGAGAGTCGGGGAGTGAGGTGGGGGACTGAGAGTTGGTGAGTGAGGGGGGGACTAAGAGTCGGTGAGTGAGAGGGGGGCTGAGGGTCGGTGTGCGAGGGGGCGATTGAGAGTCGGTGCATGGGGGGGGGACTGAGAGTCGGTGAGTGAGGGGGGGCTGAGAGATGGTGAATGAGGCGGGACTGAGAGTCGGTACGTGGGGGGGGACTGAGAGTCGGTGAGTGATGGGGGCACTGAGGGTCGGTCAGTGAGGGGGGCACTGAGAATCGGTGAGTGAAGGGGGGACTGAAGGTCAGTGAGTGAGGGGGGGACTAGGAGTCGGTGAGTGAGGGGGGGACTGGGAGTCGGTGAGTGAGGGTGGGACTGAGAGTGTGTGAGTGAGGGGGGAACTGGGAGTCGGTGAGAGAGGGGGGCAATGAGAGTCGGTGAGTGAGGGGGGACGGAGAGTCGGTGAGTGAGGGGGGGACTGAGAGTCGGTGAGTGAAGGGGGGGACTGAGGGTCAGTGTGCGAGGGGGGCACTGAGAGTCGGTAAGTGAGGGGCGACTGAGAGTCGGTGCGTGGGGGGGGACTGAGAGTCGGTGAGTGATGGGGGAACTGAGGGTCAGTGAGTGGGGGGGGGACTGGGAGTCGGTGAGTGAGGGGGGGACTGGGAGTCGGTGAGTGAGGGGGGGACTGGGAGTCGGTGAGTGAGGGTGGGACCGAGAGTGTGTGAGTGAGGGGGGAACTGGGATTCGGTGAGTGAGGGGGGCAATGAGAGTCGGGGAGTGAGGGGGGGGACGGAGAGTCGGTGAGTGAGGTGGGGACTGAGAGTCGGTGAGTGGGGGGGGACTGAGAGTCGGTGAGTGGGGGGGGACTGAGAGTCGGTGAGTGAGGGGGGGACTGAGAGTCGGTGAGTGCTGGGGGGACTGAGAGTCGGTGAGTGCTGGGGGGACTGAGAGTCGGTGAGTGATGGAGGGACTGAGAGTTGGTGAGTGAGCGGGGGTACTGAGGGTCGGTGAGTGAGGTGGGGCAGAGAGTTGGTGAATGGCTGGGGGAACTGAGATTCAATGAGTGAGGGTGGGGGAACTGAGGGTCGATGAGTGAGGGGGAGACTGAGAGTCGGTGAGTGGGGGGGGGGGTACTGAGAGTCGGTGAGTCGGGGGGGACTGAGTGTCGGTGAGTGCGGGGGGAACAGAGAGTTGGTGTGTGAGGGGGGGACTGACAGTCGGTGAGTGAGGAGGGACTGAGAGTCGGTGAGTGAGGGGGGGACTGACAGTCGGTGAGTGATGAGGGGGACTGGGAGTTGGTGAGTGAGGGGGGGATTGAGTGTCGGTGAGTGAGGGGAGCACTGAGAGTCGGTGAGTGAGGGGAGACGGAGAGTCGGTGCGTGGGGGGGGGGGGACTGAGAGTCAGTGAGTGAGGGGGGGACGGAGTGTCGGTTAGTGAGGGGGGCACTGAGAGTCGGTGAGTGAAGGGACTGAGGATCAGTGAGTGAGGGGGGGACTGGGAGTCAGTGAGTGAGTGTGGGACCGAGAATGTGTGAGTGAGGGGGGAACTGGGAGTCGGTGAGTGAGGGGGGCAATGAGAGTCGGTGAGTGAGGTGGGGACTGAGAGTCGGTGAGTGAGAGGGGACTGAAAGTCGGTGAGTGAGCGGGGGTACTGAGGGTCAGTGAGCGAGGTGGGGCAGAGAGTTGGTGAATGGGTGGGGGAACTGATATTCAATGAGTGAGGGTGGGGGAACTGGGGGTCGATGAGTGAGGGGGAGACTGAGAGTCGGTGAGTGGGGGGGGGGTACTGAGAGTCGGTGAGTCGGGGGGGACTGAGTGTCGGTGAATGAGGGGAGGACAGAGAGTCGGTGTGTGAAGGGGGGACTGGGAGTCGGTGAGTGAGGGGGGGATTGAGAGTCGGTGAGTGAGGGGAGGACTGAGAGTCGGTGAGTGAGGGGAGACGGAGAGTCGGTGCGTGGGGGGGACTGAGAGTCGGTGAGTGAGGGGGGACTGAGAGACGGTGAATGAGGCAGGATTGAGAGTCGGTGAGTGAGGGGGGGACTGAGAGACGGTGAATGAGGCGGGACTGAGAGTCGGTGAGTGAGGGGGGGACTGAGGGTCGGTCAGTGACGGGGGGACGGAGACTTGATGAGTGAGGGTCAACTGAAGATCGGTGTGTGAGGGGGGAACTGAGAGTCGGTGAGTGAAGGGGGGACTGAGGGTCAGTGAGTGAGGGGGGGACTGGGATTCAGTGAGTGAGGGGCGGAGTGGGAGTCGGTGAGTGAGGGTGGGACCGAGAGTGTGTGAGTGAGGGGGGAACTGGGAGTCGGTGAGTGAGGGGGGCAATGAGAGTCGGTGAGTGAGGGGGGGACGGAGAGACGGTGAGTGAGGTGGGGACTGAGAGTCGGTGAGTGAGGTGGGGGACGGAGAGTGGTGAGTGAGGGGGGACTGAGAGTCGCTGAGTGAGAGGGGACTGAGAGTCAGTGAGTGAAGGGGGGACTGAGGGTCAGTGAGTGCTGGGGGGACTGAGAGTCGGTGAGTGAGGGGGGACTGAGTGTCGGTGACTGAAGGGGGGACTGAGGGTCAGTGAGTGAGGGGGGGACTGAGAGTCGGTGAGTGAGGGGGGAACTCAGAATATGTGAGTGAGGGGGGGAACGGGAATTGGTGAGTGAAGGTGGGACCGTGAGTGTGTGAGTGAGGGGGGACTGGGAGTCGGTGAGGGAGGGGCGCAATGAATGTCGGTGAGTGAGGGGGGGACTGAGAGTCAGTGAGTGAGGGGGGGGACTGGGAGTCGGTGAGTGAGGGGGGGATTGAGAGTTGGTGAGTGAGGGGAGGACTGAGAGTCGGTGAGTGAGGGGGGCCGGAGAGTCGGTGAGTGAGGGGGGGACTGAGAGTCGCTGAGTGAGGGGGGACTGAGAGTCGATGAGTGAGGGGGGACTGAAGGTCGGTTAGTGAGGGAGGGAATGAGGGTCGATGAGTGAGGCGGAGACTGAGAGTCGGTGAGTGAGGGGGGACTGAGAGTCGGTGAGTGAAGGGGGGAACTGAGATTCGGTTAGTGAGGGGGGGAACGGGAGTTGGTGAGTGAGGGTGGGACCGAGAGTGTGTGAGTGAGGGGGGGACTGAGAGTCGGTGAGTGAGGGGGGCTATGAGAGTCGGTGACTGATGGGGGGATTGAGAGTCGGTGAGTGAGGAGGGACTGAGTGTCGGTGAGTGAGGGGAGGACTGAGAGTCGGTGAGTGAGGGGGGGACTGAGAGTCGGTGAGTCAGGGGGGACTGAGAGTCGGTGAGTGAAGGGGGGAACTGAGATTCGGTGAGTGAGGGGGGGAACGGGAGTTGGTGAGTGAGGGTGGGACCGAGAGTGTGTGAGTGAGGGGGGGACCGAGAGTTGGTGAGTGAGGGGGGGGACTGGGAGTCGGTGAGTGAGGGGGGGGACTGGGAGTCGGTGAGTGAGGGGGGCAATGAGAGTCGGTGAGTGATGGGGGGTTGAGAGTCGGTGAGTGAGGAGGGACTGAGTGTCGGTGAGTGAGGGGAGGACTGAGAGTCGGTGAGTGACGGGGGGACTGAGAGTCGGTGAGTGAGAGGGGACTGAGAGTCGGTGAGTGGGGGGGACTGAGAGTCGGTGAGTGAGGGGGGGACTGAGAGTCGGTGAGTGATGGGGGGACTGAGGGTCGGTGAGCGAGGTGGGGCAGAGAGTTGGTGAATGGGTGGGGGAACTGAGATTCAATGAGTGAGGGTGGGTGAACTGAGGGTCGGTGAGTGAGGGGGAGACTGAGAGTCGGTGAGTGAGGGGGGCGACTGTGAGTCGGTGAGTGAGGGGGGGACTGGGAGTCGGTGAGTGAGGGGGGGATTGAGGGTCAATGAGTGAGGAGGGGACGGAGAGTCGGTGAGTGAGGGGGGACTGAGGGTCAGTGAGTGAGGGGGCGTGGACTGAGAGTCGGTGAGCGAGGGAGGGTACTGAGAGTCGGTGAGTGAAGGGGTCTGAGAGTCGGTGAGCGTGGGGGGGACTGAGAGTCGGTGAATGAGGGGGGGACTGGGATTTGGTGAGGGTGGGACCGAGAGTGTGTGAGTGAGGGGGGGACCGAGAGTTGGTGAGTGAGTGGTGGAACTGAGATTCGGCGAGTGAGGGGGGGACCGGGAGTTGGTGAGTGAGGGTGGGACTGAGAGTCGGAGAGTGTGGTGGAACTGAGATTCGGCGAGTGAGGGGGGGACCGGGAGTTGGTGAGTGAGGGTGGGACTGAGAGTCGGAGAATGAGTGGTGGAACTGAGATTCGGCTAGTGAGGGGGGGACCGGGAGTTGGACGAGTGAGGTTGGGACCGAGAGTGTGTGAGTGAGGGGGGGGACCGAGAGTCGGTGAGTGAGGGGGGGGTTACTGGAAGTCAGTGACTGAGCGGGGCAATGAGAGTCGATGAGTGAGGGGGGGACTGAGAGTCGGTGAGCGAGGTGGGGGACTGAGAGTCGGTGAGTGAGGGGGGGAATGAGAGCCAGTGAGTGAGGGGGGTACTGAGAGCCAGTGAGTGAGGAGGGGACTGAGAGTCGGCGAGTGAGAGGGGGGCTGAGGGTCGGAGTGCGAGGGGGGGACTGAGAGTCGGTGAGTGAGGCGGGGCAGAGAGTTGGTGAATGGGTGGGGGAGCTCAGATTCAATGAGTGAGGGGGGGGAAATGAGTGTCGGTGAGTGAGGGGGGACTGAGTGTCGGTGTGTGCAGGAGGGACTGAGGGTCGGTGAGTGAGGGGTGACTGAGAGTCGGTGCGTGCGGGGAGGACAGAGAGTCGGTGAGTGAGGGGGGACTGAGAGTCGGTGAGCGAGGGGGGGAACTGAGAGTCGGTGAGTGAGGGGGGGACTGAGAGTCGAGAGTGTGGGGGGACTGAGGGTCGGTGAGTGATGGGGGACGGAGAGTCGGTGAGTGAGGGGGGAACTGGGAGTCGGTGAGAGAGGGGGGCAATGAGAGTCAGTGAGTGAGGGGGGGACTGAGAGTCAGTGAGTGAGAGGGGACTGAGAGTCGGTGAGTGAGGTGGGGACTGAGAGTCGGTGAGTGAGGTGGGGACTGAAAGTCGGTGAGTGAGAGGGGACTGAGAATTGGTGAGTGAGGTGGGGACTGAGGGTCGGTGAGTGTTGGGGGGACGGTGAGTCACTGAGTGAGGGGAGGATTGAGAGTCGGTGAGTGACGGGGGGACTGAGAGTCGGCGAATGAGGGGGGGACTGAGGGTCGGTGAGTGAGGGGGGACTGAGGGTCGGTGAGTGCGGGGGCGGACTGAGAGTCGGTGAGCTACGGGGGGCGTCTGAGAGTCGGTAAGTGAGTGGGGGGGGCTGAGAGTCGGTGAATGAGGGGGTACTGAGGGTCAGTGAGTGAGGGGGCATGGACTGAGAGTCGGTGAGCAAGGGGGGGACTGAGAGTCGGTGAATAAGGATGGACTAAGGGTCAGTGAGTGAGGGGGGGGACTGAGAGTGGGTGAGTGAGGGTGGGACTGAGAGTCGGTGAGTGAGTGTGGGACTGAGAGTCGGAGAGTGAGTGGTGGAACTGAGATTCGGTGAGTGAGGGGGGGACCGAGAGTCGGTGAGTGAGTGGGGGGGACTGGGAGTCGATGACTGAGGGGGGCAATGAGAGTCGGTGAGTGAGGGGAGGACTGAGGGTCAGTGATTGAGGGGGGTACTGAGAGTCGGAGAGTGACGGTAGTGAACTGAGATTCGGTGAGTGAGGGGAGGACCGAGAGTGTGTGAGTGAGGGGGGAACTGGGAGTCGGTGAGGGAGGGGGGCAATGAGAGTCAGTGAGTGAGGGGGGACTGAGAGTCAGTGAGTGAGGGGGGGACTGAGAGTCGGTGAGTGAGGGGACTGAGAGTCGGTGAGTGAGGTGGGGACTGAGAGTCGGTGAGTGAGGTGGGGACTGAAAGTCGGTGAGTGAGAGGGGACTGAGAATCGGTGAGTGAGGTGGGGACTGAGGGTCGGTGAGTGTTGGTGGGACGGTGAGTCACTGAGTGAGGGGAGGATTGAGAGTCGGTGAGTGACGGAGGTACTGAGAGTCGGCGAATGAGGGGGGGACTGAGGGTCGGTGAGTGCGGGGGCGGACTGAGAGTCGGTGAGCTACGGGGGCGTCTGAGAGTCGGTAAGTGAGTGGGGGGGGCTGAGAGTGGGTGAATGAGGGGGTACTGAGGGTCAGTGAGTGAGGAGGGGACGGAGAGTCGGTGAGTGAGGGGGGACTGAGGGTCAGTGAGTGAGGGGACATGGACTGAGAGTCGGTGAGCGAGGGGGGGACTGAGAGTCGGTGAATGAGGGTGGACTAAGGGTCAGTGAGTGAGGGGGGGGACTGAGAGTGGGTGAGTGAGGGGGGACAGAGAGTCGGTGAGTGAGGGTGGGACTGAGAGTCGGAGAGTGAGTGGTGGAACTGAGATTCGGTGAGTGAGGGGGGGACCGAGAGTCGGTGAGTGAGGGGGGGGACTGGGAGTCGATGACTGAGGGGGGCAATGAGAGTCGGTGAGTGAGGGGGGGACTGAGGGTTGGTGTGCGAGGGGGAGACTGAGAGTCGGTGAGTGAGGGGCGACTGAGAGTCGGTGCGTGGGGGGGACTGAGAGTTGGTAAGTGAGGGGGGGACTGAGAGTCGGTGTGTGGGGGGGGACTGAGAGTCGGTGAGGAGGGGGGACTGAGAGTCGGTGAGTGAGAGGGGGACTGAGAGTCGGTGTGTAGGGGGGACTGAGAATCGATGAGTGAGGCAGGGGACTGAGGGTCGGTGAGTGAGGGGGGAACTGAGAGTCGGTGAGTGAGTGGGGGACTGAGAGTCGGTGAAGAGGGGGGGACTGAGGGTCTGTGAGTGAGGGGGGTACTGAGAGTCGGTCTGTAGGGGGGACTGAGAATCGGTGAGTGAGGCGGGGGACTGAGAATCGGTGAGTGAGGGGGGGAACTGAGAGTCGGTGAGTGAGTGGGGGACTGAGAGTCGGTGAAGAGGGGGGGACTGAGGGTCTGTGAGTGAGGGGGGTACTGAGAGTCGGTCTGTAGGGGGGACTGAGAATCGGTGAGTGAGGCGGGGGACTGAGAATCGGTGAGTGAGGGGGGGACTGAGAGTCGGTGAGTGAGGGGGGGACTGAGAGTCGGTGATTAAGGGGGGGACTGCGAGTCGGTGAGTGAGGGGGGGACTGAGAGTTGGTGAGTGAGGTGGGACTCAGGGTCGGAGAGTGAGGGGGGACTGAGAGTTGGTGAGTTAGGGGGGGACTGAGGGTCGGTGAGTGAGGCGGGGACTGAGAGTCGGTGAGTGAAGGGGGGATTGAGCGTCGGTGAGTGGGGGGGACGGAGAGTCGGTGAGTGAGGGGGGACTGAGAATCGGTGAGTGAGGGGGGGACAGAGGGTCGGTGAGTGAGGGGGGTACTGAGAGTCGGTGAGTGAGGGGGGCACTGAGAGTCGGTGAGTGAGGGGGGGGACTGAGCTTCGGTGAGTGGGGGTTACGGAGAGTCAGTGAGTGAGGAGGAGTACTGAGATTCGTTGAGTGAGGGGGGCACTGAGAGTTGGTGAGTGAGGGAGGTCTGAGAGTCGGTGAGTGACGGGGGCATTGAGTGTCGGTGAGTGAGGGAGGTCTGAGAGTCGGTGAGTGAGGAGGGGAATGAGAGTCGGTGAGGAGGGGGGGACTGAGATTCTGTGAGTGGGGGGGACTGAGAGTCGGTGAGTGAGGTGGGGGGACTGAAAGTCGGTGAGTGAGGGAGGAACTTAGGGTCGGTGAGTGAGTGGGGGACTGGGAGTCAGTGAGTGAGGGGGGAACTAAGGATCAGTGAGTTACGAGGGGACTGAGAGTCGGTGAGGGAGGGGGGGACTGAGTGTCGGTGAGTTACGGGGGGACATAGGGTCGGTGAGTGAGGGGGGCACTGAGAGTCAGTGAGAGAGGGGGTTCTGAGAGTCGGTGAGTGTGGGGGGGGACTGAGAGTTGGTGAGTGAGGAGGGACAGAGATTCGGTGAGTGAGTGGGGACTGAGAGTCGGTGAGATTTGGGGGGGCCTGAGAGTCGGTGAGTGAGGAGGGAAATGAGAGTTGGAGAGGAGTGGGATACTGAGAGTCGGTGAGTAGGAAAGGACTGAGAATCGGTGAGTGAGGGAGACTGGGAGTCGGTGAGTGAGGGGGGGACTGAGAATCGGTGAGTGAGGGAGGAACTTAGGGTGGGTGAGTGAGGGGGGGACTGGGAGTCAGTGAGTGAGGGGGGACTGAGAGTCGGTGAGTGAGGGGGGGACTGAGAATCGGTGAGTGAGGGTGGAACTTAGGGTGGGTGAGTGAGGGGGGGACTGGGAGTCGGTGAGTGTGGGGGGAACTAAGGATCAGTGAGTGACGGGGGGACTGAGAGTCAGTGAGTGAGGGGGGGGACTGAGAGTCGGTGAGTGAGGGGGGGACTGAGAGTCGGTGAGTGTGGGGGGAACTAAGGATCAGTGAGTGACGGGGGGACTGAGAGTCGGTGAGTGAGGGGGGGACTGGGAGTCGGTGAGTGACGGGGGGACTGAGAGTCGGTGAGTGAGGGGGGGACTGAGAGTCGGTGAGTGAGGGTGGGACTGGGAGTCGGTGAGTGACGGGGGGACTGAGAGTCGGTGAGTGAGGGGGGACTGAGAGTCGGTGAGTGAGGGTGGGACTGAGAGTCGGAGAGTGACTGGTGGAACTGAGATTCGGTGAGTGAGTGGGGGACCGAGAGTCGGTGAGTGAGGGGGGCAATGAGAGTCGGTGAGTGAGGGGCGACTGGGAGTCGGTGCGTGGGGGGGACTGAGAGTTGGTAAGTGAGGTGGGGACTGAGAGTCGGTGCGTGGGGGGGGACTGAGAATCGGTGAGTGAGGGGGGAACTGAGGGTTGGTGAGTGAGAGGGGGGACTGAGAGTCGGTAAGTGCGGAGGGGCTGAGGGTCGGTGAGTGAGAAGGGGGACTGAGAGTCGTTGAGTGAGGAGGGGGATTGAGAGTCGGTGAGTTAAGGGGCGGACTGAGAGTCGTTGAGTGAGGGGGGGGACTGAGAGTCGATGAGTCCGGGGGGTACTGAGAGTCGGTGAGTGAGGGGGGTACAGAGAGTCGGTGAGCGAGGAGGGGGGACTGAGAGTCAGTGACCGAGGGGAGACCGAGAGTCTGTGAGCGAGGTGGGGACTGAGAGCTGGTGAGTGAGGCAGGGTAGAGATTTGGTGAATGGGTGGGGGAACTGATATTCAATGAGTGATGGGGGGGGGAACTGAGGGTCGGTGAGTGACGGGGAGATTGAGAGTCGGTGAGTGAGGGGGGGGACTGTGAGTCGGAGTGAGGGCGGGGACTGATAGTCGGTGAGTGAGGAGGGGACTCAGAGTCGGTGAGTAGGGGGGTGACTGAGAGTCTGTGAGTGATGAGGGTGACTGGGAGTCGGTGAGTGAGGGGGGCGACTGTGAGTCGGTGAGTGAGGGGGGGACTGGGAGTCGGTGAGTGAGGGGGGGATTGAGGGTCAATGAGTGAGGAGGGGACGGAGAGTCGGTGAGTGAGGGGGGACTGAGGGTCAGTGAGTGAGGGGGCGTGGACTGAGAGTCGGTGAGCGAGGGAGGGTACTGAGAGTCGGTGAGTGAAGGGGTCTGAGAGTCGGTGAGCGTGGGGGGGACTGAGAGTCGGTGAATGAGGGGGGGACTGGGATTTGGTGAGTGAGGGTGGGACCGAGAGTGTGTGAGTGAGGGGGGGACCGAGAGTTGGTGAGTGAGTGGTGGAACTGAGATTCGGCGAGTGAGGGGGGGGACCGGGAGTTGGTGAGTGAGGGTGGGACTGAGAGTCGGAGAGTGAGTGGTGGAACTGAGATTCGGCGAGTGAGGGGGGGACCGGGAGTTGGACGAGTGAGGTTGGGACCGAGAGTGTGTGAGTGAGGGGGGGACCGAGAGTCGGTGAGTGAGGGGGGGGTTACTGGAAGTCAGTGACTGAGCGGGGCAATGAGAGTCGATGAGTGAGGGGGGGACTGAGAGTCGGTGAGCGAGGTGGGGGACTGAGAGTCGGTGAGTGAGGGGGGGAATGAGAGCCAGTGAGTAAGGGGGGTACTGAGAGCCAGTGAGTGAGGAGGGGACTGAGAGTCGGCGAGTGAGAGGGGGGCTGAGGGTCGGAGTGCGAGGGGGGGACTGAGAGTCGGTGAGTGAGGCGGGGCAGAGAGTTGGTGAATGGGTGGGGGAGCTCAGATTCAATGAGTGAGGGGGGGGAAATGAGGGTCGGTGAGTGAGGGGGGACTGAGTCGGTGAGCGAGGGGGTGCTGAGTGTCGGTGAGTGAGGGGGGACTGAGTGTCGGTGTGTGCGGGAGGGACTGAGGGTCGGTGAGTGAGGGGTGACTGAGAGTCGGTGCGTGCGGGGAGGACAGAGAGTCGGTGAGTGAGGGGGGACTGAGAGTCGGTGAGCGAGGGGGGGAACTGAGAGTCGGTGAGTGAGGGGGGGGGACTGAAAGTCGGTGCGTGAGGGAGGAACTTAGGGTCGGTGAGTGAGTGGGGGACTGGGAGTCAGTGAGTGAGGGGGGAACTAAGGATCAGTGAGTGACGAGGGGACTGAGAGTCGGTGAGGGAGGGGGGGACTGAGTGTCGGTGAGTTACGGGGGGACATAGGGTCGGTGAGTGAGGGGGGCACTGAGAGTCAGTGAGAGAGGGGGTTCTGAGAGTCGGTGCGTGGGGGGGGACTGAGAGTCGGTGAGGAGGGGGGGGACTGAGAGTCGGTGAGTGAGGGGGGGACTGAGAGTCGGTGTGTAGGGGGGACTGAGAATCGATGAGTGAGGCAGGGGACTGAGGGTCGGTGAGTGAGGGGGGAACTGAGAGTCGGTGAGTGAGTGGGGGACTGAGAGTCGGTGAAGAGGGGGGGACTGAGGGTCTGTGAGTGAGGGGGGTACTGAGAGTCGGTCTGTAGGGGGGACTGAGAATCGGTGAGTGAGGCGGGGGACTGAGAATCGGTGAGTGAGGGGGGACTGAGAGTCGGTGAGCGAGGGGGGGAACTGAGAGTCGGTGAGTGATGGGGGGACTGAGAGTCGAGAGTGTGGGGGGACTGAGGGTCGGTGAGTGATGGGGGGACGGAGAGTCGGTGAGTGAGGGGGAAACTGGGAGTCGGTGAGAGAGGGGGGCAATGAGAGTCAGTGAGTGAGGGGGGGACTGAGAGTCAGTGAGTGAGAGGGGACTGAGAGTCGGTGAGTGAGGGGGGGACTGAGAGTCGGTGAGTGAGGTGGGGACTGAAAGTCGGTGAGTGAGAGGGGACTGAGAATCGGTGAGTGAGGTGGGGACTGAGGGTCGGTGAGTGTTGGGGGGACGGTGAGTCACTGAGTGAGGGGAGGATTGAGAGTCGGTGAGTGACGGGGGGACTGAGAGTCGGCGAATGAGGGGGGGACTGAGGGTCGGTGAGTGAGGGGGGACTGAGGGTCGGTGAGTGCGGGGGCGGACTGAGAGTCGGTGAGCTACGGGGGGCGTCTGAGAGTCGGTAAGTGAGTGGGGGGGGCTGAGAGTCGGTGAATGAGGGGGTACTGAGGGTCAGTGAGTGAGGAGGGGATGGAGAGTCGTGAGTGAGGGGGGACTGAGGGTCAGTGAGTGAGGGGGCATGGACTGAGAGTCGGTGAGCAAGGGGGGGACTGAGAGTCGGTGAATGAGGATGGACTAAGGGTCAGTGAGTGAGGGGGGGGACTGAGAGTGGGTGAGTGAGGGGGGACAGAGAGTCGGTGAGTGAGGGTGGGACTGAGAGTCGGAGAGTGAGTGGTGGAACTGAGATTCGGTGAGTAAGGGGGGGACCGAGAGTCGGTGAGTGAGTGGGGGGGACTGGGAGTCGATGACTGAGGGGGGCAATGAGAGTCGGTGAGTGAGGGGGGGACTGAGGGTCAGTGATTGAGGGGGGGTACTGAGAGTCGGAGAGTGACGGGGGTGAACTGAGATTCGGTGAGTGAGGGGAGGACCGAGAGTGTGTGAGTGAGGGGGGAACTGGGAGTCGGTGAGTGAGGGGGGCAATGAGAGTCAGTGAGTGAGGGGGGGACTGAGAGTCAGTGAGTGAGGGGGGGACTGAGAGTCGGTGAGTGAGAGGGGACTGAGAGTCGGTGAGTGAGGGGGGGACTGAGAGTCAGTGAGTGAGGGGGGGACGGAGAGTCGGTGAGTGAGAGGGGACTGAGAGTCGGTGAGTGAGGTGGGGACTGAGAGTCGGTGAGTGAGGTGGGTACTGAGAGTCGGTGAGTGAGGTGGGGACTGAAAGTCGGTGAGTGAGAGGGGACTGAGAATCGGTGAGTGAGGTGGGGACTGAGGGTCGGTGAGTGTTGGTGGGACGGTGAGTCACTGAGTGAGGGGAGGATTGAGAGTCGGTGAGTGACGGAGGTACTGAGAGTCGGCGAATGAGGGGGGGACTGAGGGTCGATGAGTGCGGGGGCGGACTGAGAGTCGGTGAGCTACGGGGGCGTCTGAGAGTCGGTAAGTGAGTGGGGGGGGCTGAGAGTCGGTGAATGAGGGGCTACTGATGGTCAGTGAGTGAGGAGGGGACGGAGAGTCGGTGAGTGAGGGGGGACTGAGGGTCAGTGAGTGAGGGGGCATGGACTGAGAGTCGGTGAGCGAGGCGGGGACTGAGAGTCGGTGAATGAGGGTGGACTAAGGGTCAGTGAGTGAGGGGGGGGACTGAGAGTGGGTGAGTGAGGGGGGACAGAGAGTCGGTGAGTGAGGGTGGGACTGAGAGTCGGAGAGTGAGTGGTGGAACTGAGATTCGGTGAGTGAGGGGGGGACCGAGAGTCGGTGAGTGAGGGGGGGGGGACTGGGAGTCGATGACTGAGGGGGGCAATGAGAGTCGGTGAGTGAGGGGGGGACTGAGGGTTGGTGTGCGAGGGGGAGACTGAGAGTCGGTGAGTGAGGGGCGACTGAGAGTCGGTGCGTGGGGGGGACTGAGAGTTGGTAAGTGACGGGGGGACTGAGAGTCGGTGCGTGGGGGGGGACTGAGAGTCGGTGAGGAGGGGGGACTGAGAGTCGGTGAGTGAGGGGGGGACTGAGAGTCGGTGTGTAGGGGGGACTGAGAATCGATGAGTGAGGCAGGGGACTGAGGGTCGGTGAGTGAGGGGGGAACTGAGAGTCGGTGAGTGAGTGGGGGACTGAGAGTCGGTGAAGAGGGGGGGACTGAGAGTCTGTGAGTGAGGGGGGTACTGAGAGTCGGTCTGTAGGGGGGACTGAGAATCAGTGAGTGAGGCGGGGGACTGAGAATCGGTGAGTGAGGGGGGGACTGAGAGTTGGTGAGTAAGGGGGGGACTGAGAGTCGGTGACTGAGGGGGGGACTGTGAGTTGGTGAGTGAGGGGGGGACTGAGAGTTGGTGAGTGAGGTGGGACTCAGGGTCGGAGAGTGAGGGGGGGACTGAGAGTTGGTGAGTTAGGGGGGGACTGAGGGTCGGTGAGTGAGGCGGGGACTGAGTCGGTGAGTGAGGGGGGACTGAGAATCGGTGAGTGAGGGGGGACTGAGAATCGGTAAGTAAGGGGGTACTGAGAGTCGGTGAGTGAGGGGGGGACTGAGGGTCGTTGAGTGAGGGGGGAACTGAGAGTCGTTGAGTGAGGGGGGCACTGAGAGTTGGTGAGTGAGGGAGGTCTGAGAGTCGGTGAGTGACGGGGCATTGAGTGTCGGTGAGTGAGGGAGGTCTGAGAGTCGGTGAGTGAGGAGGGGAATGAGAGTCGGTGAGGAGGGGGGGACTGAGATTCTGTGAGTGGGGGGGACTGAGAGTCGGTTAGTGAGGTGGGGGGACTGAAAGTCGGTGAGTGAGGGAGGAACTTAGGGTCGGTGAGTGAGTGGGGAACTGGGAGTCAGTGAGTGAGGGGGGAACTAAGGATCAGTGAGTGACGAGGGGACTGAGAGTCGGTGAGGGAGGGGGGGACTGAGTGTCGGTGAGTTACGGGGGGACATAGGATCGGTGAGTGAGGGGGGCACTGAGAGTCAGTGAGAGAGGGGGTTCTGAGAGTCGGTGAGTGTGGGGGGGGACTGAGAGTTGGTGAGTGAGGAGGGACAGAGATTCGGTGAGTGAGTGGGGACTGAGAGTCGGTGAGATTTGGGGGGGCCTGAGAGTCGGTGAGTGAGGAGGGAAATGAGAGTTGGAGAGGAGTGGGATACTGAGAGTCGGTGAGTAGGAAAGGACTGAGAATCGGTGAGTGAGGGGGGAGACTGGGAGTCAGTGAGTGATGTGGGACTGGGAGTCAGTGAGTGAGGGGGGACTGAGAGTCGGTGAGTGAGGGGGGGACTGAGAATCGGTGAGTGAGGGAGGAACTTAGGGTGGGTGAGTGAGGGGGGGACTGGGAGTCGGTGAGTGTGGGGGGAACTAAGGATCAGTGGGTGACGGGGGGACTGAGAGTCGGTGAGTGAGGGGGGGACTGAGAGTCGGTGAGTGAGGGGGGGACTGAGAGTCGGTGAGTGTGGGGGGAACTAAGGATCAGTGAGTGACGGGGGGACTGAGAGTCGGTGAGTGAGGGGGGGGACTGAGATTCGGTGAGTGAGTGGGGGACCGAGAGTCGGTGAGTGAGGGGGGTGGGGGACTGGGAGTCGGTGACTGAGGGGGGCAATGAGAGTCGGTGAGTGAGGGGCGACTGGGAGTCGGTGCGTGGGGGGGACTGAGAGTTGGTAAGTGAGGTGGGGACTGAGAGTCGGTGCGTGGGGGGGGACTGAGAGTCAGTGAGTGAGGGGGGAACTGAGGGTTGGTGAGTGAGAAGTGGGACTGAGAGTCGGTGAGTGAGGGAGGAACTTAGGGTGGGTGAGTGAGGGGGGGACTGGGAGTCGGTGAGTGTGGGGGGAACTAAGGATCAGTGAGTGACGGGGGGACTGAGAGTCGGTGAGTGAGGGGGGGACTGAGAGTCGGTGAGTGAGTGTGGGACTGAGAGTCGGAGAGTGAGTGGTGGAACTGAGATTCGGTGAGTGAGGGGGGGACCGAGAGTCGGTGAGTGAGGGCGGGGGGGGACTGGGAGTCGGTGACTGAGGGGGGCAATGAGAGTCGGTGAGTGAGGGGGGACTGAGGGTCGGTGTGCGAGGGGGGGACTGAGAGTCGGTGAGTGAGGGGGGTACTGAGAGTCGGTGAGTGTGGGGGGAACTAAGGATCAGTGAGTGACGGGGGGACTGAGAGTCGGTGAGTGAGGGGGGGACTGAGAGTCGGTGAGTGAGGGTGGGACTGAGAGTCGGAGAGTGACTGGTGGAACTGAGATTCGGTGAGTGAGTGGGGGACCTAGAGTCGGTGAGTGAGGGGGGGGTGGGACTGGGAGTCGGTGACTGAGGGGGGCAATGAGAGTCGGTGAGTGAGGGGCGACTGGGAGTCGGTGCGTGGGGGGGACTGAGAGTTGGTAAGTGAGGTGGGGACTGAGAGTCGGTGCGCGGGGGGGGACTGAGAGTCGGTGAGTGAGGGGGGAACTGAGGGTTGGTGAGTGAGAGGGGGGACTGAGAGTCGGTAAGTGCGGAGGGACTGAGGGTCGGTGAGTGAGAAGGGGGACTGAGAGTCGTTGAGTGAGGAGGGGGATTGAGAATTGGTGAGTTAAGGGGCGGACTGAGAGTCGTTGAGTGAGGGGGGGGACTGAGAGTCGATGAGTGCGGGGGGTACTGAGAGTCGGTGAGTGAGGGGGGTACAGAGAGTCGGTGAGCGAGGAGGGGGGACTGAGAGTCAGTGAGCGAGGGGAGACCGAGAGTCTGTGAGCGAGGTGGGGACTTAGAGCTGGTGAGTGAGGCAGGGCAGAGATTTGGTGAATGGGTGGGGGAACTGATATTCAATGAGTGATGGGGGGGGGAACTGAGGGTCGGTCAGTGACGGGGAGATTGAGAGTCGGTGAGTGAGGGGGGGGACTGTGAGTCGGAGTGAGGGGGGGGACTGATAGTCGGTGAGTGAGGAGGGGACTCAGAGTTGGTGAGTAGGGGGGGTACTGAGAGTCGGTGAGTGAGAGGGACTTAGAGACAGTGAGTGAGGGAGGTCTGAGAGTCGGTGAGTGGGGGGACTGAGAGTCGGTGAGTGGGGGGCTTCTGAGAGTCGGTGAGTGAGGGGGGGATTGAGAGTCGGTGAGTGAGAGGGACTTAGAGACAGTGAGTGAGGGAGATCTGAGAGTCGTTGAGTGAGGGGGGAACTGAGAGTTGGTGAGTGGGGGGGACGGAGAGTCGGTGAGTGAAGGAGGTATTAGAGTCGGTGAGTGAAGGGGGACTGAGAGTCAAGTGAGGGGGTTCTGAGGATGGTTGAGTGTGGGGGGGTACTGAGAGTCGGTGAGGAGGGGGACTGAGAGTCGGTGTGTAGGGGGGACCGAGAGTCGGTGAGTGAGGGGGGGGGACTGGGAGTCGGTGACTGAGGGGGGCAATGAGAGTCGGTGAGTGAGGGGGGGACTGAGGGTCAGTGTGCGAGGGGGGGACTGAGAGTCGGTGAGTGAGGGGCGACTGAGATTCGGTGCGTGGGGGGGACTGAGAGTTGGTAAGTGAGGTGGGGACTGAGAGTCGGTGCTTGGGGGGGGGCTGAGAGACGGTGAATGAGGCGGGACTGAGAGTCTGTGAGTGAGGTACTGAGAGTCGGTGTGTAGGGGGGACTGAGAATCAGTGAGTGAGGCGGGGGACTGAGAATCGGTGAGTGAGGGGGGGACTGAGAGTCGGTGAGTGAGGGGGGGACTGAGAGTCGGTGACTGAGGGGGGGACTGCGAGTCGGTGAGTGAGGGGGGGACTGAGAGTTGGTGAGTTAGGGGGGTACTGAGGGTCGGTAAGTGAGGCGGGGACTGAGAGTCGGTGAGTGAAGGGGGGATTGAGCGTCAGTGAGTGGGGGGGACGGAGAGTCGGTGAGTGAGGGAGGACTGAGTCGGTGAGTGAGGGGGGACTGAGAATCGGTGAGTGAGGGGGGACTGAGAATCGGTAAGTAAGGGGGTACTTAGAGTCGGTGAGTGAGGGGGGGACTGAGGGTCGGTAAGTGAGGGGCGGACGGAGGGTCGGTGAGTGAGGGGGGGACAGGGTCGGTGAGTGTTGGCAGGACTCAGAGTCGGTGAGTGAAGGGGGTTGAGAGTGGGTGAGTGAGGGGGGGATTGAGAGTCGGTAAGGAGTGGGGGGATTGAGATTCGTAGAGGAGGAGGGGACTGAGAGTCGGTGAGGAGGGGGGACTGAGAGTCATTGAGTGAGGGGGGAACTGAGAGTTGGTGAGTGGGGGGGACGGAGAGTCGGTGAGTGAAGGAGGTCTTAGAGTCGGTGAGTGAGGGGGGCACTGAGAGTCAGTGAGAGAGGGGGTTCTGAGAGTCGGTGCGTGTGGGGGGGGACTGAGAGTTGGTGAGTGAGGAGGGACAGAGATTCGGTGAGTGAGGGGGGGACTGAGAGTCGGTGACTGAGGGGGGGACTGAGAGTCGGTGAGTGAGGGGGGGACTGAGAGTTGGTGAGTTAGGGGGGGGACTGAGGGTCGGTAAGTGCGGAGGGACTGAGGGTCGGTGAGTGAGAAGGGGGACTGAGAGTCGTTGAGTGAGGAGGGGGATTGAGAGTCGGTGAGTTAAGGGGCGGACTGAGAGTCGTTGAGTGAGGGGGGGGACTGAGAGTCGATGAGTGCGGGGGGTACTGAGAGTCGGTGAGTGAGGGGGGTACAGAGAGTCGGTGAGCGAGGTGGGGGGACTGAGAGTCAGTGAGCGAGGGGAGACCGAGAGTCTGTGAGCGAGGTGGGGACTGAGAGCTGGTGAGTGAGGCAGGGCAGAGATTTGGTGAATGGGTGGGGGAACTGATATTCAATGAGTGATGGGGGGGGAACTGAGGGTCGGTCAGTGACGGGGAGATTGAGAGTCGGTGAGTGAGGGGGTGGACTGTGAGTCGGAGTGAGGGGGTGGACTGATAGTCGGTGAGTGAGGAGGGGACTCAGAGTTGGTGAGTAGGGGGTGACTGGGAGTCGGTGAGTGAGGGGGGTACTGAGAGTCGGTGAGTGAGAGGGACTTAGAGACAGTGAGTGAGGGAGGTCTGAGAGTCGGTGAGTGAGTGGGGGGACTGAGAGTCGGTGAGTGGGGGGCTTCTGAGAGTCGGTGAGTGAGGGGGGAATTGAGAGTCGGTGAGGAGTGGGGGGATTGAGATTCGTAGAGGAGGAGGGGACTGAGAGTCGGTGAGGAGGGGGGACTGAGAGTCGTTGAGTGAGGGGGGAACTGAGAGTTGGTGAGTGGGGGGGGACGGAAAGTCGGTGAGTGAAGGAGGTATTAGAGTCGGTGAGTGAAGGGGGACTGAGAGTCAAGTGAGGGGGTTCTGAGGATGGTTGAGTGTGGGGGGGTACTGAGACTCGGTGAGGAGGGGGCTGAGAGTCGGTGAGTGAGGGGGGGACTGAGAGTCGGTGTGTCGGGGGGACCGAGAGTCGGTGAGTGAGGGGTGGGGGGACTGGGAGTCGGTGACTGAGGGGGGCAATGAGAGTCGGTGAGTGAGGGGGGGACTGAGGGTCAGTGTGCGAGGGGGGGACTGAGAGTCGGTGAGTGAGGGGCGACTGAGATTCGGTGCGTGGGGGGGACTGAGAGTTGGTAAGTGAGGTGGGGACTGAGAGTCGGTGCTTGGGGGGGGCTGAGAGACGGTGAACGAGGCGGGACTGAGAGTCTGTGAGTGAGGGGGGTACTGAGAGTCGGTGTGTAGGGGGGACTGAGAATCAGTGAGTGAGGCGGGGGGACTGAGAATCGGTAAGTAAGGGGGGTACTTAGAGTCGGTAAGTGAGGGGGGGGACTGAGGGTCGTTGAGTGAGGGGGGGACTGAGAGCCGGCGAGTGTGGGGTGGTCTTAGGGTCGGTAAGTGAGGGGCGGACGGAGGGTCGGTGAGTGAGGGGGGGACAGGGTCGAGTGTTGGCAGGACTCAGAGTCGGTGAGTGAAGGGGGTTGAGAGTGGGTGAGTGAGGGGGGGATTGAGAGTCGGTAAGGAGTGGGGGGATTGAGATTCGTAGAGGAAGAGGGGACTGAGAGTCGGTGAGGAGGGGGGACTGAGAGGCATTGAGTGAGGGGGGAACTGAGAGTTGGTGAGTGGGGGGGACGGAGAGTTGGTGAGTGAAGGAGGTCTTAGAGTCGGTGAGTGAGGGGGGGACTGAGAGTCGATGAGTGAGGGGGTTCTGAGGATGGTTGAGTGTGGGGGGGACTGAGAGTCGGTGAGGAGGGGGGGACTGAGAGTCGGTGTGTAGGGGGGACTGAGAATCGGTGAGTGAGGCAGGGGACTGGGAATCGGTGAGTGAGGGGGGGACTGAGAGTCGGTGAGTGAGGGGGGGGACTGAGAGTCGGTGACTGAGGGGGGGACTGAGGGTCGGTGAGTGAGGGGGGGACTGAGAGTTGGTGAGTTAGGGGGGGGACTGAGGGTCGGTAAGTGCGGAGGGACTGAGGGTCGGTGAGTGAGAAGGGGGACTGAGAGTCGTTGAGTGAAGAGGGGGATTGAGAGTCGGTGAGTTAAGGGGCGGACTGAGAGTCGTTGAGTGAGGGGGAGGACTGAGAGTCGATGAGTGCGGGGGGTACTGAGAGTCGGTGAGTGAGGGGGGTACAGAGAGTCGGTGAGCGAGGAGGGGGGACTGAGAGTCGGTGAGTGAGGGGGGGGACTGATAGTCGGTGAGTGAGGAGGGGACTCAGAGTTGGTGAGTAGGGGGTGACTGAGAGTCTGTGAGTGATGAGGGTGACTGGGAGTCGGTGAGTGAGGGGCGTACTGAGAGTCGGTGAGTGAGAGGGGCTTAGAGACAGTGAGTGAGGGAGGTCTGAGAGTCGGTGAGTGAGTGGGGGGACTGAGAGTCGGTGAGTGGGGGGCTTCTGAGAGTCGGTGAGTGAGGGGGGGATTGAGAGTCGGTGAGGAGTGGGGGGATTGAGATTCGTAGAGGAGGAGGGGACTGAGAGTCGGTGAGGAGGGGGGACTGAGAGTCTGTGAGTGAGGGGGGTACAGAGAGTCGGTGAGCGAGGAGGGGGGACTGAGAGTCAGTGAGCGAGGGGAGACCGAGAGTCTGTGAGCGAGGTGGGGACTGAGAGCTGGTGAGTGAGGCAGGGCAGAGATTTGGTGAATGGGTGGGGGAACTGATATTCAATGAGTGATGGGGGGGGGAACTGAGGGTCGGTCAGTGACGGGGAGATTGAGAGTCGGTGAGTGAGGGGGGGGACTGTGAGTCAGAGTGAGGGGGGGGGACTGATAGTCGGTGAGTGAGGAGGGGACTCAGAGTTGGTGAGTAGGGGGTGACTGAGAGTCTGTGAGTGATGAGGGTGACTGGGAGTCGGTGAGTGAGGGGCGTACTGAGAGTCGGTGAGTGAGAGGGACTTAGAGACAGTGAGTGAGGGAGGTCTGAGAGTCGGTGAGTGAGTGGGGGGACTGAGAGTCGGTGAGTGGGGGGCTTCTGAGAGTCGGTGAGTGAGGGGGGGATTGAGAGTCGGTGAGGAGTGGGGGGATTGAGATTCGTAGAGGAGGAGGGGACTGAGAGTCGGTGAGGAGGGGGGACTGAGAGTTGGTGAGTGGGGGCGACGGAGAGTCGGTGAGTGAAGGAGGTATTAGAGTCGGTGAGTGAGGGGGGACTGAGAGTCAAGTGAGGGGGTTCTGAGGATGGTTGAGTGTGGGGGGGTACTGAGAGTCGGTGAGGAGGGGGACTGAGAGTCGGTGAGTGAGGGGGGGACTGAGAGTCGGTGTGTAGGGGGGACCGAGTGTCGGTGAGTGAGGGGGGGGGTACTGGGAGTCGGTGACTGAGGGGGGCAATGAGAGTCGGTGAGTGAGGGGCGACTGAGATTCGGTGCGTGGGGGGGACTGAGAGTTGGTAAGTGAGGTGGGGACTGAGAGTCGGTGCTTGGGGGGGGGCTGAGAGACGGTGAATGAGGCGGGACTGAGAGTCTGTGAGTGAGGGGGGTACTGAGAGTCGGTGTGTAGGGGGGACTGAGAATCAGTGAGTGAGGCGGGGGACTGAGAATCGGTGAGTGAGGGGGGGACTGCGAGTCGGTGAGTGAGGGGGGGACTGAGAGTTGGTGAGTTAGGGGGGGACTGAGGGTCGGTAAGTGAGGCGGGGACTGAGAGTCGGTGGGTGTAGGGGGGATTGAGCGTGGGTGAGTGGGGGGGACGGAGAGTCGGTGAGTGAGGGAGGACTGAGTCGGTGAGTGAGGGGGGACTGAGAATCGGTGAGTGAGGGGGGACTGAGAATCGGTAAGTAAGGGGGTACTTAGAGTCGGTGAGTGAGGGGGGGACTGAGGGTCGTTGAGTGAGGGGGGGACTGAGAGCCGGTGAGTGTGGGATGGTCTGAGGGTCGGTAAGTGAGGGGCGGACGGAGGGTCGGTGAGTGAGGGGGGACTGAGAATCGGTGAGTGAGGGGGGACTGAGAATCGGTAAGTAAGGGGGTACTTAGAGTCGGTGAGTGAGGGGGGGACTGAGGGTCGGTAAGTGAGGGGCGGACGGAGGGTCGGTGAGTGAGGGGGGGGACAGGGTCGGTGAGTGTTGGCAGGACTCAGAGTCGGTGAGTGAAGGGGGTTGAGAGTGGGTGAGTGAGGGGGGGATTGAGAGTCGGTAAGGAGTGGGGGGATTGAGATTCGTAGAGGAGGAGGGGACTGAGAGTCGGTGAGGAGGGGGGACTGAGAGTCATTGAGTGAGGGGGGAACTGAGAGTTGGTGAGTGGGGGGGACGGAGAGTCGGTGAGTGAAGGAGGTCTTAGAGTCGGTGAGTGAGGGGGGGACTGAGAGTCGATGAGTGAGGGGGTTCTGAGGATGGTTGAGTGTGGGGGGGACTGAGAGTCGGTGAGGAGGGGGGGACTGAGAGTCGGTATGTAGGGGGGACTGAGAATCGGTGAGTGAGGCAGGGGACTGGGAATCGGTGAGTGAGGGGGGGGACTGAGAGTCGGTGAGTGAGGGGGGGACTGAGAGTTGGTGACTGAGGGGGGGACTGAGAGTCGGTGAGTGAGGGGGGGACTGAGAGTTGGTGAGTTAGGGGGGGACTGAGGGTCGGTGAGTGAGGCGGGGACTGAGAGTCGGTGAGTGAGGGAGGACTGAGAGTCGGTGAGTGAGGGGGGACTGAGAGTCGGTGAGTGAGGGGGGGACTGAGGGTCGTTGAGTGAGTGGGGGACTGAGAGTCGGTGAGTGTGGGGTGGTCTGGGGGTCGGTGAGTGAGGGGCGGACGGAGGGTCGGTGAGTGAGGGGGGGACAGGGTCGGTGAGTGTTGGCAGGACTCAGAGTCGGTGAGTGAAGGGGGTTGAGAGTGGGTGAGTGAGGGGGGGTCTGAGAGTCGGTGAGTGAGGGGGGGACTCAGAGTCGGTGAGTGGGGGGGACTGAGAGTCTGTGAGTGATGGGGGTGACTGGGAGTCGATGAGTGAGAGGGGGACTGAGGGTCGGTGAGTGAGGGGGGGACTGAGAGTCGGTGAGTGAGAGGGGCACTGAGAGTCGGTGAGTGTGGGGGGGGACAGAGAGTGGCTGACAGAGGGGGGGACTGAGAGTGGGTGAGTGAGAGGGGGACTGAGAGTGGGTGAGGGAGGGGGAGAATGAAGTCGGTGACTGAGAGGGGGACTGAGGGTCGGTGAGTGAGGGGGGGGACTGAGAGTCGGTGAGTGAGGGGGGCACTGAGAGTCGGTGAGTGAGGGGGGGGACTGAGAGTCGGTGAGTGAGGGGGGCACTGAGAGTCGGTGAGTGAGGGGGAGACTGAGCTTCGGTGAGTGGGGGTTACGGAGAGTCAGTGAGTGAGGAGGGGTACTGAGATTCGTTGAGTGAGGGGGGGACTGAGAGTTGGTGAGTGAGGGAGGTCTGAGAGTCGGTGAGTGACGTGGGGATTGAGTGTCGGTGAGTGAGGGAGGTCTGAGAGTCGGTGAGTGAGGAGGGGAATGAGAGTCGGTGAGGAGGGGGACTGAGATTCTGTGAGTGGGGGGGACTGAGAGTCGGTGAGTGAGGTGGGGGGACTGAAAGTCGGTGAGTGAGGGAGGAACTTAGGGTCGGTGAGTGAGTGGGGAACTGGGAGTCAGTGAGTGAGGGGGGGAACTGAGGATCAGTGAGTGACGAGGGACTGAGAGTCGGTGAGGGAGGGGGGGACTGAGAGTCGGTGAGTGAGGGGGGGACTGAGAGCCGGTGAGTTACGGGGGGACAGAGGATCGGTGAGTGAGGGGGGCACTGAGAGTCAGTGAGAGAGGGGGTTCTGAGAGTCGGTGAGTGTGGGGGGGACTGAGAGTTGGTGAGTGAGGAGGGACAGAGATTCGGTGAGTGAGTGGGGACTGAGAGTCGGTGAGATTTGGGGGGCCTGAGAGTCGGTGAGTGAGGAGGGAAATGAGAGTTGGAGAGGAGTGGGGTACTGAGAGTCGGTGAGTAGGAAAGGACTGAGAATCGGTGAGTGAGGGGGGAGACTGGGAGTCAGTGAGTGATGTGGGACTGGGAGTCAGTGAGTGAGGAGGGGACTGAGAGTCGGTGAGTGAGGGGGGGACTGAGAATCGGTGAGTGAGGGAGGAACTTAGGGTGGGTGAGTGAGGGGGGGACTGAGAGTCGGTGAGTGAGGGGGGGGACTGAGAGTCGGTGAGTGAGGGGGGACTGAGAGTCGGTGAGTGAGGGTGGGACTGAGAGTCGGTGAGTGAGGTGGGACTGAGAGTCGGAGAGTGAGAGTGAGGGGGGGACTGAGAGTCGGTGAGTGAGGGTGGGACTGAGAGTCGGAGAGTGAGTGGTGGAACTGAGATTCGGTGAGTGAGGGGGGGACCGAGAGTCGGTGAGTGAGGGCGGGGGGGGACAGGGAGTCGGTGACTGAGGGGGACAATGAGAGTCGGTGAGTGAGGGGAGGACTGAGGGTCGGTGTGCGAGGGGGGGACTGAGAGTCGGTGAGTGAGGGGGGGAATGAGAGTCGGTGCGTGGGGGGGACTGAGAGTTGGTAAGTGAGGTGGGGACTGAGAGTCGGTGAGTGAGGGGGGGACTGAGAGTCGGTGAGTGATGGGGGCACTGAGGGTCGGTCATTGACGGGGGGACGGAGAGTTGATGAGTGAGGCGGGACTGAAGGTCGGTGAGTGAGGGAGGGACTGAGAGTCCGTGAGTGATGGGGGTCTGAGGGTCGGTTAGTTAGGGGGGGCACTGAGAGTCGGTGAGTGAAGGGGGGACTGAGGGTCAGTGAGTGAGGGGGGGACTGGGAGTCGGTGAGTGAAGGGGGGACGGAGAGTCGGTGAGTGAGTTGGGGACTGAGAGTCGGTGAGTGAGGTGGGGGACTGAGAGTCGGTGAGTGAGGGGGGGACTGAGAGTCGGTGAGTGAGAGGGGACTGAGAGTCGGTGAGTGAGGTGGGGGACTGAGAGTCGGTGAGTGGGGGGGGACTGAGAGTCGGTGAGTGAGGGGGGGGACTGAGAGTCGGTGAGTGGGGGGGGACTGAGAGTCGGTGAGTGAGGGGCGGACTGAGAGTCGGTGAGTGATGGGGGGACTGAGAGTTGGTGAGTGAGCGGGGGTACTGAGGGTCGGTGAGCGAGGTGGGGCAGAGAGTTGGTGAATGGGTGGGGGCACTGAGATTCAATGAGTGAGGGTGGGGGAACTGAGGGTCGGTGAGTGAGGGGGAGACTGAGAGTCGGTGAGTGACGGGGGGACTGTGAGTCGGTGAGTGAGGGGGGACTGAGAGTCGGTGAGTGGGGGGGGACTGAGGGTCGGTGAGTGAGAAGGGGGACTGAGAGTCGTTGAGTGAGGAGGGGGATTGAGAGTCGGTGAGTTAAGGGGCGGACTGAGCGTCGTTGAGTGAGGGGGGGGACTGAGAGTCGGTGAGTGCGGGGGGTACTGAGAGTCAGTGAGTGAGGGGGGTACAGAGAGTCAGTGAGCGAGGAGGGTGGACTGAGAGTCAGTGAGCGAGGGGAGACCGAGAGTCTGTGAGCGAGGTGGGGACTGAGAGCTGGTGAGTGAGGCAGGGCAGAGATTTGGTGAATGGGTGGGGGAACTGATATTCAATGAGTAACGGGGGGGGAACTGAGGGTCGGTGAGTGACGGGGAGATTGAGAGTCGGTGAGTGAGGGGGGAGACTGTGAGTCGGTGAGTGAGGGGGGGGACTGATAGTCAGTGAGTGAGGGGGGGACTCAGAGTTGGTGAGTAGGGGGTGACTGAGAGTCTGAGTGATGTGGGGGGGACTGGGAGTCGGTGACTGAGGGGGGCAATGAGAGTCGGTGAGTGAGGGGGGGACTGAGGGTCAGTGTGCGAGGGGGGGACTGAGAGTCGGTGAGTGAGGGGCGACTGAGATTCGGTGCGTGGGGGGGACTGAGAGTTGGTAAGTGAGGTGGGGACTGAGAGTCGGTGCTTGGGGGGGGCTGAGAGACGGTGAACGAGGCGGGACTGAGAGTCTGTGAGTGAGGGGGGTACTGAGAGTCGGTGTGTAGGGGGGACTGAGAATCAGTGAGTGAGGCGGGGGACTGAGAATCGGTAAGTAAGGGGGGTACTTAGAGTCGGTAAGTGAGGGGGGGACTGAGGGTCGTTGAGTGAGGGGGGGACTGAGAGCCGGCGAGTGTGGGGTGGTCTGAGGGTCGGTAAGTGAGGGGCGGACGGAGGGTCGGTGAGTGAGGGGGGGACAGGGTCGGTGAGTGTTGGCAGGACTCAGAGTCGGTGAGTGAAGGGGGTTGAGAGTGGGTGAGTGAGGGGGGGATTGAGAGTCGGTAAGGAGTGGGGGGATTGAGATTCGTAGAGGAAGAGGGGACTGAGAGTCGGTGAGGAGGGGGGACTGAGAGGCATTGAGTGAGGGGGGAACTGAGAGTTGGTGAGTGGGGGGGACGGAGAGTCGGTGAGTGAAGGAGGTCTTAGAGTCGGTGAGTGAGGGGGGGGACTGAGAGTCGATGAGTGAGGGGGTTCTGAGGATGGTTGAGTGTGGGGGGGACTGAGAGTCGGTGAGGAGGGGGGGACTGAGAGTCGGTGACTGAGGGGGGGACTGAGGGTCGGTGAGTGAGGGGGGGACTGAGAGTTGGTGAGTTAGGGGGGGACTGAGGGTCGGTAAGTGCGGAGGGACTGAGGGTCGGTGAGTGAGAAGGGGGACTGAGAGTCGTTGAGTGAAGAGGGGGATTGAGAGTCGGTGAGTTAAGGGGCGGACTGAGAGTCGTTGAGTGAGGGGGAGGACTGAGAGTCGATGAGTGCGGGGGGTACTGAGAGTCGGTGAGTGAGGGGGGTACAGAGAGTCGGTGAGCGAGGAGGGGGGACTGAGAGTCGGTGAGTGAGGGGGGGGACTGATAGTCGGTGAGTGAGGAGGGGACTCAGAGTTGGTGAGTAGGGGGTGACTGAGAGTCTGTGAGTGATGAGGGTGACTGGGAGTCGGTGAGTGAGGGGCGTACTGAGAGTCGGTGAGTGAGAGGGACTTAGAGACAGTGAGTGAGGGAGGTCTGAGAGTCGGTGAGTGAGTGGGGGGACTGAGAGTCGGTGAGTGGGGGGCTTCTGAGAGTCGGTGAGTGAGGGGGGGATTGAGAGTCGGTGAGGAGTGGGGGGATTGAGATTCGTAGAGGAGGAGGGGACTGAGAGTCGGTGAGGAGGGGGGACTGAGAGTCTGTGAGTGAGGGGGGTACAGAGAGTCGGTGAGCGAGGAGGGGGGACTGAGAGTCAGTGAGCGAGGGGAGACCGAGAGTCTGTGAGCGAGGTGGGGACTGAGAGCTGGTGAGTGAGGCAGGGCAGAGATTTGGTGAATGGGTGGGGGAACTGATATTCAATGAGTGATGGGGGGGGGAACTGAGGGTCGGTCAGTGACGGGGAGATTGAGAGTCGGTGAGTGAGGGGGGGGACTGTGAGTCAGAGTGAGGGGGGGGACTGATAGTCGGTGAGTGAGGAGGGGACTCAGAGTTGGTGAGTAGGGGGTGACTGAGAGTCTGTGAGTGATGAGGGTGACTGGGAGTCGGTGAGTGAGGGGCGTACTGAGAGTCGGTGAGTGAGAGGGACTTAGAGACAGTGAGTGAGGGAGGTCTGAGAGTCGGTGAGTGAGTGGGGGGACTGAGAGTCGGTGAGTGGGGGGCTTCTGAGAGTCGGTGAGTGAGGGGGGGATTGAGAGTCGGTGAGGAGTGGGGGGATTGAGATTCGTAGAGGAGGAGGGGACTGAGAGTCGGTGAGGAGGGGGGACTGAGAGTTGGTGAGTGGGGGGGACGGAGAGTCGGTGAGTGAAGGAGGTATTAGAGTCGGTGAGTGAGGGGGGACTGAGAGTCAAGTGAGGGGGTTCTGAGGATGGTTGAGTGTGGGGGGGGTACTGAGAGTCGGTGAGGAGGGGGACTGAGAGTCGGTGAGTGAGGGGGGGACTGAGAGTCGGTGTGTAGGGGGGACCGAGTGTCGGTGAGTGAGGGGGGGGTACTGGGAGTCGGTGACTGAGGGGGGCAATGAGAGTCGGTGAGTGAGGGGCGACTGAGATTCGGTGCGTGGGGGGGACTGAGAGTTGGTAAGTGAGGTGGGGACTGAGAGTCGGTGCTTGGGGGGGTGCTGAGAGACGGTGAATGAGGCGGGACTGAGAGTCTGTGAGTGAGGGGGGTACTGAGAGTCGGTGTGTAGGGGGGACTGAGAATCAGTGAGTGAGGCGGGGGACTGAGAATCGGTGAGTGAGGGGGGGACTGCGAGTCGGTGAGTGAGGGGGGGACTGAGAGTTGGTGAGTTAGGGGGGGACTGAGGGTCGGTAAGTGAGGCGGGGGACTGAGAGTCGGTGGGTGTAGGGGGGATTGAGCGTGGGTGAGTGGGGGGGACGGAGAGTCGGTGAGTGAGGGAGGACTGAGTCGGTGAGTGAGGGGGGACTGAGAATCGGTGAGTGAGGGGGGACTGAGAATCGGTAAGTAAGGGGGGTACTTAGAGTCGGTGAGTGAGGGGGGGACTGAGGGTCGTTGAGTGAGGGGGGGACTGAGAGCCGGTGAGTGTGGGATGGTCTGAGGGTCGGTAAGTGAGGGGCGGACGGAGGGTCGGTGAGTGAGGGGGGGACAGGGTCGGTGAGTGTTGGCAGGACTCAGAGTCGGTGAGTGAAGGGGGTTGAGAGTGGGTGAGTGAGGGGGGGATTGAGAGTCGGTAAGGAGTGGGGGGATTGAGATTCGTAGAGGAGGAGGGGACTGAGAGTCGGTGAGGAGGGGGGACTGAGAGTCATTGAGTGAGGGGGGAACTGAGAGTTGGTGAGTGGGGGGGACGGAGAGTCGGTGAGTGAAGGAGGTCTTAGAGTCGGTGAGTGAGGGGGGGACTGAGAGTCGATGAGTGAGGGGGTTCTGAGGATGGTTGAGTGTGGGGGGGACTGAGAGTCGGTGAGGAGGGGGGGACTGAGAGTCGGTATGTAGGGGGGACTGAGAATCGGTGAGTGAGGCAGGGGACTGGGAATCGGTGAGTGAGGGGGGGACTGAGAGTCGGTGAGTGAGGGGGGGACTGAGAGTTGGTGACTGAGGGGGGGACTGAGAGTCGGTGAGTGAGGGGGGGACTGAGAGTTGGTGAGTTAGGGGGGGACTGAGGGTCGGTGAGTGAGGCGGGGACTGAGAGTCGGTGAGTGAGGGAGGACTGAGAGTCGGTGAGTGAGGGGGGACTGAGAGTCGGTGAGTGAGGGGGGGACTGAGGGTCGTTGAGTGAGTGGGGGACTGAGAGTCGGTGAGTGTGGGGTGGTCTGGGGGTCGGTGAGTGAGGGGCGGACGGAGGGTCGGTGAGTGAGGGGGGGACAGGGTCGGTGAGTGTTGGCAGGACTCAGAGTCGGTGAGTGAAGGGGGTTGAGAGTCGGTGAGGAGGGGGGGACTGAGAGTCGTTGAGTGAGGAGGGGGATTGAGAGTCGGTGAGTTAAGGGGCGGACTGAGCGTCGTTGAGTGAGGGGGGGGACTGAGAGTCGGTGAGTGCGGGGGGGTACTGAGAGTCAGTGAGTGAGGGGGGTACAGAGAGTCAGTGAGCGAGGAGGGTGGACTGAGAGTCAGTGAGCGAGGGGAGACCGAGAGTCTGTGAGCGAGGTGGGGACTGAGAGCTGGTGAGTGAGGCAGGGCAGAGATTTGGTGAATGGGTGGGGGAACTGATATTCAATGAGTAACGGGGGGGGAACTGAGGGTCGGTGAGTGACGGGGAGATTGAGAGTCGGTGAGTGAGGGGGGAGACTGTGAGTCGGTGAGTGAGGGGGGGGGACTGATAGTCAGTGAGTGAGGGGGGGACTCAGAGTTGGTGAGTAGGGGGTGACTGAGAGTCTGAGTGATGTGGGGGGACTGGGAGTCGGTGAGTGAGGGGGGGTACTGAGAGTCGGTGAGTGAGGGGGACTTAGAGACGGTGAGTGAGGGAGGTCTGAGAGTCGGTGAGTGAGTGGGGGGACTGAGAGTCGGTGAGTGGGTGGGTTCTGAGAGTCGGTGAGTGAGGGGGGATTGAGAGTCGGTGAGGAGTGGGGGATTGAGATTCGTAGAGGAGGAGAGGACTGAGAGTCGGTGAGGAGGGGGGACTGAGAGTCAAGTGAGGGGGTTCTGAAGATGGTTGAGTGTGGGGGGGGGTACTGAGAGTCGGTGAGGAGGGTGGGACTGAGAGTCGGTGAGGAGGGGGGGACTGAGAGTCGGTGAGTGAGGGGGGACTGAGAGTCGGTGTGTAGGGGGGACTGAGAATCGGTGAGTGAGGCAGGGGACTGAGAATCGGTGAGTGAGGGGGGGGACTGAGAGTCGGTGAGTGAGTGGGGGACTGAGAGTCGGTGAAGAGGGGGGGGGACTGAGAGTCTGTGAGTGAGGGGGGTACTGAGAGTCGGTGTGTAGGGGGAACTGAGAATCGGTGAGTGAGGCGGGGGACTGAGAATCGGTGAGTGAGGGGGGGACTGAGAGTCGGTGAGTGAGGGGGGGGACTGAGAGTCGGTGACTGAGGGGGGGACTGCGAGTCGTTGAGTGAGGGGGGGACTGAGAGTTGGTGAGTGAGGTGGGACTCAGGGTCGGAGAGTGAGGGGGGACAGAGTTGGTGAGTTAGGGGGGGACTGAGGGTCGGTGAGTGAGGCGGGGACTGAGAGTCGGTGAGTGAAGGGGGGATTGAGCGTCGGTGAGTGAGGGGGGGACTGAGAATCGGTGAGTGAGGGGGGGACTGAGAATCGGTGAGTGGGGGGAACGGAGAGTCGGTGAGTGAGGGAGGACTGAGAGTCGGTGAGTGAGGGAGGACTGAGAGTCGGTGAGTGAGGGGGGACTGAGAATCGGTGAGTGAGGGGGGACTGAGAATCGGTAAGTAAGGGGGGTACTGAGAGTCGGTGAGTGAGGGGAACGGAGAGTCGGTGAGTGAGGGAGGACTGAGAGTCGGTGAGTGAGGGGGGACTGAGAATCGGTGAGTGAGGGGGGGACTGAGAATCGGTAAGTAAGGGGGGTACTGAGAGTCGGTGAGTGAGGGGGGGTACTGAGGGTCGTTGAGTGAGGGGCGGACGGAGGGTCGGTGAGTGAGGGGGGGGACAGGGTCGGTGAGTGTTGGCAGGACTCAGAGTCGGTGAGTGAAGGGGGTTGAGAGTGGGTGAGTGAGGGGGGGATTGAGAGTCGGTGAGGAGTGGGGGGATCGAGATTCGTAGAGGAGGAGGGGACTGAGAGTCGGTGAGGAGGGGGGACTGAGAGTCATTGAGTGAGGGGGGAACTGAGAGTTGGTGAGTGAGGGGTTCTGAGGATGGTTGAGTGTGGGGGGGGGGACTGAGAATCGGTAAGTAAGGGGGTACTGAGAGTCGGTGCGGAGGGGGGGGACTGAGAGTCGGTGAGTGAGAGGGGGACTGAGAGCCGGTGTGTAGGGGGGGACTGAGAATCGGTGAGTGAGGCAGGGGACTGAGAATCGGTGAGTGAGGTGGGGACTGAGAGTCGGTGAGTGAGTGGGGGACTCAGAGTCAGTGAAGAAGGGGGAACTGAGAGTCTGTGAGCAAGGGGGGGTACTGAGAGTCGGTGTGTAGGGGGGACTGAGAATCGGTGAGTGAGGCGGGGGACTGAGAATCGGTGAGTGAGGGGGGGACTGAGAGTCGGTGAGTGAAGGGGGGGACTGAGAGTCGGTGAGTGGGGGGGGACGGAGAGTCGGTGAGTGAGGGAGGACTGAGAGTCGGTGAGTGAGGGGGGACTGAGAATTGGTGAGTGAGGGGGGACTGAGAATCGGTAAGTAAGGGGGTACTGAGAGTCGGTGAGTGAGGGTGGGACTGAGGGTCGTTGAGTGAGGGGGGGGACTGAGAGTCGGTGAGTGTGGGGTGGCCCGAGGGTCGGTGAGTGAGGGGCGGACGGAGGGTCGGTGAGTGAGGGGGGGGACAGGGTCGGTGAGTGTTGGCAGGACTCAGAGTCGGTGAGTGAAGGGGGTTGAGAGTGGGTGAGTGAGGGGGGGTCTGAGAGTCGGTGAGAGAGGGGGGGGACTCAGAGTCGGTGAGCAGGGGGGACTGAGAGTCTGTGAGTGATGGGGGTGACTGGGAGTCGATGAGTGAGAGGGGGACTGAGGGTCCGTGAGTGAGGGGGGGACTGAGAGTCGGTGAGTGAGGGGGGGGACAGAGAGTGGCTGACAGAGGGGGGGACTGAGAGTGGGTGAGTGAGAGGGGGACTGAGAGTCGGTGAGGGAGGGGGAGTATGAGAGTCGGTGAGTGAGAGGGGGACTGAGGGTCGGTGAGTGAGGGGGGGACTGAGGGTCGGTGAGTGAGGGGGGGACTGAGAGTCGGTGAGTGAGGGGGGCACTGAGAGTCGGTGAGTGAGGGGGGAGACTGAGAGTCGGTGAGTGGGGGGTACGGAGAGTCAGTGAGTGAGGAGGGGTACTGAGATTCGTTGAGTGAGGGGGGGACTGAGAGTTGGTGAGTGAGGGAGGTCTGAGAGTCGGTGAGTGACGGGGGATTGAGTGTCGGTGAGTGAGGGAGGTCTGAGAGTCGGTGAGTGAGGAGGGGAATGAGAGTCGGTGAGGAGGGTGGGACTGAGATTCTGTGAGTGGGGGGGACTGAGAGTCGGTGAGTGAGGTGGGGGGACTGAAAGTCGGTGAGTGAGGGAGGAACTTAGTGTCGGTGAGTGAGTGGGGGACTGGGAGTCGGTGAGTGAGGGGGGAACTAAGGATCAGTGAGTGACGAGGGGACAGAGAGCCGGTGAGTTACGGGGGGACAGAGAGTCGGTGAGTGAGGGGGGCACTGAGAGTCAGTGAGAGAGGGGGTTCTGAGAGTCGGTGAGTGTGGGGGGCTACGGAGAGTTGGTGAGTGAGGAAGGACAGAGATTCGGTGAGTGAGTGGGGACTGAGAGTCAGTGAGATTTGGGGGGGCCTGAGAGTCGGTGAGTGAGGAGGGAAATGAGAGTTGGAGAGGAGTGGGATACTGAGAGTCGGTGAGTAGGAAAGGACTGAGAATCGGTGAGTGAGGGGGGAGACTGGGAGTCAGTGAGTGATGTGGGACTGGGAGTCAGTGAGTGAGGGGGGACTGAGAGTCGGTGGGAGAGGGGGGGGACTGAGAATCGGTGAGTGAGGGAGGAACTTAGGGTGGGTGAGTGAGGGGGGGGACTGGGAGTCGGTGAGTGTGGGGGGAACTAAGGATCAGTGAGTGACGGGGGGGACGGAGAGTCGGTGAGTGAGGGGGGGACTGAGAGTCGGTGAGTGTGGGGGGTCTGAGGGTCGGGGAGTGAGGGGGGGACGGAGGGTCGGTGAGTGAGGGGGGGGACTTAGGCTCGGTGAGTGTTGGCGGGACTCAGAGTCGGTGAGTGAAGGAGGTCTGAGAGTGGGAGAGTGTGTGGGGGTCCGAGAGTCGGTGAGTGAGGGGGTTCTTATGGTCGGTGAGTGTGGATGGGGACTGAGAGTTGGCGAATGAGGGGGGGACTCAGAGTTGGTGAGTAGGGGGTGACTGAGAGTCTGTGAGTGATGAGGGTGACTGGGAGTCGGTGAGTGAGGGAGGTCTGAGAGTCGGTGAGTGAGTGGGTGGACTGAGAGTTGGTGAGTGGGGGGGTTCTGAGAGTCAGTGAGTGAGGGGGGGGATTGAGAGTCGGTGAGGAGTGGGGGGATTGAGATTCGTTGAGTGAGGGGGGAATTGAGAGTTGGTGAGTGGGGGGGACGGAAAGTCGGGGAGTGAAGGAGGTCTTAGAGTCGGTGAGTGAGGGGGACTCTGAGAGTCGGTGAGTGAGTGGGGGGACTGAGAGTTGGTGAGTGGGGGGGTTCTGAGAGTCGGTGAGTGAGGGGGGGGATTGAGAGTCGGTGAGGAGTGGGGGGATTGAGATTCGTAAAGGAGGAGGGGACTGAGAGTCGGTGAGGAGGGGGGACTGAGAGTCGTTGAGTGAGGGGGGAATTGAGAGTTGCTGAGTGGGGGGGACGGAAAGTCGGGGAGTGAAGGAGGTCTTAGAGTCGGTGAGTGAGGGGGACTCTGAGAGTCGATGAGTGAGGGGGTTCTGAGGATGGTTGAGTGTGGGGGGGGTACTGAGAGTCGGTGAGTGAGGGGGGGACTGAGAGTCGGTGTGTAGGGGGGACTGAGAATCGGTGAGTGAGGCAGGGGACTGAGAATCGGTGAGTGAGGGGGAGACTGAGAGTCGGTGAGTGAGTGGGGGACTGAGAGTCGGTGAGTGAGTGGGGGACTGAGAGTCAGTGAAGAGGGGGGGACTGAGAGTCTGTGAATGAGGAGGGTACTGAGAGTCGGTTTGTAGGGGGGACTGAGAATCGGTGAGTGAGGCGGGGGGACTGAGAATCGGTGAGTGACGGGGGGACTGAGGGTCATTGAGTGAGGGGGGGACTGAGAGTCGGTGAGTGTGGGGTGGTCTGAGGGTCGGTGAGTGAGGGGCGGACGGAGGGTCGGTGAGTGAGGGGGGGGACAGGGTCGGTGAGTGTTGGCAGGACTCAGAGTCGGTGAGTGAAGGGGGTTGAGAGTGGGTGAGTGTGGGGGGAATTGAGAGTCGGTGAGGAGTGGGGGGATTGATATTCGTAGAGGAGGAGGGGACTAAGAGTCGGTGAGGAGGGGGGACTGAGAGTCGTTGAGTGAGGGGGGAACTGAGAGTTGGTGAGTGGGGGGGACGGAGAGTCGGTGAGTGAAGGAGGTCTTAGAGTCAATGAGTGAGGGGGTTCTGAGGATGGTTGAGTGTGGGGGGGGACTGAGAGTCGGTGAGGAGGGGGGGACTGAGAGTGGGTGAGTGAGGGGGGGGACTGAGAGTCAGTGTGTAGGGGGGACTGAGAATCGGTGAGTGAGGCAGGGGACTGAGAATCGGTGAGTGAGGGGGGGATTGAGAGTCGGTGAGTGAGTGGGGGACTGAGAGTCGGTGAAGAGGGGGGGGACTGAGAGTCTGTGAGTGAGGGGGGTACTGAGAGTCGGTGTGCAGTGGGGACTGAGAATCGGTGAGTGAGGCGGGGGACTGAGAATCGGTGAGTGAGGGGGGACTGAGAGTCGGTGAGTGAGGGGGGGACTGAGAGTCGGTGACTGAGGGGGGGACTGCGAGTCGGTGAGTGAGGGGGGGACTGAGAGTTGGTGAGTGAGGTGGGACTCAGGGTCGGAGAGTGAGGGGGGGCTGAGAGTTGGTGAGTTAGGGGGGGACTGAGGGTCGGTGAGTGAGGCGGGGACTGAGAGTCGGTGAGTGAGGGGGGGACTGAGAGTCGGTAAGTGAGGGGGGGACTGAGAGTTGGTGAGTGAGAGGGGACTGAGAGTCGGTGAGTGAGGGGGGGGACTGAGAATCGGTGAGTGAGGGTGATCTGAGGGTCGGTGAGTGCGGTGGGACTCAGGGTCGGAGAGTGTGGAGGGACTGAGAGTTGGTGAGTTAGTGGAGGACTGAGGGTCGGTGTGTGACGGGGGACAGAGAATCGGTGAGTGAGGGGGGTAGTGAGAGTCGGTGAGTGAGGGGGACTTAGAGACGGTGAGTGAGGGAGGTCTGAGAGTCGTTGAGTGAGTGGGGGGACTGAGAGTCGGTGAGTGGGGGGGTTCTGAGAGTCGGTGAGTGACGGGGGGATTGAGAGTCGGTGAGGAGTGGGGGATTGAGATTCGTAGAGGAGGAGGGGACTGAGAGTCGGTGAGGGGGGGGGAACTGAGAGTTGGTGAGTTGGGGGGGCGGAGAGTCGGTGAGTGAGGGAGGTCTTAGAGTCGGTGAGTGAGGGGGGGGACTGAGGATAGTTGAGTGTGGGGGGTCCTGAGAGTCGGTGTGTAGGGGGGACTGAGAATCGGTGAGTGAAGCAGGGGACTGAGAAACGGCGAGTGAGGGGGGGACTGAGAGTTGGTGAGTGAGGGGGGGACTGAGAGTCGGTGAAGAGGGGGGGACTGAGAGTCGGTGAGTGAGGGGGGTACTGAGAGTCGGTGAGTGAGGGGGGGGACTCAGAGTTGGTGAGTGGGGGGGGACTGAGAGTCTGTGAGTAATGGGGGTGACTGGGAGTCGATGAGTGAGGGGGGGACTGAGAGTCGGAGAGTGAGGGGGACTGAGAGTCGGTGAGTGGGGGGGTTCTGAGAGACGGTGAGTGAGGGGGGGATTGAGAGTCGGTGAGTGGGGGGATTGAGAGTCGGTGAGGAGATGGGGACTGAGAGTCGTTGAGGAGGTGGGACTGAGAGTCGTTGAGTGAGGGGTGAACTCAGAGTTGGTGAGTGGGGGGGACGGGAGAGTCGGTGAGTGAGGGGTTTCTGAGGATCGTTGAGTGTGGGGGGTGACTGAGAGTCGGTGAGGCGGGGGGGGACTGAGAGTCGGTGAGTGAGGGGGGACTGAGAGTCGGTGAGTAGGGTGGGACTGAGAATTGGGGAGTGAGGCGGGGGACTGAGAGTTGGTGAGTGAGGGGGGATCTGTGAGTCGGTGAGTGAGGGGGGGACTGAGTGTTGGTGAGTGAGGGTGATCGGAGGGTCGGTGAGTGAGGTGGGACTCAGGGTCGGAGAGTGAGGAGGGACTGAGAGTTGGTGAGTTAGGGGGGGGACTGAGGGTCGGTGTGTGACGGGGGGACTGAGAGTCGGTGAGAGTGGGGACGGAGAGTCGGTGAGTGAGGGGGGACTGAGAGTCGGTGAGGGAGGGGGACTGAGAATCGGTGAGTGAGGGGGCACTGAGAGTCAGAGAGTGAGGAGCGAGTATGAGAATCGGCAAGTTAGGGGGCTGACTGAGAGTCGTTGAGTGAGGGGGTAACTGAGAGTCGGTGAGTGAGGCGGGATTGAGAGTCGGTGAGTGAGGGGGGCACTGAGAGTCGGTGAGTGAGAGGGGACTGAGAGTCGGTGAGTGAGGGGGTGACTGAGAGTCGGTGAGTGAGGTGGAACTGAGAATCGGTGAGTGAGGGTGGACTGAGAATCGGTAAGTAAGGGGGTACTGAGAGTTGGTGAGTGAGGGGGGGACTGAGGGTCGTTGAGTGAGGGGGGGACTGAGAGTCGGTGAAGAGGGGGGGACTGAGAGTCGGTGAGTGAGGGGGGGTACTGAGAGTCGGTGTGTAGGGGGGACTGAGAATCGGTGAGTGAGGCGGGGGACTGAGAATCGAGTGATGGAGGGACTGAGAGTCGGTGAGTGAGGGGGGGACTGAGAGTCGGTGACAGAGGGGGGGACTGCGAGTCGATGAGTGAGGGGGGGACTGAGAGTTGGTGAGTGAGGTGGGACTCAGGGTCGGAGAGTGAGGGGGGACTGAGAGTTGGTGAGTAATGGGGGGACTGAGGGTCGGTGAGTGAGGCGGGGACTGAGAGTCTCTGAGTGAAGGGCGGATTGATAGTCGGTGAGTGGGAGGGACGCAGAATCGGTGAGTGAGGGAGGACTGAGAGTCGGTGAGTGAGGGGTGACTGAGAATCGGTAAGTAATGCGGTACTGAGAGTCGGTGAGTGAGGGGGGGACTGATGGTCGTTGAGTGAGTGGGGGACTGAGAGTCGGTGAGTGTGGGGGGGTCTGAGGGTCGGTGAGTAAGGGGCGGACGGGAGGGTCGGTGAGTGAGGGGGGGGACAGGGTCGGTGAGTGTTGGCAGGACTCAGAGTCGGTGAGTGAAGGGGGTTGAGAGTGGGTGAGTGAGAGGGGGTCTGAGAGTCGGTGAGTGAGGGGGGGACTCAGAGTCGGTGAGTGGGGGGGGGACTGAGAGTCTGTGAGTGAGGGGGGACTGAGAGTCGGTGAGTAGGGTGGGACTGAGAATCGGGGAGTGAGGCGGGGGACTGAGAGTTGGTGAGTGAGGGGGGATCTGAGGGTCGGTGAGTGAGGTGGGACTCAGGGTCGGAGAGTGAGGAGGGACTGAGAGTTGGTGAGTTAGGGGGGGACTGAGGGTCGGTGTGTCACGGGGGGACTGAGAGTCGGTGAGAGGGGGGAAGGAGAGTCGGTGAGTGAGGGGGGACTGAGAGTCGGTGAGGGAGGGGGACTGAGAATCGGTGAGTGAGGGGGGACTGAGAGTCAGAGAGTGAGGAGCGGGTATGAGAACCGGCGAGTTAGGGGGCTGACTGAGAGTCGTTGAGTGAGGGGGTAACTGAGAGTCGGTGAGTAAGGCGGGATTGAGAGTCGGTGAGTGAGGGGGGCACTGAGAGTCGGTGAGTGAGAGGGGACTAAGAGTCGGTGAGTGAGGGGGTGACTGAGAGTCGGTGAGTGAGGGGGGACTGAGAATCGGTGAGTGAGGGTGGACTGAGAATCGGTAAGTAATGGGGTACTGAGAGTTGGTGAGTGAGGGGGGGGACTGAGGGTCGTTGAGTGAGGGGGGAACTGAGAGTCTGTGAGTGATGGGGGTGACTGGGAGTCGATGAGTGAAGGGGGACTGAGAGTCGGTGAGTGAGGGGGGACTGAGAGTCGGTGAGTGGGGGGGTTCTGAGAGACGGTCAGTGAGGGGGGGATTGAGAGTCTGTGAGAGGGGGAATTGAGAGTCGGTGAGGAGAGGGGGACTGAGAGTCGTTGAGGAGGTGGGACTGAGAGTCGTTGAGTGAGGGGTGAACTCAGAGTTGGTGAGTGGGGGGGAGGAGAGTCGGTGAGTGAGGGGTTTCTGAGGATCGTTGAGTGTGGGGGGTGACTGAGAGTCGGAGAGGAGGGGGGGGACTGACAGTCGGTGAGTGAGGGGGGACTGAGAGTCGGTGAGTAGGGTGGGACTGAGAATCGGGGAGTGAGGCGGGGGACTGAGAGTTGGTGAGTGAGGGGGGATCTGTGAGTCGGTGAGTGAGGGGGGACTGAGTGTTGGTGAGTGAGGGTGATCTGAGGGTCGGTGAGTGAGGTGGGACTCAGGGTCGGAGAGTGAGGAGGGACTGAGAGTTGGTGAGTTAGGGGGGGACTGAGGGTTGGTGTGTGACGGGGGGGACTGAGAGTCGGTGAGAGGGAAGACGGAGAGTCGGTGAGTGAGGGGGGACTGAGAGTCGGTGAGGGAGGGGGACTGAGAATCGGTGAGTGAGCGGGGACTGAGAGTCAGAGAGTGAGGAGCGGGTATGAGAGTCGGCGAGTTAGGGGGCTGACTGAGAGTCGTTGAGTGAGGGGGGTAACTGAGAGTCGGTGAGTGAGGCGGGATTGAGAGTCGGTGAGTGAGGGGGTGACTGAGAGTCGGTGAGTGAGGGGGGACTGAGAATCGGTGAGTGAGGGGGGGACTGAGAATCGGTAAGTAAGGGGGTACTGAGAGTCGGTGAGTGAGGGGGGGACTGAGGGTCGTTGAGTGAGGGGGGTAACTGAGAGTCGGTGAGTGAGGCGGGATTGAGAGTCGGTGAGTGAGGGGGGTTCTGAGAGTCGGTGAGTGAGGGGGGGACTCAGAGTCGGTGAGTGGGGGGGGACTGAGAGTCTCTGAGTGATGGGGGTGACTGGGAGTCAATGAGTGAAGGGGGACTGAGAGTCGGTGAGTGAGGGGGACTGAGAGTCGGTGAGTGGGGGTGTTCTGAGAGACGGTGAGTGAGGGGGGGATTGAGAGTCGGTGAAGAGTGGGGGCATTGAGAGTCGGTGAGGAGAGGGGGACTGAGAGTCGTTGAGGAGGCGGGACTGAGAGTCGTTGAGTGAGGGGTGAACTCAGAGTTGGTGAGTGGGGGGGACGGAGAGTCGGTGAGTGAGGGGTTTCTGAGGATCGTTGAGTGTGGGGGGTGACTGAGAGTTGGTGAGTGAGGGGGGGACTGAGAGTTGGTGAGTGAGGGGGGGACTGAGGGTTGGTGAGTGAGGGGGGACTGAGAGTTGGTGAGTGAGGGGGGAACTGAGTGTTGGTGAGTGAGGGGGGACTGAGAATCGGTGAGTGAGGGGGGGACTGAGAGTCGGTGAGTGAGGGGGGGACTGAGAGTCGGTGACTGAGGGGGGATTGCGAGTCGGTGAGTGAGGGGGGGACTGAGAGTTGGTGAGTGAGGTGGGACTCAGGGTCGGAGATTGAGGGGGGACGTAGAGTTGGTGAGTTGGGGGGGACTGAGGGTCGGTGAGTGAGGCGGGGACTGAGAGTCGGTGAGTGAAGGGGGGATTGAGAGTCGGTGAGTGGGGGGGACGGAGAGTCGGTGAGTGAGGGAGGACTGAGAATCGGGAAGTGAGGGGGTACTGAGAATCGGTAAGTAAGGGGGTACTGAGAGTCGGTGAGTGAGGGGGGGACTGAGGGTCGTTGAGTGAGGGGGGGACTGAGAGTCGATGACTGTGGGGTGGTCTGAGGGTCGGTGAGTGAGGGGCGGACGGAGGGTCGGTGAGTGAGGGGGGACAGGGTCGGTGAGTGTTGGCAGGACTCAGAGTCGGTGAGTGAAGGGGGTTGAGAGTGGGTGAGTGAGGGGGGGATTGAGAGTCGGTGAGGAGTGGGGGGATTGAGATTCATAGAGGAGGAGGGGACTGAGAGTGGGTGAGGAGATGGGGACTGAGAGTCGTTGAGTGAGGGGGGGAACTGAGAGTTGGTGAGTCGGGGGGACGGAGAGTCGGTGAGTGAAGGAGGTCTTAGAGTCGGTGACTGAGGGGGGGACTGTGAGTCGGTGAGTGAGGGGGGGGACTGAGAGTTGGTGAGTGAGCTGGGACTCAGGGTCGGAGAGTGAGGGGGGGACTGAGAGTTGGTGAGTTATGGGGGGACTGAGGGTCGGTGAGTGAGGCGGGGACTGAGAGTCGGTGAGTGAAGGGGGTTGAGAGTGGGTGAGTGAGGGGGGGATTCAGAGTCGGTGAGTGGGGCGGACTGAGAGTCTGTGAGTGATGGGGGTGACTGGGAGTCGATGAGTGAAGGGGGACTGAGAGTCGGTGAGTGAGAGGGACTGAGAGTCGGTGAGTGGGGGGGTTCTGAGAGACGGTGAGTGAGGGGTGAACTCAGAGTTGGTGAGTGGGGGGGACGGAGAGTCGGTGAGTGAGGGGTTTCTGAGGATCGTTGAGTGTGGGGGGTGACTGAGAGTCGGTGAGTGAGGGGGGATCTGTGAGTCGGTGAGTGAGGGGGGACTGAGAATCGGTGAGTGAGGGGGGGACTGAGAATCGGTCAGTAAGGGGGTACTGAGAGTCAGTGAGTGAGGGGCGGACCTAGGGTCGGTGAGTGAGGGGGGGAGAGGGTCGGTGAGTGTTGGCATGACTCAGAGTCGGTGAGTGAAGGGGGTTGAGAGTGGGTGAGTGAGGGGGGGTCTGAGAGTCGGTGAGTGAGGGGGGTACTCAGAGTCGGTGAGTGGGGGGGACTGAGAGTCTCTGAGTGATGGGGGTGACTGGGAGTCGATGAGTGAAGGGGGACTGAGGGTCGGTGAGTGAGGGGGACTGAGAGTCGGTGAGTCGGGGGGTTCTGAGAGACGGTGAGTGAGGGGGGGATTGAGAGTCGGTGAGGAGTGGGGGGACTGAGAGTCGTTGAGGAGGCGGGACTGAGAGTCGTTGAGTGAGAGGTGAACTCAGAGTTGGTGAGTGGGTGGGACGGAGAGTCGGTGAGTGAGGGGTTTCTGAGGATCGTTGAGTGTGGGGGGTGACTGAGAGTCGGTGAGTGAGGGGGGGACTGAGAGTCGGTGAGTAGGGTGCGACTGCGAATCGGGGAGTGAGGCGGGGGACTGAGAGTTGGTGAGTGAGGGGGGAACTGAGAGTCGGTGAGTGAGGGGGGGGACTGAGTGTTGGTGAGTGAGGGGGGACTGAGAGTTGGTGAGTGAGGGGGGAACTGAGAGTCGGTGAGTGAGGGGAGGACTGAGTGTTGGTGAGTGAGGGGGGGACTGAGAATCGGTGAGTGAGGGGGGGTACTGAGAGTCGGTGAGTGAGGGGGGGACTGAGAGTCGGTGACTGAGGGGGGATTGCGAGTTGGTGAGTGAGGGGGGGACTGAGAGTTGGTGAGTGAGGTGGGACTCAGGGTCGGAGAGTGAGGGGGGACTGAGAGTTGGTGAGTTGGGGGGGACTGAGTGTTGGTGAGTGAGGGAGGGGGACTGAGAATCGGTGAGTGAGGGGGGACTGAGAGTCAGAGAGTGAGGAGCGGGGTATGAGAGTCGGCGAGTTAGGGGGCTGACTGAGAGTCGTTGAGTGAGGGGGTAACTGAGAGTCGGTGAGTGAGGCGGGATTGAGAGTCGGTGAGTGAGGGGGGCACTGAGAGTCGGTGAGTGAGGGGGTGACTGAGAGTCGGTGAGTGAGGGGGGACTGAGAATCGGTAAGTAAGGGGGGTACTGAGAGTCGGTGAGTGAGGGGGCGACTGAGGGTCGTTGAGTGAGGGGGGGACTGAGAGTCGGTGAGTTTGGGGGATCTGAGGGTCGCTGAGTGAGGGGCGGACCTAGGGTCGGTGAGTGACGGGGGGACAGGGTCTGTGAGTGTTGGCAGGACTCAGAGTCGGTGAGTGAAGGGGGTTGAGAGTGGGTGAGTGAGGGGGGGTCTGAGAGTCGGTGAGTGAGGGGGGGGACTCAGAGTCGGTGAGTGGGGGGGACTGAGAGTCTCTGAGTGATGGGGGTGACTGGGAGTCGATGAGTGAAGGGGGACTGAGAGTCGGTGAGTGAGGGGGACTGAGAGTCGGTGAGTGGGGGTGTTCTGAGAGACGGTGAGTGAGGGGGGATTGAGAGTCGGTGAGGAGTGGGGGGATTGAGAGTCGGTGAGGAGAGGAGGACTGAGAGTCGTTCAGTAGGGTGCGACTGAGAATCGGGGAGTGAGGCGGGGGACTGAGAGTCGGTGAGTGAGGGGGGAACTGAGAGTCGGTGAGTGAGGGGGGGACTGAGAGTTGGTGAGTGAGGGGGGACTGAGAGTTGGTGAGTGAGGGGGGAACTGAGAGTCGGTGAGTGAGGGGGGGACTGAGAGTCGGTGAGTAGGGTGCGACCGAGAATCGGGGAGTGAGGCGGGGGACTGAGAGTTGGTAAGTGAGGGGGGAACTGAGAGTCAGTGAGTGAGGGGGGGACTAAGTGTTGGTGAGTGAGGGGGGACTGAGAGTTGGTGAGTGAGGGGAGAACTGAGAGTCGGTGAGTGAGGGGAGGACTGAGTGTTGGTGAGTGAGGGGGGACTGAGAATCGGTGAGTGAGGGGGGGACTGAGAGTCGGTGAGTGAGGGGGGGACTGAGAGTCGGTGACTGAGGGGGGGATTGAGAGTCGGTGAGGAGTGGGGGGATTGAGATTCGTAGAGGAGGAGGGGACTGAGAGTCGGTGAGTGAGGGGGGTACTGAGAGTCGGTGAGTAGGGTGCGACCGAGAATCGGGGAGTGAGGCGGGGGACTGAGAGTTGGTGAGTGAGGGGGGAACTGAGAGTCAGTGAGTGAGGGGGGGACTAAGTGTTGGTGAGTGAGGGGGGACTGAGAGTTGGTGAGTGAGGGGAGAACTGAGAGTCGGTGAGTGAGGGGGGGACTGAGTGTTGGTGAGTGAGGGGGGAACTGAGAGTCGGTGAGTGAGGGGGGGACTGAGAGTTGGTGAGTAGGGTGCGACCGAGAATCGGGGAGTGAGGTGGGGGACTGAGAGTTGGTGAGTGAGGGGGGAACTGAGAATCGGTGAGTGAGGGGGGGACTGAGTGTTGGTGAGTGAGGGGGGACTGAGAGTTGGTGAGTGAGGGGAGAACTGAGAGTCGGTGAGTGAGGGGGGGACTGAGTGTTGGTGAGTGAGGGGGGACTGAGAATCGGTGAGTGGGGGGGGGACTGAGAGTCGGTGAGTGAGGGGGGGACTGAGAGTCGGTGACTGAGGGGGGGGATTGAGAGTCGGTGAGGAGTGGGGGGATTGAGATTCGTAGAGGAGGAGGGGACTGAGAGTCGGTGAGGGGGGGGGAGCTGAGAGTTGGTGAGTGGGGGGGACGGAGAGTCGGTGAGTGAGGGGGGGACTGAGAGTCGGTGTGTAGGGGGGACTCAGAATCGGGGAGTGAGGGGGACGGAGAGTCGGTGAGTGAGGGGGACGGAGAGTCGGTGAGTGGGGGGGTTCTGAGAGACGGTGAGTGAGGGGGGGATTGAGAGTCGGTGAGGAGTGGGGGACTGAGAGTCGGTGAGTGAGGGGGGGACTGAGAGTCGTTGAGGAGGCGGGACTGAGAGTCGTTGAGTGAGGGGTGAACTCAGAGTTGGTGAGTGGGGGGGACGGAGAGTCGGTGAGTGAGGGGTTTCTGAGGATCGTTGAGTGTGGGGTGTGACTGAGAGTCGGTGAGGAGGGGGGGACTGAGAGTCGGTGAGTGATGGGGGACTGAGAGTCGGTGAATAAGGGGGGGACTGAGAGTCGGTGAGTGAGGGGGCCTGAGAGTCGGTGAGTGAGGGGGTACTGAGAGTCAGAGAGTGAGGAGCGGTATGAGAGTCGGCGAGTTAGGGGGCTGACTGAGAGTCGTTGAGTGAGGGGGTAACTGAGAGTCGGTGAGTGAGGTGGGATTGAGAGTCGGTGAGTGAGGGGGGGACTGAGAGTCGGTGAGTGAGAGGGGACTGAGAGTCGGTGAGTGAGGGGGTGACTGAGAGTCGGTAAGTGAGGGGGGGACTGAGAGTTGATGAGTGAGGGGGGGATGGAGAGTCGGTGAGTGAGGGGGTGACTGAGAGTCGGTGAGTGAGGGGGGACTGAGAGTTGGTGAGTGAGGGGGGGATGGAGAGTTGGTGAGTGAGGGGGGCATGGAGTGTCAGTGAGTGAGGGGGGACTGAGAGTCGGTGTGTGAGGGGGGACTGAGAGACAGTGAGTGAGGGGGGACTGAGAGTCGGTAAGTGAGGGGGGACTGAGAGACGGTGAGTGAGGGGGGGGACTGAGAGTCGTTGAGGAGGCGGGACTGAGAGTCGTTGAGTGAGGGGTGAACTCAGAGTTGGTGAGTGGGGGGGACGGAGAGTAGGTGAGTGAGGGGGACTGAGAATCGGTGAGTGAGGGGGGTAGTGAGAGTCGGTGAATGAGGGGGGACTGAGTCATTGAGTGAGGGAGTAACTGAGAGTCGGTGAGTGAGGCGGGATTGAGAGTCGGTGAGCGAGGGGGGGACTGAGAGTCGGTGAGTGAGAGGGGACTGAGAGTCGGTGAGTGAGGGGGTGACTGAGAGTCGGTAAGTGAGGAGGGGACTGAGAGTTCGTGAGTGAGGGGGTGATGGAGAGTTGGTGAGTGAGGGGGGGATGGAGAGTTGGTGAGTGAGGGGGGGATGGAGAGTCGGTGAGTGAGGGGGGATTGAGAGTCGGTGAGTGAGGGGGGACTGAGAGACGGTGAGTGAGGGGGGACTGAGAGTCGGTGAGTGAGAGGGGGGCTGAGGGTCGGTGAGTGAGGGGGTGACTGAGAGTCGGTAAGTGAGGGGGGGGACTGAGAGTCGGTGAGTGAGGCGGGATTGAGAGTCGGTGAGCGAGGGGGGGACTCAGAGTCGGTGAGTGGGGGAGGACTGAGAGTTGGTGAGTGTTGGGGGGACTGAGGGTTGGTGTGTGAGGGTGGGACTGAGAGTCAGTGAGTGAGGGCGGGACTGAGAATGGGTGAGTGAGGGGGGGATGGAGAGTCGGTGAGTGAGGGGGGACTGAGAGTCGGTGAGTGAGGGGGCCTGAGAATCGGTGAGTGAGGGGGGACTGAGAGTCAGAGAGTGAGGAGCGGTATGAGAGTCGGCGAGTTAGGGGGCTGACTGAGAGTCGTTGAGTGAGGGGGTAACTGAGAGTCGGTGAGTGAGGCGGGATTGAGAGTCGGTGAGCGAGGGGGGGACTGAGAGTCGGTGAGTGGGGGAGGACTGAGAGTTGGTGAGTGTTGGGGGGACTGAGGGTTGGTGTGTGAGGGTGGGACTGAGAGTCAGTGAGTGAGGGCGGGACTGAGAATGGGTGAGTGAGGGGGGGATGGAGAGTCGGTGAGTGAGGGGGGGACTGAGAGTCGGTGAGCGAGAGGGGACTGAGAGTCGGTGAGTGAGGGGGGACTGAGAGTTGGTGAGTGAGGGGGGGATGGAGAGTTGGTGAGTGAGGGGGGCATGGAGTGTCAGTGAGTGAGGGGGGACTGAGAGTCGGTGAGTGAGGGGGGACTGAGAGACGGTGAGTGAGGGGGGACTGAGAGTCGGTAAGTGAGGGGGGACTGAGAGACGGTGAGTGAGGGGGGGACTGAGAGTCGTTGAGGAGGCGGGACTGAGAGTCGTTGAGTGAGGGGTGAACTCAGAGTTGGTGAGTGGGGGGGACAGAGAGTAGGTGAGTGAGGGGGACTGAGAATCGGTGAGTGAGGGGGGTAGTGAGAGTCGGTGAATGAGGGGGGACTGAGTCATTGAGTGAGGGAGTAACTGAGAGTCGGTGAGTGAGGCGGGATTGAGAGTCGGTGAGCGAGGGGGGGACTGAGAGTCGGTGAGTGAGAGGGGACTGAGAGTCGGTGAGTGAGGGGGTGACTGAGAGTCGGTAAGTGAGGAGGGGACTGAGAGTTCGTGAGTGAGGGGGTGATGGAGAGTTGGTGAGTGAGGGGGGGATGGAGAGTTGGTGAGTGAGGGGGGGATGGAGAGTCGGTGAGTGAGGGGGGATTGAGAGTCGGTGAGTGAGGGGGGACTGAGAGACGGTGAGTGAGGGGGGACTGAGAGTCGGTGAGTGAGAGGGGGGCTGAGGGTCGGTGAGTGAGGGGGTGACTGAGAGTCGGTAAGTGAGGGGGGGACTGAGAGTCGGTGAGTGAGGCGGGATTGAGAGTCGGTGAGCGAGGGGGGGACTCAGAGTCGGTGAGTGGGGGAGGACTGAGAGTTGGTGAGTGTTGGGGGGACTGAGGGTTGGTGTGTGAGGGTGGGACTGAGAGTCAGTGAGTGAGGGCGGGACTGAGAATGGGTGAGTGAGGGGGGGATGGAGAGTCGGTGAGTGAGGGGGGACTGAGAGTCGGTGAGTGAGGGGGCCTGAGAATCGGTGAGTGAGGGGGGACTGAGAGTCAGAGAGTGAGGAGCGGTATGAGAGTCGGCGAGTTAGGGGGCTGACTGAGAGTCGTTGAGTGAGGGGGTAACTGAGAGTCGGTGAGTGAGGCGGGATTGAGAGTCGGTGAGTGAGGGGGGACTGAGAGTCGGTGAGCGAGAGGGGACTGAGAGTCGGTGAGTGAGGTGGGGACTGAGAGTCGGTGAGTGAGGGGGGGACTGAGAGTTGGTGAGTGAGAGGGGACTGAGAGTCGGTGAGTGACGGGGGGACTTACGGTTGGTGTGAGTGAGGGGGTTCTGGGAAACGCTGAGTTGAGGGGGGACTTACGGTCGGTGAGTGAGGTGGGACAGAGATTCGGTGAGTGAGGGGGGGGACGGAGGCTCGGTGAGTGAGGGGGGGACCGAGGGTCGGTGAGTGCGGGTGGACTGAGGGTCGGTGAGTGAGGAGGGGGACTTAGAGTCGTTGAGTGAGGTGAGAACTGAGAGGCGGTGAGCAGGGGGAGGACTGAGAATCGGTGACTGAGGAGGGGGACTAAGTTGGCGAGTGATGTGGGACTGAGAGACGGTGAGTGTGGGGGGTACTGACAGTCGGTGAGTGGGAGGGGACTGAGGGTCGGTGGGTGAGGGAGGACTGAGAGTCGGTGAGTGAGGGGGCGGACTGAGAGTCAGTGAGTAGGGGGGAACTGAGAATCGGTGAGTGAGGAGGGGGACTGGGAGTCGGTAAGTGAGGGGGGACTGAGAGACGGTGAGTGAGGGGGGGACTGAGAGTCGTTGAGGAGGCGGGACTGAGAGTCGTTGAGTGAGGGGGTGAACTCAGAGTTGGTGAGTGGGGGGGACGGAGAGTAGGTGAGTGAGGGGGACTGAGAATCGGTGAGTGATGGGGGTAGTGAGAGTCGGTGAATGTGGGGGGACTGAGTCGTTGAGTGAGGGAGTAACTGAGAGTCGGTGAGTGAGGCGGGATTGAGAGTCGGTGAGCGAGGGGGGGACTGAGAGTCGGTGAGTGAGAGGGGACTGAGAGTCGGTGAGTGAGGGGGTGACTGAGAGTCGGTAAGTGAGGAGGGGACTGAGAGTTCGTGAGTGAGGGGGTGATGGAGAGTTGGTGAGTGAGGGGGGGATGGAGAGTTGGTGAGTGAGGGGGGGATGGAGAGTCGGTGAGTGAGGGGGGACTGAGAGTCGGTGAGGAGGAGCAGACTGAGAGTCAGTGAGTAGGGGGGGAACTGAGAATCGGTGAGTGAGGAGGGGGACTGGGAGTCGGTGAGTGAGGGGGGACTGAGAGTCGGTGAGTGAGGGGGGGACTGAGAGTCGGTGAGTGGGGGAGGACTGAGAGTCGGTGAGTGTTGGGGGACTGAGGGTTGGTGAGTGAGGGGGGGACTGAGAGCCGGTGAGTGAGGGGGGGACTGAGAATGGGTGAGTGAGGGGCGGATGGAGAGTCGGTGAGTGAGGGGTGACTGAGAGTCGGTGAGTGAGAGGGGACTTAGAGTCGGTGAGTGAGGTGGGGACTGAGAGTTGGTGAGTGAGGGGGGGACTGAGAGTTGGTGAGTGAGAGGGGACTGAGAGTCGGTGAGTGAGGGGGGGACGTACGGTTGGTGAGTGAGGGGACTTACGGTTGGTGAGTGAGGGGGTTCTGGGAAACGATGAGTTGAGGGGGGACTTACGGTCGGTGAGTGAGTTGGGACAGAGATTCGGTGAGCGAGGGGGGGACGGAGGCTCAGTGAGCGAGGGGGGACCGAGGATCGGTGAGTGAGGGGGGACTGAGAGACGGTGAGTGTGGGGGGGACTGAGAGTCGGTGAGTGGGGGGGGGGACTGAGGGTCGGTGAGTGAGGAGGGGGACTTAGAGTCGTTGAGTGAGGGGAGAACTGAGAGGCGGTGAGCAGGGGGTGGACTGAGAATCGGTGACTGAGGAGGGGGACTAAGTTGGCGAGTGATGTGGGACTGAGAGTGGGTGACTGAGGGGGGGACTGAGGGTCGGTGACTGAGGTGCGGACATAGGGTCGGTGAATGTGGGGGGGACTGAGTGTGGGTGAGTGACGGGGGTACTGAGAGTCAGTGAGTGAGGGGGGGGACTGAGAAACGCTAAGTGAGGGGGGACCGAAGGTAGGTGAGAGAAGGGGGTACTGAGGGTCGGTGAGCGAGGGGGGTATGAGAGTCGGTGAGTGAGAGGGGCACTGAGAGTCGGTGAGTACGGGAAGCTTTGAGAATCGATGAGTGGGTGGGGGGACTGAGAGTCGTGAATGAGGGGTGTCTGAGCGTCGGTGAGTGAGGGGGGGCTCTGAGCGTCGGTGAGTTGTGGGAACGGACAGTCAGTGAGTGATGGGGGGGGACTGAGAGTCGGTGAGTTAGGGGGGACTGAGGGTCGGTGAGTGAGGCGGGGACTGAGAGTCGGTGAGTGAAGGGGGGATTGAGAGTCAGTGAGTGGGGGGGACGGAGAGTCGGTGAGTGAGGGAGGACTGAGAGTCGGTGAGTGAGGGGGGACTGAGAATCGGTAAGTAAGGGGGTACTGAGAGTCGGTGAGTGAGGGGGGGAACTGAGGGTCGTTGAGTGAGGGGGGGACTGAGAGTCGGTGAGTGTGGGGGGGTCTGAGGGTCGGTGAGTGAGGGGCGGACGGAGGGTCAGTGAGTGAGGGGGGGGACAGGGTCGGTGAGTGTTGGCAGGACTCAGAGTCGGTGAGTGAAGGGGGTTGAGAGTGGGTGAGTGAGGGGGGGGTCTGAGAGTCGGTGAGTGAGAGGGGGGCTGAGGGTCGGTGAGTGAGGGGGTGACTGAGAGTCGGTAAGTGAGGGGGGGACTGAGAGTCGGTGAGTGAGGCGGGATTGAGAGTCGGTGAGCGAGGGGGGGACTCAGAGTCGGTGAGTGGGGGAGGACTGAGAGTTGGTGAGTGTTGGGGGGACTGAGGGTTGGTGTGTGAGGGTGGGACTGAGAGTCAGTGAGTGAGGGCGGGACTGAGAATGGGTGAGTGAGGGGGGGATGGAGAGTCGGTGAGTGAGGGGGGACTGAGAGTCGGTGAGTGAGGGGGCCTGAGAATCGGTGAGTGAGGGGGGACTGAGAGTCAGAGAGTGAGGAGCGGTATGAGAGTCGGCGAGTTAGGGGGCTGACTGAGAGTCGTTGAGTGAGGGGGTAACTGAGAGTCGGTGAGTGAGGCGGGATTGAGAGTCGGTGAGTGAGGGGGGACTGAGAGTCGGTGAGCGAGAGGGGACTGAGAGTCGGTGAGTGAGGTGGGGACTGAGAGTCGGTGAGTGAGGGGGGGACTGAGAGTTGGTGAGTGAGAGGGGACTGAGAGTCGGTGAGTGACGGGGGGACTTACGGTTGGTGTGAGTGAGGGGGTTCTGGGAAACGCTGAGTTGAGGGGGGACTTACGGTCGGTGAGTGAGGTGGGACAGAGATTCGGTGAGTGAGGGGGGGACGGAGGCTCGGTGAGTGAGGGGGGGACCGAGGGTCGGTGAGTGCGGGTGGACTGAGGGTCGGTGAGTGAGGAGGGGGACTTAGAGTCGTTGAGTGAGGTGAGAACTGAGAGGCGGTGAGCAGGGGGAGGACTGAGAATCGGTGACTGAGGAGGGGGACTAAGTTGGCGAGTGATGTGGGACTGAGAGACGGTGAGTGTGGGGGGGACTGACAGTCGGTGAGTGGGAGGGGACTGAGGGTCGGTGGGTGAGGGAGGACTGAGAGTCGGTGAGTGAGGGGGCGGACTGAGAGTCAGTGAGTAGGGGGGAACTGAGAATCGGTGAGTGAGGAGGGGGACTGGGAGTCGGTAAGTGAGGGGGGACTGAGAGACGGTGAGTGAGGGGGGGACTGAGAGTCGTTGAGGAGGCGGGACTGAGAGTCGTTGAGTGAGGGGTGAACTCAGAGTTGGTGAGTGGGGGGGACGGAGAGTAGGTGAGTGAGGGGGACTGAGAATCGGTGAGTGATGGGGGTAGTGAGAGTCGGTGAATGAGGGGGGACTGAGTCGTTGAGTGAGGGAGTAACTGAGAGTCGGTGAGTGAGGCGGGATTGAGAGTCGGTGAGCGAGGGGGGGACTGAGAGTCGGTGAGTGAGAGGGGACTGAGAGTCGGTGAGTGAGGGGGTGACTGAGAGTCGGTAAGTGAGGAGGGGACTGAGAGTTCGTGAGTGAGGGGGTGATGGAGAGTTGGTGAGTGAGGGGGGGATGGAGAGTTGGTGAGTGAGGGGGGGATGGAGAGTCGGTGAGTGAGGGGGGACTGAGAGTCGGTGAGGAGGAGCAGACTGAGAGTCAGTGAGTAGGGGGGGAACTGAGAATCGGTGAGTGAGGAGGGGGACTGGGAGTCGGTGAGTGAGGGGGGACTGAGAGTCGGTGAGTGAGGGGGGACTGAGAGTCGGTGAGTGAGGGGGGGACTGAGAGTCGGTGAGTGGGGGAGGACTGAGAGTCGGTGAGTGTTGGGGGACTGAGGGTTGGTGAGTGAGGGGGGGACTGAGAGCCGGTGAGTGAGGGGGGGACTGAGAATGGGTGAGTGAGGGGCGGATGGAGAGTCGGTGAGTGAGGGGTGACTGAGAGTCGGTGAGTGAGAGGGGACTTAGAGTCGGTGAGTGAGGTGGGGACTGAGAGTTGGTGAGTGAGGGGGGGACTGAGAGTTGGTGAGTGAGAGGGGACTGAGAGTCGGTGAGTGAGGGGGGGACGTACGGTTGGTGAGTGAGGGGACTTACGGTTGGTGAGTGAGGGGGTTCTGGGAAACGATGAGTTGAGGGGGGACTTACGGTCGGTGAGTGAGTTGGGACAGAGATTCGGTGAGCGAGGGGGGGACGGAGGCTCAGTGAGCGAGGGGGGACCGAGGATCGGTGAGTGAGGGGGGGACTGAGAGACGGTGAGTGTGGGGGGGACTGAGAGTCGGTGAGTGGGGGGGGGACTGAGGGTCGGTGAGTGAGGAGGGGGACTTAGAGTCGTTGAGTGAGGGGAGAACTGAGAGGCGGTGAGCAGGGGGTGGACTGAGAATCGGTGACTGAGGAGGGGGACTAAGTTGGCGAGTGATGTGGGACTGAGAGTGGGTGACTGAGGGGGGGACTGAGGGTCGGTGACTGAGGTGCGGACATAGGGTCGGTGAATGTGGGGGGGGACTGAGTGTGGGTGAGTGACGGGGGTACTGAGAGTCAGTGAGTGAGGGGGGGACTGAGAAACGCTAAGTGAGGGGGGACCGAAGGTAGGTGAGAGAAGGGGGTACTGAGGGTCGGTGAGCGAGGGGGGTATGAGAGTCGGTGAGTGAGAGGGGCACTGAGAGTCGGTGAGTACGGGAAGCTTTGAGAATCGATGAGTGGGTGGGGGGACTGAGAGTCGTGAATGAGGGGTGTCTGAGCGTCGGTGAGTGAGGGGGGGCTCTGAGCGTCGGTGAGTTGTGGGAACGGACAGTCAGTGAGTGATGGGGGGGACTGAGAGTCGGTGAGTTAGGGGGGACTGAGGGTCGGTGAGTGAGGCGGGGACTGAGAGTCGGTGAGTGAAGGGGGGATTGAGAGTCAGTGAGTGGGGGGGACGGAGAGTCGGTGAGTGAGGGAGGACTGAGAGTCGGTGAGTGAGGGGGGACTGAGAATCGGTAAGTAAGGGGGTACTGAGAGTCGGTGAGTGAGGGGGGGAACTGAGGGTCGTTGAGTGAGGGGGGGACTGAGAGTCGGTGAGTGTGGGGGGGTCTGAGGGTCGGTGAGTGAGGGGCGGACGGAGGGTCAGTGAGTGAGGGGGGGGACAGGGTCGGTGAGTGTTGGCAGGACTCAGAGTCGGTGAGTGAAGGGGGTTGAGAGTGGGTGAGTGAGGGGGGGGTCTGAGAGTCGGTGAGTCGGGGGGGACTCAGAGTCGGTGAGTGTGGGGGACTGATAGTCTGTGAGTGATGGGGGTGACTGGGAGTCGATGAGTGAGGGGGGACTAAGAGTCGGTGAGTGAGGGGGACTGAGAGTCGGTGAGTGGGGGGGTTCTGAGAGACGGTGAGTGAGGGGGGGGCTTGAGAGTCGGTGAGGACTGGGGGGATTGAGAGTCGGTGAGGAGAGGGGGACTGAGAGTCGTTGAGGAGGCGGGACTGAGAGTCGTTGAGTGAGGGGTGAACTCAGAGTTGGTGAGTGGGGGGGACGGAGAGTCGGTGAGTGAGGGGTTTCTGAGGATCGTTGAGTGTGGGGGGTGACTGAGAGTCGGTGAGGAGGGGGGGACTGACAGTCGGTGAGTGAGGGGGCACTGAGAGTCGGTCAGTGAGGGGGGACTGACAGTCGGTGAGTAGGGTGGGACTGAGAATCGGGGAGTGAGGCGGGGGACTGAGAATTGGTGAGTGAGGGGGGAACTGTGAGTCGGTGAGTGAGGGGGGGGACTGAGTGTTGGTGAGTTAGGGTGATCTGAGGGTCGGTGAGTGAGGTGGGACTCAGGGTCGGAGAGTGAGGAGGGACTGAGAGTTGGTGAGTAAGGGGGGGGACTGAGGGTCGGTGTGTGACGGGGGCACTGAGAGTCGGTGAGAGGGGGGACGGAGAGTCGGTGAGTGAGGGGGGACTGAGAGTCGGTGAGTGAGGGGGACTGAGAATCGGTGAGTGAGGGGGGACTGAGAGTCAGAGAGTGAGGAGCGGGTATGAGAGTCGGTGAGTGAGGGGGGACTGAGTCGTTGAGTGAGGGGGTAACTGAGAGTCGGTGAGTGAGGCGGGATTGAGAGTCGGTGAGTGAGGGGGGGACTGAGAGTCGGTGAGTGAGAGGGGACTGAGAGTCGGTGAGTGAGGGGGTGACTAAGAGTCGGTAAGTGAGGGGGGACTGAGAGTTGGTGAGTGAGGGGGGGATCGAGAGTCGGTGAGTGAGGGGGGACTGAGAGTTGGTGAGTGAGGGGGGCTTGGAGAGTCGGTGAGTGAGGGGGGACTGAGAGACGGTGAGTGAGGGGGGACTGAGAGTCGGTAAGTGAGTGGGGACTGAGAGACGCTGAGTGAGGGGGGACTGAGAGTCGGTGAGTGAGGGGGAACTGAGAATTGGTGAGTGAGGGGGGGACTGAGAGTCGGTGAGTGAGGGGGGGACTGAGAGACGGTGAGTGAGGGGGGACTGAGAGTCGGTAAGTGAGTGGGAACTGAGAGACGGTGAGTGAGGGGGGGACTGAGAGTCGGTGAGTGAGGGGGGGACTGAGGGTCGGTGAGTGAGGGGGGGACATAGGGTCGGGGAATGTGGGGGGGACTGAGTGTGGGTGAGTGCGGGGGGGACTGAGAGTCAGTGAGTGAGGGGGGACTCAGAATTGCTAATTGAGGGGGGACCGAAGGTAGGTGAGTGAGGGGGGGGTACTGAAGGTCGGTGAGCGAGGGGGCTATGAGAGTCGGTGAGTGAGGGGGGCACTGAGAGTCGGTGAGTACGGGAAGGTCTGAGAATCGATGAGTCGGGGGGGGGAACTGAGAGTCGTGAATGAGGGGTGTCGGAGGGTCGGTGAGTGAGGGGGGGGTAGTGAGCGTCGGTGAGTTGGGGGGACGGAGAGTCAGTGAGTGATGGAGGGGACTGAGAGTCGGTGAGTGAGGAGGGGACTGAGAGTCGGTGAGGAGGAGCAGACTGAGAGTCAGTGAGTAGGGGGGGAACTGAGAATCGTTGAGTGAGGAGGGGGACTGGGAGTCGGTGAGTGAGGGGAGACTGAGAGTCGGTGAGTGAGGGGCGGATGGAGAGTCGGTGAGTGAGGGGTGACTGAGAGTCGGTGAGTGAGAGGGGACTGAGAGTCGGTGAGTGAGAGGGGACTGAGAGTCGGTGAGTGAGGGGGGGACTGAGAGTTGGTGAGTGAGAGGCAACTGAGAGTCGGTGAGTGACGGGGGGACGTACGGTTGGTGAGTGAGGGGACTTACGGTTGGTGAGTGAGGGGGTTCTGGGAAACGGTGAGTTGAGGGGGGACTTACGGTCGGTGAGTGAGGTGGGACAGAGATTCGGTGAGCGAGGGGGGGACGGAGGCTCAGTGAGTGAGGGGGGGGACCGAGGATCGGTGAGTGTGGGGGGGACTGAGAGTCGGTGAGTGGGGGTGGACTGAGGGTCGGTGAGTGAGGAGGGGGACTTAGAGTCGTTGAGTGAGGGGAGAACTGAGAGGCGGTGAGCAGGGGGTGGACTGAGAATCGGTGACTGAGGAGGGGGACTAAGTTGGCGAGTGATGTGGGACTGAGAGTGGGTGACTGAGGGGGGGACTGAGGGTCGGTGACTGAGGTGCGGACATAGGGTCGGTGAATGTGGGGGGGGACTGAGTGTGGGTGAGTGGCGGGGGTACTGAGAGTCAGTGAGTGAGGGGGGGACTGAGAAACGCTAAGTGAGGGGGGACCGAAGGTAGGTGAGAGAAGGGGGGTACTGAGGGTCGGTGAGCGAGGGGGGTATGAGAGTCGGTGAGTGAGAGGGGCACTGAGAGTCGGTGAGTACGGGAAGGTTTGAGAATCGATGAGTGGGTGGGGGGACTGAGAGTCGTGAATGAGGGGTGTCTGAGCGTCGGTGAGTGAGGGGGGGGTCTGAGCGTCGGTGAGTTGTGGGGACGGAGAGTCAGTGAGTGATGGGGGGGACTGAGAGTCGGTGAGTGAGGAGGGGACTGAGAGTCAGTGAGTAGGGGGGGAACTGAGAATCGGTGAGTGAGGACGGGGACTGGGAGTCGGTGAGTGAGGTGGGACTGAGAGTCGGTGAGTGAGGAGGGGGACTGGGAGTCGGTGAGTGGGGGGGGGACTGAGAGTCTGTGAGTGATGGGGGTGACTGGGAGTCGATGAGTGAGGGGGGACTAAGAGTCGGTGAGTGAGGGGGACTGAGAGTCGGTGAGTGGGGGGGGTTCTGAGAGACGGTGAGTGAGGGGGGGCTTGAGAGTCGGTGAGGACTGGGGGGATTGAGAGTCGGTGAGTAGAGGGGGACTGAGAGTCGTTGAGGAGGCGGGACTGAGAGTCGTTGAGTGAGGGGTGAACTCAGATTTGGTGAGTGGGGGGGACGGAGAGTCGGTGAGTGAGGGGTTTCTGAGGATCGTTGAGTGTGGGGGGTGACTGAGAGTCGGTGAGGAGGGGGGGACTGAGAGTCGGTGAGTAGGGTGGGACTGAGAATCGGGGAGTGAGGCGGGGGACTGAGAGTTGGTGAGTGAGGGGGGAACTGTGAGTCGGTGAGTGAGGGTGGGACTGAGTGGGATGAGAGTGTTGGTGAGTGAGGGAGATCTGAGGGTCGGTGAGTGAGGGGGGACAGAGTCAGAGAGTGAGGAGCGGGTATGAGAGTCGGTGAGTGAGGTGGGGACTGAGAGTCGTTTGAGTGAGGGGGTAACTGAGAGTCGGTGAGTGAGGCGGGGATTGAGAGTCGGTGAGTGAGGGGGGGGACTGAGAGTCGGTGAGTGAGAGAGGACTGAGAGTCGGTGAGTGAGGGGGTGACTGAGAGTCGGTAAGTGAGGGGGGGACTGAGAGTTGGTAAGGAGGGGGGGATGAGAGTTGGTGAGTGAGGGGGGACTGAGAGTCGGTGAGTGAGGGGGGACTGAGAGTTGGTGAGTGAGGGGGGGATGGAGAGTCGGTGAGTGAGGGGGGACTGAGAGACGGTGAGTGAGGGGGGGGGACTGAGAGTCGGTAAGTGAGTTTGGACTGAGAGACGGTGAGTGAGGGGGGGGACTGAGAGTCGGTGAGTGAGGGGGAGCTGAGAATTGGTGAGTGAGGGGGAGACTGAGAGACGGTGAGTGAGGGGGGGGACTGAGAGACGGTGAGTGAGGGGGGACTGAGAGTCGGTAAGTGAGTGGGGACTGAGAGACGGTGAGTGAGCGGGGGACTGAGAGTCGGTGAGTGAGGGGGGGACTGAGGGTCGGTGACTGGGGGGGGACATAGGGTCGGGGAATGTGGGGGGGGACTGAGTGTGGGTGAGTGGGGGGGGGACTGAGAGTCAGTGAGTGAGGGGGGGACTCAGAATCGCTAATTGAGGGGGGACCGAAGGTAGGTGAGTGAGGGGGGGTACTGAAGGTTGGGTGAGCGAGGGGGGTATGAGAGTCAGTGAGTGAGGGGGCACTGAGAGTCGTGAATTGAGGGGTGTCTGAGGGTCGGTGAGTGAGGGGGGTAGTGAGCGTCGGTGAGTTGGGGGGACGGAGAGTCAGTGAGTGATGGAGGGGACTGAGAGTCGGTGAGTGAGGAGGGGACTGAGAGTTGGTGAGGAGGAGCAGACTGAGAGTCAGTGAGTAGGGGGGGAACTGAGAATCGGTGAGTGAGGAGGGGGGACTGGGAGTCGGTGAGTGAGGGGGGGACTGAGAGTCGGTGAGTGAGGGGGGGACTGAGAGTCGTTGAGTGAGGGGGTAACTGAGAGTTGGTGAGTGAGGGGGGGATGGAGAGTCGGTGAGTGAGGGGGGACTGAGAGTCGGTGAGTGAGGGGGGACTGAGAGTTGGTGAGTGAGGGGGGAATGGAGAGTCGGTGAGTGAGGGGGGACTGAGAGACGGTGAGTGAGGGGGGGACTGAGAGTCGGTAAGTGAGTGGGGACTGAGAGACGGTGAGTGAGGGGGGGACTGAGAGTCGGTGAGTGAGGGGGAACTGAGAATTGGTGAGCGAGGGTGGGGGGACTGAGAGTCGGTGAGTGAGGGGGGGGACTGAGAGACGGTGAGTGAGGGGGGACTGAGAGTCGGTAAGTGAGTGGGGACTGAGAGACGGTGAGTGAGGGGGGGACTGAGAGTCGGTGAGTGAGGGGGGGACTGAGGGTTGGTGAGTGAGGGGGGGACATAGGGTCGGGGAATGTGGGGGGGACTGAGTGTGGGTGAGTGGGGGGGGGGACTGAGAGTCAGTGAGTGAGGGGGGACTCAGAATCGCTAATTGAGTGGGGAGACCGAAGGTAGGTGAGTGAGGGGGGGTACTGAAGGTTGGTGAGCGAGGGGGAACTGAGAATTGGTGAGTGAGGGGGAGACTGAGAGTCGGTGAGTGAGGGGGGACTGAGAGACGGTGAGTGAGGGGGGACTGAGAGTCGGTAAGTGAGTTTGGACTGAGAGACGGTGAGTGAGGGGGGGGACTGAGAGTCGGTGAGTGAGGGGGGAACTGAGAATTGGTGAGTGAGGGGGAGACTGAGAGTCGGTGAGTGAGGGGGGGACTGAGAGACGGTGAGTGAGGGGGGACTGAGAGTCGGTAAGTGAGTGGGGACTGAGAGACGGTGAGTGAGCGGGGGACTGAGAGTCGGTGAGTGAGGGGGGACTGAGAGTCGGTGAGTGAGGGGGGACTGAGAGTTGGTGAGTGAGGGGGGAATGGAGAGTCGGTGAGTGAGGGGGGGACTGAGAGACGGTGAGTGAGGGGGGACTGAGAGTCGGTAAGTGAGTGGGGACTGAGAGACGGTGAGTGAGGGGGGGACTGAGAGTCGGTGAGTGAGGGGGAACTGAGAATTGGTGAGCGAGGGGGGGACTGAGAGTCGGTGAGTGAGGGGGGGACTGAGAGACGGTGAGTGAGGGGGACTGAGAGTCGGTAAGTGAGTGGGGACTGAGAGACGGTGAGTGAGGGGGGGACTGAGAGTCGGTGAGTGAGGGGGGGACTGAGGGTTGGTGAGTGAGGGGGGGACATAGGGTCGGGGAATGTGGGGGGGACTGAGTGTGGGTGAGTGGGGGGGGGACTGAGAGTCAGTGAGTGAGGGGGGACTCAGAATCGCTAATTGAGGGGAGACCGAAGGTAGGTGAGTGAGGGGGGGGTACTGAAGGTTGGTGAGCGAGGGGGAACTGAGAATTGGTGAGTGAGGGGGAGACTGAGAGTCGGTGAGTGAGGGGGGGACTGAGAGACGGTGAGTGAGGGGGGACTGAGAGTCGGTAAGTGAGTTTGGACTGAGAGACGGTGAGTGAGGGGGGACTGAGAGTCGGTTGAGTGAGGGGGAACTGAGAATTGGTGAGTGAGGGGGAGACTGAGAGTCGGTGAGTGAGGGGGGGACTGAGAGACGGTGAGTGAGGGGGGACTGAGAGTCGGTAAGTGAGTGGGGACTGAGAGACGGTGAGTGAGCGGTGGGGACTGAGAGTCGGTGAGTGAGGGGGGGACTGAGGGTCGGTGACTGAGGGGGGGACATAGGGTCGGGGAATGTGGGGGGGACTGAGTGTGGGTGAGTGGGGGGGGAACTGAGAGTCAGTGAGTGAGGGGGGACTCAGAATCGCTAATTGAGGGGGGGACCGAAGGTAGGTGAGTGAGGGGGGGGTACTGAAGGTTGGTGAGCGAGGGGGGTATGAGAGTCAGTGAGTGAGGG
>JANJGN010000021.1:93462566-93802457 GCA_026770705.1 Isurus oxyrinchus | reverse complement strand
GGGGACATAGTCTTGGGGGGATGGGGGGGGGGGTCCAGGCACATAGTCTCGGGGGGGAGGGAGGGGGGGGTCTAGGGACATAGTCTCGGGGGTGGGGGGGTCTAGGGACATAGTCTCGGGGGTGGAGGGGGGTCTAGGGAAATAGTCTCGGGGTTGGGAGGGGGGTGGTCTAGGGACATAGCCTCGGGAGGGAGAGTTGGGGTGTCTAGGGACATAGTCTCGGGGGGGAGGGGTGGGTCTATGGCTATAGTCTCGGGGGGTGGGAGGTGGGGGTCTGGGGACGTAGTCTCGGTGGGTGGTAGGGGGGGGTCTAGGGACATAGTCTCGGGGGGGGGAGCGGGGGTGTCTGGGGACATAGTCTCGGGGGGTGAGAGGGGGGGGGGTCTAGGGACATTGTCTCGGGGGGGGAGTGGGGGGTTCTAGGGACATAGTCTCGGTGGGGTGTCTAGGGACATAGTCTCGGGGGTGGAGGCGGGGGGTCTAGGGACATAGTCCCGGGGGGGAGGGGGGGTCTAGGGACATAGTCTCGGGGGTGGGAGGGTGGGGGGGGTCTAGGGACATAGTCTCAGGGGGGGAGGGCGTGTCTAGGGACATAGTCTCGGGGGGTGGGGGTCTAGGGACATTGTCTCGGGGGGGAGGTGGGGGTGGGTCTAGGGACATAGTCTCGGGGGGGAGGGGGGGGGTCGAGGGACATAGTCTCGGCTGGGGGGAGGGGCGGGCGGTCTTGGGACATAGTCTCGGGGGGTGAGGGTGGGGTGTCTAGGGTCATAGTCTCGGGGGGGGTTGGGGGGGGTCGAGGGACATAGTCTCGGGGGGTGTCTAGGGACAGAGTCTCAGGGGGGGCGGGGGGGTCTAGGGAAGTAGTCTCTTGGGGGGAGGGGGTGGTCTAGGGACATAGTCTCGGTGGGAGGAGGGGGGGTCTAGGGACATATTCTCGGGGGGGCAGGGGGCGGTTCTAGGGACATAGTCTCGGGGGGGTGGGGAGAGGGGGGTCTAGGGACGTAGTCTGGCGGGGGGGTCAAGGGACATAGTCTCGGCGGGGGATGGGGGTGGGGGTCTAGGGACATCGTCTCGTGGATGGAGGGGGGGTCTAGGGACATAGTCTCGGTGGGGGAGGGAGGTCTAGGGACATAGTCTCGGGGGGGGTCTAGGGACATAGTCTCGGGGGGGTGGTGGGGGGGGTCTAGGGACATAGTCTCGGGGGGAGGGGGGGAGGGGGGGTATAGGGACATAGTCTCGGGGCTGGGGAGGGGGGGTGTCTTGGGACATCGTCTCGGGGGGTGGGAGGAGGGAGGGGTCTAGGGACATAGTCTCGGGGGGCTGGGTAGTGGGAGTCAAGGGACATAGACTCGGGGGGGAGGGCGGGGGGTGTCTAGGGACGTAGTCTTGGGGGTGGGGAGGGGGTGGAGGGGTCTAGGGACATAGTCTCGGGGGGGAGGGGGGTGTCTAGAGACATAGTCTCGGGGGGGGTGGGGGGGGTGTCTAGGGACATAGTCTCGGGGGAGGAAGGGGGGGGTCTAGGGACATAGTCTCGGGGGGGAGGGGGGTGTCTAGGGACATAGTGTCGGGGGGGAGGGGGGTCTAGGGACATAGTCTCGGGGGGGAGGGGGACGGGTCTAGGGACATAGTCTCGGGTGGGGAGGGTGTGGGTCTAGGGACATAGCCTCGGGGGGGTGGGGGGGGTCTAGGGACATAGTCTCAGGGGGGGTCTAGGGACATAGTCTCGGGGGGGTCTAGGGACATAGTCTCGGGGGGGGAGGGGGGGTGTCTAGGGACATAGTCTCGGGGGGGTGGGGTCTAGGGACATTGTCTCGGGGGGGTGGGGGGGAGGGGTGTCTAGGGACATAGTCTCAGGGGGGGAGGGGGTTGGGGAGTCTAGGGACATAGTCTCGGGGGGGAGGGGGGATCTAGGGACATAGTCTCGGGGGGAGTGGGGGGTTCTAGGGACATAGTCTCGGTGGGGTGTCTAGGGACATAGTCTCGGGGGTGGAGGCGGGGGGTCTAGGGACATAGTCTCGGGGGAGAGGGGGGGTCTAGGGACATAGTCTCGGGGGTGGGAGGGCGGGGGGGATCTAGGGACATAGTCTCGGGGGGTGGGGGTCTAGGGACATTGTCTCGGGGGGGAGGTGGGGGGGGTCTAGGGACATAGTCTCTGCTGGGGGGAGGGGCGGGCGGTCTTGGGACATAGTCTCGGGGGGTGAGGGTGGGGTGTCTAGGGTCATAGTCTCGGGGGGGGTTGGGGGGGGTCGAGGGACATAGTCTCGGGGGGTGTCTAGGGACAGAGTCTCGGGGGGGGCGGGGTGGTCTAGGGAAGTAGTCTCTTGGGGGGAGGGGGTGGTCTAGGGACATAGTCTCGGTGGGAGGAGGGGGGGTCTAGGGACATATTCTCGGGGGGGCAGGGGGCGGTTCTAGGGTCATAGTCTCGGGGGGGTGGGGAGAGGGGGGTCTAGGGACGTAGTCTGGCGGGGGGGTCAAGGGACATAGTCTCGGCGGGGGATGGGGGTGGGGGTCTAGGGACATCGTCTCGTGGGTGGAGGGGGGGTCTAGGGACATAGTCTCGGTGGGGGAGGGAGGTCTAGGGACATAGTCTCGGGGGGAGTCTAGGGACATAGTCTCGGGGGGAGGAGGGGAGGGGGGTATAGGGACATAGTCTCGGGGCTGGGGAGGGGGGGTGTCTCGGGACATCGTCTCGGGGGGTGGGAGGAGGGAGGGGTCTGGGGACAAAGTCTCGGGGGGGAGGGGGGTGGGAGTCTAGGGACATAGTCTCGGTGGGGAGGGCGGGGGGTGTCTAGGGACGTAGTCTTGGGGGTGGGGAGGGGGTGGAGGGGTCTAGGGACATAGTCTCGGGGGGGAGGGGGGGGTGTCTAGAGACATAGTCTCGGGGGGGTGGGGGAGGTGTCTAGGGACATAGTCTCGGGGGAGGAAGGGGGGGTCTAGGGACATAGTCTCGGGGGGGAGGGGGGTGTCTAGGGACATAGTGTCGGGGGGGAGGGGGGTCTAGGGACATAGTCTCGGGGGGGAGGGGGGCGGGTCTAGGGACATAGTCTCGGGTGGGGAGGGGGTGGGTCTAGGGACATAGTCTCGGGGGGGTGGGGGGGGTCTAGGGACATAGTCTCAGGGGGGGTCTAGGGACATAGTCTCGGGGGGGTCTAGGGACATAGTCTCGGGGGGGAGGGGGGGTGTCTAGGGACATAGTCTCGGGGGGGTGGGGTCTAGGGACATTGTCTCGGGGGGGTGGGGGGGAGGGGTGTCTAGGGACATAGTCTCAGGGGGGGAGGGGGTGGGGGGTCTAGGGACATAGTCTCGGGGGGGAGGGGGGGTCTAGGGACATAGTCTCGGGGGGGAGGGGGTGGGTCTAGGGACATAGTCTCGGGGGGGGAGGGGGGGGCGTCTAGGGACATATTCAGATGGGGAGGAGTGGGGGTGTCTCGGGACATAGCCTCGGGGGGTGAAGGGGGGGGTGTTCTTGGGACATAGTCGCGGGTGGGTTGGTGGGGGGGTCTAGGGACATAGTCTCGGGGGGGGAGGGGGGGAGGTCTAGGGACATAGTCTCGGGGGGGGAGGGGGGGAGGTCTAGGGACATAGTCTCGGGGGGGAGTGGGGGGAGGGGGTGGTCTTGGGACATAGTCTCGGGGGGTGAGGGGTGTGTCTAGGGACATAGTCTCGGGGTTGGAGTGGGGGGGGTCTAGGGACATAGTCTCAGGTGGGGGAGAGGGGGGGTCTAGGGACATAGTCTCGGGGGGTGGGGGTCTAGGGACATTGTCTCGGGGGGGAGGTGGGGGGGGTCTAGGGACATAGTCTCGGGGGGGAGGGGGGGGTCGAGGGACATAGTCTCGGCGGGGGGGAGGGGCGGGCGGTCTTGGGACATAGTCTCTGGGGGTGAGGGTGGGGTGTCTAGGGTCATAGTCTCGGGGGGGTTTGGGGGGGGTCGAGGGACATAGTCTCGGGGGGTGTCTAGGGACAGAGTCTCGGGGGGGCGGGGGATGTCTAGGGAAGTAGTCTCGTGGGGGGAGGGGGTGGTCTAGGGACATAGTCTCGGTGGGAGGAGGGGGGGTCTAGGACATATTCTCGGGGGGGGAGGGGGCGGTTCTAGGGACATAGTCTCGGGGGGGTGGGGGGAGGGGGGTCTAGGGACGTAGTCTGGCGGGGGTGTCAAGGGACATAGTCTCGGCGGGGGATGGGGTGGGGGTCTAGGGACATCGTCTCGTGGATGGAGGGGGGGTCTAGGGACATAGTCTCGGTGGGGGAGGGAGGTCTAGGGACATAGTCTCGGGGGGGGTCTAGGGACATAGTCTCGGGGGGGGTGGTGGGGGGGGTCTAGGGACATAGTCTCGGGGGGAGGGGGGGAGGGGGGGTATAGGGACATAGTCTCGGGGCTGGGGAGGGGGGGTGTCTTGGGACATCGTCTCGGGGGGTGGGAGGAGGGAGGGGTCTAGGGACATAGTCTCGGGGGGCTGGGGGGGTGGGAGTTTAGGGACATAGTCTCGGGGGGAGGGCGGGTGGTGTCTAGGGACGTAGTCTTGGGGGTGGGGAGGGGGTGGAGGGGTCTAGGGACATAGTCTCGGGGGGGAGGGGGGGGTGTCTAGAGACATAGTCTCGGGGGGGTGGGGGGGTGTCTAGGGACATAGTCTCGGGGGAGGAAGGGGGGGTCTAGGGACATAGACTCGGGGGGAGGGGGGGTCTAGGGACATAGTCTCAGGGGGGAGGGGGAGGGTCTAGGGACATAGTCTCGGGGGGGGAGGGGGGGGCGTCTAGGGACATATTCAGAGGGGGAGGAGTGGGGGTGTCTAGGGACATAGTCTCGGGGGGTGAAGGGGGAGTGGTCTTGGGACATAGTCGCGGGGGGGTTGGTGGGGGGGGTCTAGGGACATAGTCTCGGGGGGAGGGGGGGAGGTCGAGGGACATAGTCTCGGGGGGGAGGGGGGGAGGGGGGGATCTAGGGACATCGTCTCGGGGGGGGAGGGGGGTGTCTAGGGACATAGTCTCGGGGGGTGTCTAGGGACATATTCTCGGGAGGGTGGGGGCGGTCTAGGGACATAGTCTCGGGGGGAGGGGGGGTCTATGGACATAGTCTCGGGGTGGGTAGAGGGGGGGGTCTAGGGACATAGTCTCGGGGAAGGGGATGGGGGGTGTTTAGGGACATAGTCTCGGGGGGGAGGGGTGGTGGGTCTAGGGACATAGTCTCGGGGGGGGAGGGGGGGTCTAGGGACATAGTCTCGGAGGAGGGAGGGAGGGGAGGTCTAGGGACATAGTCTCGGGGGGGAGGGGGATCTCGGGACATAGTCTCGGGGGCGGGGAGGGGTGGGGTCTAGGGACATAGTCTCGGGGTTGGGAGTGGGGGTGTCTAGGGACATAGTCTCGGGGGGGTAGTGGGGGTCTAGGGACATAGTCTCGGGGGGGAGGAGGGGTCTAGGGACATAGTCTCGAGGGGGAGGGGGTGGTGGGGGCTCTAGGGATATTGTCCGGGGGGGGAGGGGTGGGTCTAGGGACATAGTCTCGGGGGGGGAGGGGGCGGTCTAGGGACATAGTCTCAGGGGTGGGTAGGGGGGGATCTAGGACATAGACTCGGGGAGGGAGAGGGGGTGTCTGGGGACATAGTCTGGGGGTGGGAGAGGGGGGAGTCTAGGGACATAGTCTCGGGTGGGAGGGGGGGCGTCTATGGATAGAGTCTCGGAGGGGAGGGGGGTTCTAGGGACATAGTCTCGGGGGAGGACTGGGGGGGGTCTAGGGACATAGACTTGGGGGGCAGGGGGGGTCTAGGGACATAGTCTCAGGGGGGGCAGGGGGAGGGTGTCTAGGGACATAGTCTCGGGGGGGAGGGGGCGAGGGGGTCTAGGGACATAGTTTCGCGGGGGGTCTCGGGACATAGTCTAGGGGGGGGCAGGGGGGTCAAGGGACATAGTCTTGGGGGGGGTGGTGAGGGGGGGGTCCAGGGACATAGTCTCGGGGGGGGAGGGGGGTCTAGGGACATAGTCTCGGGGGGTAGGGGGTGGGTCTAGGGACATAGTCTCTGGGGGGAGGGGGGGGAGTCTTGGGACATAGTCACGGGGGGGGAGGGGGGTCTAGGGACATGGTCTCGGGGGGGTCTAGGGACATAGTCTCGGTGGGGGGTCTAGGGACATAGTCTCGGGGGGGAGGGGGGGTCTAGGGACATAGTCTCGGGGGGAATGGGGGGTCTAGGGACATAGTCTCGGGGGTGGGAGGGGGGGTCTAGTGACATAGTCTCGGGGGGTGGGGAGGGGGGAATCTAGGGACATAGTCTCAGGGGAGAGTGGTGGGGTCTAGGGACATAGTCTCGGAAGGGGAGGAGGGGGGTCTAGGGACATAGTCTCGGGAGGGGGGTCTAGCGACATAGTCTCGGGGGGGAGGGGGGTGTTTAGTGACATAGTCTCGGAGGGGTGGGAGAGGGGGTGTCTAGGGACATAGTCTCGGGGGGGAGTGGTGGGGTCCAGGGACATAGTCTCTTGGGGGGGAGGGGGGGTGGGTCTAGGGACATAGACTCGGGGGGGAGGGGGGGATCTAGGGACATAGTCTCGGTGGGAAAGGGGGGGGTTCTAGTGACATAGTCTCGGGGGGGTCTATGGACATAGTCTCAGGGGGGAGATGGGGGGGTCTGGGGACATAGTCTTGGGGGGGATGGGGGGGGTCCAGGCACATAGTCTCGGGGGGGAGGGAGGGGGGGGGGTCTAGGGACATAGTCTCGGGGGTGGGGGGGGTCTAGCGACATAGTCTCGGGGGTGGAGGGGGGTCTAGGGAAATAGTCTCGGGGTTGGGAGGGGGGTGGTCTAGGGACATAGTCTCGGGAGGGAGAGTTGGGGTGTCTAGGGACATAGTCTCGGGGGGGGAGGGGGGGGTCTAGGGCTATAGTCTCGGGGGGTGGGAGGTGGGGGTCTGGGGACGTAGTCTCGGTGGGTGGTAGGGGGGGGTCTAGGGACATAGTCTCGGGGGGGGGAGCGGGGGTGTCTGGGGACATAGTCTCGGGGGGTGAGGGGGGGGGGTCTAGGGACATTGTCTCGGGGGGGGAGTGGGGGGTTCTAGGGACATAGTCTCGGTGGGGTGTCTAGGGACATAGTCTCGGGGGTGGAGGCGGGGGGTCTAGGGACATAGTCTCGGGGGTGGGAGGGCGGGGGGGGTCTAGGGACATAGTCTCAGGGGGGGGAGGGCATGTCTAGGGACATAGTCTCGGGGGGTGGGGGTCTAGGGACATTGTCTCGGGGGGAGGTGGGGGTGGTCTAGGGACATAGTCTCGGGGGGGAGGGGGGGGTCGAGGGACATAGTCTCGGCTGGGGGGAGGGGCGGGCGGTCTTGGGACATAGTCTCGGGGGGTGAGGGTGGGGTGTCTAGGGTCATAGTCTCGAGGGGGGTTGGGGGGTCGAGGGACATAGTCTCGGGGGGTGTCTAGGGACAGAGTCTCGGGGGGGCGGGGGGGTCTAGGGAAGTAGTCTCTTGGGGGGAGGGGTGGTCTAGGGACATAGTCTCGGTGGGAGGAGGGGGGGTCTAGGGACATATTCTCGGGGGGGCAGGGGGCGGTTCTAGGGACATAGTCTCGGGGGGGTGGGGAGACGGGGGTCTAGGGACGTAGTCTGGCGGGGGGGGTCAAGGGACATAGTCTCGGCGGGGGATGGGGGTGGGGGTCTAGGGACATCGTCTCGTGGATGGAGGGGGGGTCTAGGGACATAGTCTCGGTGGGGGAGGGAGGTCTAGGGACATAGTCTCGGGGGGGGTCTAGGGACATAGTCTCGGGGGGGGTGGTGGGGGGGGTCTAGGGACATAGTCTCGGGGGGAGGGGGGGAGGGGGGGTATAGGGACATAGTCTCGGGGCTGGGGAGGGTGGGTGTCTTGGGACATCGTCTCGGGGGTGGGAGGAGGGAGGGGTCTAGGGACATAGTCTCGGGGGGCTGGGGGGGTGGGAGTCTAGGGACATAGACTCGGGGGGGAGGGCGGGGGGTGTCTAGGGACGTAGTCTTGGGGGTGGGGAGGGGTGGAGGGGTCTAGGGACATAGTCTCGGGGGGAGGGGGGTGTCTAGAGACATAGTCTCGGGGGGGTGGGGGGGGTGTCTAGGGACATAGTCTCGGGGGAGGAAGGGGGGGGTCTAGGGACATAGTCTCGGGGGGGAGGGGGGTGTCTAGGGACATAGTGTCGGGGGGGAGGGGGGTCTAGGGACATAGTCTCGAGGGGGAGGGGGGCGGGTCTAGGGACATAGTCTCGGGTGGGGAGGGTGTGTGTCTAGAGACATAGTCTCGGGGGGGTGGGGGGGGTCTAGGGACATAGTCTCAGGTGGGGTCTATGGACATAGTCTCGGGGGGGTCTAGGGACATAGTCTCAGGGGGGGAGGGGGGTGGGGGGTCTAGGGACATAGTCTCGGGGGGGAGGGGGGGGTCTAGGGACATAGTCTCGGGGGGGAGTGGGGGGTTCTAGGGACATAGTCTCGGTGGGGTGTCTAGGGACATAGTCTCGGGGGTGGAGGCGGGGGGTCTAGGGACATAGTCTCGGGGGAGAGGGGGGGTCTAGGGACATAGTCTCGGGGGTGGGAGGGCGGGGGGGATCTAGGGACATAGTCTCGGGGGGTGGGGGTCTAGGGACATTGTCTCGGGGGGGAGGTGGGGGGGGTCTAGGGACATAGTCTCGGCTGGGGGGAGGGGCGGGCGGTCTTGGGACATAGTCTCGGGGGATGAGGGTGGGGTGTCTAGGGTCATAGTCTCGGGGGGGGTTGGGGGGGGTCGAGGGACATAGTCTCGGGGGGTGTCTAGGGACAGAGTCTCGGGGGGGGCGGGGAGGTCTAGGGAAGTAGTCTCTTGGGGGGAGGGGGGTGGTCTAGGGACATAGTCTCGGTGGGAGGAGGGGGGGTCTAGGGACATATTCTCGGGGGGGCAGGGGGCGGTTCTAGGTTCATAGTCTCGGGGGGGTGGGGAGAGGGGGGTCTAGGGACGTAGTCTGGCGGGGGGGTCAAGGGACATAGTCTCGGCGGGGGATGGGGGTGGGGGTCTAGGGACATCGTCTCGTGGGTGGAGGGGGGGTCTAGGGACATAGTCTCGGTGGGGGAGGGAGGTCTAGGGACATAGTCTCGGGGGGAGTCTAGGGACATAGTCTCGGGGGGAGGAGGGGAGGGGGGTATAGGGACATAGTCTCGGGGCTGGGGAGGGGGGGTGTCTCGGGACATCGTCTCGGGGGGTGGGAGGAGGGAGGGGTCTGGGGACATAGTCTCGGGGGGGAGGGGGGGTGGGAGTCTAGGGACATAGTCTCGGTGGGGAGGGCGGGGGGTGTCTAGGGACGTAGTCTTGGGGGTGGGGAGGGGATGGAGGGGTCTAGGGACATAGTCTCGGGGGGAGGGGGGTGTCTAGAGACATAGTCTCGGGGGGGTGGGGGAGGTGTCTAGGGACATAGTCTCGGGGGAGGAAGGAGGGGGTCTAGGGACATAGTCTCGGGGGGGAGGGGGGTGTCTAGGGACATAGTGTCGGGGGGAGGGGGTTCTAGGGACATAGTCTCGGGGGGGAGGGGGGCGGGTCTAGGGACATAGTCTCGGGTGGGGAGGGGGTGGGTCTAGGGACATAGTCTCGGGGGGGTGGGGGGGGTCTAGGGACATAGTCTCAGGGGGGGTCTAGGGACATAGTCTCGGGGGGGTCTAGGGACATTGTCTCGGGGGGAGGGGGGGTGTCTAGGGACATAGTCTCGGGGAGGTGGGGTCTAGGGACATTGTCTCGGGGGGGTGGGGGGGAGGGGTGTCTAGGGACATAGTCTCAGGGGGGGAGGGGGGTGGGGGGTCTAGGGACATAGTCTCGGGGGGGAGGGGGGGTCTAGGGACATAGTCTCGGGGGGGGGATCTAGGGACATAGTCTCGGGGGGGAGGGGGTGGGTCTAGGGACATAGTCTCGGGGGGGGAGGGGGGGGCGTCTAGGGACATATTCAGATGGGGAGGAGTGGGGGTGTCTCGGGACATAGTCTCGGGGGGTGAAGGGGGGGGTGGTCTTGGGACATAGTCGCGGGTGGGTTGGTGGGGGGGTCTAGGGACATAGTCTCGGGGGGGAGGGGGGGAGGTCTAGGGACATAGTCTCGGGGGGGAGTGGGGGGAGGGGGTGGTCTTGGGACATAGTCTCGGGGGGTGAGGGGTGTGTCTAGGGACATAGTCTCGGGGTTGGAGTGGGGGGTTCTAGGGACATAGTCTCAGGTGGGGGAGAGGGGGGGTCTAGGGACATAGTCTCGGGGGGTGGGGGTCTAGGGACATTGTCTCGGGGGGGAGGTGGGGGGGGTCTAGGGACATAGTCTCGGGGAGGGAGGGGGGGGTCGAGGGACATAGTCTCGGCGGGGGGGAGGGGCGGGCGGTCTTGGGACATAGTCTCTGGGGGTGAGGGTGGGGTGTCTAGGGTCATAGTCTCGGGGGGGTTTGGGGGGGGTCGAGGGACATAGTCTCGGGGGGTGTCTAGGGACAGAGTCTCGGGGGGGCGGGGGATGTCTAGGGAAGTAGTCTCGTGGATGGAGGGGGTGTCTAGGGACATAGTCTCGGTGGGGGAGGGAGGTCTAGGGACATAGTCTCGGGGGGGGTCTAGGGACATAGTCTCGGGGGGGGTGGTGGGGGGGGTCTAGGGACATAGTCTCGGGGGGAGGAGGGGAGGGGGCGTATAGGGACATAGTCTCGGGGCTGGGGAGGGGGGGTGTCTTGGGACATTGTCTCGGGGGGTGGGAGGAGGGAGGTGTCTAGGGACATAGTCTCGGGGGGCTGGGGGGGTGGGAGTCTAGGGACATAGCCTCGGGGGGAGGGCGGGTGGTGTCTAGGGATGTAGTCTTGGGGGTGGGGGAGGGGGTGGAGGGGTCTAGGGACATAGTCTCGGGGGGGAGGGGGTGTCTAGAGACATAGTCTCGGGGGGGTGGGGGGGGTGTCTAGGGACATAGTCTCGGGGGAGGAAGGGGGTGGTCTAGGGACATAGTCTCGGGGGGGAGGGGGGTGTCTAGGGACATAGTGTCGGGGGGGAGGGGTGTCTAGGGACATAGTCTTGGGGGGGGAGGGGTCGGGTCTAGGGACATAGTCTCGGGTGGGGAGGGTGTGGGTCTAGGGACATAGTCTCAGGGGGGTGGGGGGGGTCTAGGTACATAGTCTCAGGGGGGGTCTAGGGACATAGTCTCGGGGGGGTCTAGGGACATAGTCTCGGGGGGGAGGGGGGGTGTCTAGGGACATAGTCTCGGGGGGGTGGGGTCTAGGGACATTGTCTCGGGGGGGTGGGGGGGTGGGGTGTCTAGGGACATAGTCTCGGGGGGGAGGGGGGTGGGGGGTCTAGGGACATAGTCTCGGGGGGGAGGGGGGTGTCTAGGGACATAGTCTCGGGGGGGAGTGGGGGGTTCTAGGGACATAGTCTCGGTGGGGTGTCTAGGGACATAGTCTCGGGGGTGGAGGCGGGGGGTCTAGGGACATAGTCTCGGGGGAGAGGGGGGGTCTAGGGACATAGTCTCGGGGGTGGGAGGGCGGGGGGGATCTAGGGACATAGTCTCGGGGGGTGGGGGTCTAGGGACATTGTCTCGGGGGGAGGTGGGGGGTCTAGGGACATAGTCTCGGCTGGGGGGAGGGGCGGGCGGTCTTGGGACATAGTCTCGGGGGGTGAGGGTGGGGTGTCTAGGGTCATAGTCTCGGGGGGGGTTGGGGGGGGTCGAGGGACATAGTCTCGGGGGGTGTCTAGGGACAGAGTCTCGGGGGGGTGCGGGGGGGTCTAGGGAAGTAGTCTCTTGGGGGGAGGGGGTGGTCTAGGGACAGTCTCGGTGGGAGGAGGGGGGGTCTAGGGACATATTCTCGGGGGGGCAGGGGGCGGTTCTAGGGTCATAGTCTCGGGGGGGTGGGGAGAGGGGGGTCTAGGGACGTAGTCTGGCGGGGGGGTCAAGGGACATAGTCTCGGCGGGGGATGGGGGTGGGGGTCTAGGGACATCGTCTCGTGGGTGGAGGGGGGGTCTAGGGACATAGTCTCGGTGGGGGAGGGAGGTCTAGGGACATAGTCTCGGGGGGAGTCTAGGGACAGTCTCGGGGGAGGAGGGGAGGGGGGTATAGGGGCATAGTCTCGGGGCTGGGGAGGGGGGGTGTCTCGGGACATCGTCTCGGGGGGTGGGAGGAGGGAGGGGTCTGGGGACATAGTCTCGGGGGGGAGGGGGGGTGGGAGTCTAGGGACATAGTCTCGGGGGGAGGGCGGGGTGTGTCTAGGGACGTAGTCTTGGGGGTGGGGAGGGGGTGGAGGGGTCTAGGGACATAGTCTCGGGGGGGAGGGGGGTGTCTAGAGACATAGTCTCGGGGGGGTGGGGGAGGTGTCTAGGGACATAGTCTCGGGGGAGGAAGGGGTGGGTCTAGGGACATAGTCTCAGGGGGGGTCTAGGGACATAGTCTCGGGGGGGTCTAGGGACATAGTCTCGGGGGGGGAGGGGGGGTGTCTAGGGACATAGTCTCGGGGGGGTGGGGTCTAGGGACATTGTCTTGGGGGGGGTGGGGGGGAGGGGTGTCTAGGGACATAGTCTCAGGGGTGGAGGGGGGGTGGGGGGTCTAGGGACATAGTCTAGGGGGGGAGGGGGGGGTCTAGGGACATAGTCTCGGGGGGAGGGGGTGGGTCTAGGGACATAGTCTCAGGGGGGGAGGGGGGAGCGTCTAGGGACATATTCAGATGGGGAGGAGTGGGGGTGTCTCGGGACATAGTCTCGGGGGGTGAAGGTGGGGTGGTCTTGGGACATAGTCGCAGGGGGGGTTGGTGGGGTGGTCTAGGGACATAGTCTCGGGGGGGAGGGGGGGAGGTCTAGGGACATAGTCTCGGGGGGGAGTGGGGGGAGGGGGTGGTCTTGGGACATAGTCTCGGGGGGTGAGGGGTGTGTCTAGGGACATAGTCTCGGGGTTGGAGTGGGGTGGGTCTAGGGACATAGTCTCAGGGGGGGGAGGGCGTGTCTAGGGACATAGTCTCGGGGGGTGGGGGTCTAGGGACATTGTCTCGGGGGGAGGTGGGGGTGGTCTAGGGACATAGTCTCGGGGGGGAGGGGGGGGTCGAGGGACATAGTCTCGGCTGGGGGGAGGGGCGGGCGGTCTTGGGACATAGTCTCGGGGGGTGAGGGTCGGGTGTCTAGGGTCATAGTCTCGGGGGGAGTTGGGGGGGGTCGAGGGACATAGTCTTGGGGGGTGTCTAGGGACAGAGTCTCGGGGGTAGGCGGGGGGGTCTAGGAAAGTAGTCTCTTGGGAGGAGGGGGTGGTCTAGGGACATAGTCTCGGTGGGAGGAGGGGGGGTCTAGGGACATATTCTCGGGGGGGCAGGGGGCGGTTCTAGGGACATAGTCTCGGGGGGGCAGGGAGAGGGGGGTCTAGGGACGTAGTCTGGCGGGGGGGTCAAGGGACATAGTCTCGGCGGGGGATGGGGGTGGGGGTCTAGAGACATCGTCTCGTGGGTGGAGGGGGGGCTAGGGACATAGTCTCGGTGGGGGAGGGAGGTCTAGGGACATAGTCTCAGGGGGGGTCTAGGGACATAGTCTCGGGGGGGTGGTGGGGGGGGTCTAGGGACATAGTCTCGGGGGGAGGGGGGGAGGGGGGGTATAGGGACATAGTCTCGGGGCTGGGGAGGGGGGGTGTCTCGGGACATCGTCTCGGGGGGTGGGAGGAGGGAGGGGTCTAGGGACATAGTCTTGGGGGGGAGGGGGGGTGGGAGTCTAGGGACATAGTCTCGGGGGGGAGGGCGGGGGGTGTCTAGGGACGTAGTCTTGGGGGTGGGGAGGGGGTGGAGGGGTCTAGGGACATATCTCGGGGGGAGGGAGGTGTCTAGAGACATAGTCTCGGGGGAGGAAGGGGGGGGTCTAGGGACATATTCTCGGGGGGGAGGGGGGTGTCTGGGGACATAGTGTCGGGGGGGAGGGGGGTCAAGGGACATAGTCTCGGGGGGAGGGGGGCGGGTCTAGGGACATAGTCTCGGGTGGGGAGGGGGTGGGTCTAGGGACATAGTCTCGGGGGGGTGGGGGGGATCTAGGGACATAGTCTCGGGGGGGAAGGTGGGGGGTGGTCTAGGGACATAGTCTCAGGGGGGGTCTAGGGACGTAGTCTCGGGGGGGTCTAGGGACATAGTCTCGGGGGGGTGGTGGGGAGGGGTGTCTAGGGACATAGTCTCAGGGGGGAGGGGGGGTCTAGGGACATAGTCTCGGGGGGGAGGGGGGATCTAGGGACATAGTCTCGGGGGGGAGGGGGTGGGTCTAGGGACATAGTCTCGGGGGGGGGGAGGGGGGGGCGTCTAGGGACATATTCAGAGGGGGAGGAGTGGGGGTGTCTAGGGACATAGTCTCGGGGGGTGAAGGGGGGGTGGTCTTGGGACATAGTCGCGGGGGGTTTGGTGGGGGGGTCTAGGGACATAGTCTCGGGGGGGGAGGGGGGGAGGTCTAGGGACATAGTCTTGGGGGGGAGGGGGGGGAGGGGGTGGTCTTGGGACATAGTCTCGGGGGGTGAGGGGTGTGTCTAGGGACATAGTCTCGGGGTTGGAGTGGGGGGGTTCTAGGGACATAGTCTCAGGTGGGGGAGAGGGGGGGTCTAGGGACATAGTCTCGGGGGGTGGGGGTCTAGGGACATTGTCTCGGGGGGGAGGTGGGGGGGGTCTAGGGACATAGTCTCGGGGGGGAGGGGGGGGTCGAGGGACATAGTCTCGGCGGGGGGGAGGGGTGGGCGGTCTTGGGACATAGTCTCTGGGGGTGAGGGTGGGGTGTCTAGGGTCATAGTCTCGGGGGGGGTTGGGGGGGTCGAGGGACATAGTCTCGGGGGGTGTCTAGGGACAGAGTCTCGGGGGGGCGGGGGGGTCTAGGGAAGTAGTCTCTTGGGGGGAGGGGGTGGTCTAGGGACATAGTCTCGGTGGGAGGAGGGGGGGTCTAGGGACATATTCTCGGGGGGGAGGGGGCGGTTCTAGGGACATAGTCTCGGGGGGGTGGGGGGAGGGGGGTTTAGGGACGTAGTCTGGTGGGGGGGTCAAGGGACATAGTCTCGGGGGGAGGGGGGAGGTCTAGGGACATAGTCTCGGGGGGGAGGGGGTGAGGGTGTGGTCTTGGGACATAGTCTTGGGGGGTGAGGGGTGTGTCTAGGGACATAGTCTCGGGGTTGGAGTAGGGGGGTCTAGGGACATAGTCTCAGGTGGGGGAGAGGGGGGTTCTAGGGACATAGTCTCGGGTGGCGGGGGGGTCTAGGGACATAGTCTCGGGGGGAGGGGGGGTCTAGGGACATAGTCTCGGGGGGAAGGGGTGGGGTTCTAGGGACATAGTCTCGTGGGGGAGGGGGGTGTCTAGGGACATAGTCTCGGGCGGGGTCAAGGGACATAGTCTCGGGGGGGAGGGGGGTGGGGTCTAGGGACATAGTCTCGGGGGGGAGGGGGGGGTCTAGGGACATAGTCTCGGGGGGGTTCTAGGGACATAGTCTCGGTGGGGGAGGGGGGGTCTAGGGACATAGTCTCGGGGGTTGGGGAGGGGGTGTCTAGGGACATAGTCTTGGGGGGGGAGGGGTGGGGGTTGGGGGAGTGGGACTTAGTCTCGGGTGGGGTGGGGTTGGGGGTGTGGGACTTAGTGTGCGGTGGGGTGGGTGTGGGGCGGTTGGGACTTAGTCTCGTGTGGGGGTGGGGGGTGTGGGACTTAGTCTCGGCGGGGTGGGGTGGGGGTGGGGGGGTACTTAGTCTCGGGTGGGGTGGGTGGGTGGGACTTAGTCTCGGGTGGAGTGGGGCTGGGGGGAGCGGGACTTAGTCTCGGTTGGGGTGGGGTGGGGGTGGGGGGTGGGACTTAGTCTCGGTTGGTGTGGGGTGGGTGGGACTTAGTCTCGGGTGGGGCGGTGGGACTTAGTCTCGGGTGCAGTGGGGTGGGGGTGGGGGTGGTGGGACTTAGTCTCGGGTGGGGTGGGGTGTGTGGGACTTAGTCTTGGGTGGGGTGGGGGTGGTGGGGGTGGGACTTACTCTCGGGTGGGGGCGGGGAGGGTGGGACTTAGTCTCGGGTGGGGTGGGGTGGGACTTAGTCTCAGGTGGGGTGGGGGGGTGGGACTTAGTCTCGGGTGGGTTGGGGTCGGGGTGGGGGGCGTGGGACTTAGTCTAGGGTGGGTTGGGGTCGGGGTGGGGGGGTTGGCGGTGGGACTTACTCTCGGGTGGGTGCCCCGACTCTCGTTTGGGGGCGGGGGGGTGGGACTTAGTCTCGGGTGGGGTGGGGTGGGACTTAGTCTCGGGTGGGGTGGGGGGTGGGACTTAGTCTCGGGTGGGGTGGGGTGTGTGGGACTTAGTCTCGGGTGGGGTGGGGGTGGTGGGGTTGGGATTTACTCTCGGGTGGGGGCGGGGGGGTGGGACTTAGTCTCGGGTGGGGTGGTGTGGGACTTAGACTCGGGTGGGGTGGGGGTGGGGGGTGGGACTTAGTCTTGGGTGGGGTGGGGGTGGGGGGGTGGGACTTAGTCTTGGGTGGGGTGGGGCTGGGGGTCGGGACTTAGTCTCGGGTGGGGTGGGGTGGGGATGGGCGGGTGGGACTTAGTCTCGGGTGGTGTGGGGTGGGTGGGACTTAGTCTCGGGTGGGGCGGTGGGACTTAGTCTCGGGTGAGGTGGGGTGGGGGTGGGGGTTGGGACTTAGTCACGGGTGGCGAGGGGTGAGGGTGGGGGAGTTGGGACTTAGTCTCGGGTGGGGTGGGGGTGGTGGGACAGTCTCGGGTGGCGGTGGGGGTGTGGGACTTAGTCTCGGGTGGGGTGGGGTGGGACTTAGTCTCGGGTGGGTTGGGGTCGGGGTGGGGGGCGTAGCACTTAGTCCAGGGTGGGTTGGGGTCGGGATGGGAGGGTTGGGCTGGGACTTACTCTCGTGTGGGGGCGGGGGGGGTGGGTCTTAGTCTCGGGTGGGATGGGGTGGGGTGGAGGTGGTGGAGGTGGGACTTACTCTCGGGTGGGGTCGGGGGGGTGGGACTTAGTCTCGGGTGGGGTGTGGGTGGTGGGGGTGGGACTTACTCTCGGGTGGGGTGGGGTGTGTGGGACTTAGTCTCAGGTGGGGTGTGGGTGGTGGGGGTGGGACTTACTCTCGGGTGGGGGCGGGGGGGTGGGACTTAGACTCGGGTGGGGTGGGGGTGGGGTGGTGGGACTTAGTCTTGGGTGGGGTGGGGGTGGGGTGGGTGGGACTTAGTCTCGGGTTGGGTGGGTGTAGGGGGGGTGGGACTTAGTCTCGGGTGGGGCTGAGGATGGGGAGGGTGGGGCGTCGTCTCGGGTGGGGTGGGGTGGTGTGTGGGACTTAGTCTCGGGTGCGGTGGGGTGGGGGGGGACTTAGTCTCGGGTGGGGTGGGTGTGGGTGTGGTGGGTGTGGGACTTAGTCTCGGGTGGGGTGGGTGGGACTTAGTCTCGGTTGGGGAGGGGTGGGGGTGGGGGTGGTGGGACTTAGTCTCGAATGGGTTGGGGTGGGGGTGGGGGTAGTGGGACTTAGTCTTGGGTGGTGTGGGGTGGGGGTGGGGTGTTGGGACTTAGTCTCGTTTGGGGTGGGGGTGGGGGTGGGGGGGGTGGGACAGTCTCGGGTGGGGTGGGGTTGGTGGGGTGCGACTTAGTCTCGGGTGGGGTGGGGGTGGGACATTCTCGGGTGGGATGGTGTGGGGTTGGAGGGGGTGCGATTTAGTCTCGGGTGTGGTGGGGTGGGTGTGAGTGGAGTGGGACTTAGTCTCAGTTGGGGTGGGGGTGGGGGTGGTGGGACTTAGTATCGGGTGGGGTGGGGGTGTGTGACTTAGTTTCGGGTGGGGTGGGGTGGGGGTGTAGGGGGTGGGACTTGGTCTCGGGTGGGGTGGGTTGGTGCGACCTAGTCTCGGGTGGGGTGGGGTGGGGGTGTGGGGGGTGGGACTTAGTCTCGGGTGGGGTGGGGGTGGTGGGACTTAGTCTCGGGTGGGGTAGTGTGGGACTGAGACTCGGGTGGGGTGCGGGTGGGGGTGTTGGAAAAAGTCTCGTGTGGGGTGGGGGTTGGGGGTGGGACCTAGTCTCGGGTAGGGTGGGGGTGGGGGGGTGTGGGACTTAGACTCGGGTGGGTTGGGGTGGGGGTGCGGGGGGTGGGACTTAGTCTCAGGTGGGGGGTGGGACATAGTCTCGGGTGGGGTGGGGTGTGGGTGGCGGGTTGGCACTTAGTCTCGGGTGTGGTGGGGTGGGACTTAGTCTCGGGTGGGGGTGGAGGGTGTGGGACTTAGTCTCGGGTGGGGTGGGGTGGGGGCGTGGGACTTAGTCTCGGGTGGGGTGGGGGTGGGGGGTGGTGGGACTTAGTCTCTGGTGGGGTGGGTGTGGGTGTGGTGGGACTTATTCTCGTGTGGGGTGGGGGTGGGTGGTTGGGACTTAGTCTCAGGGAGGGTGGGGGTGGGGGGGGTGGGACTTAGTATCGGGTGGGCTGGGGGTGGGTGGGGTGGGTCTTAGTCTCGGGTGGGGTGGGTTGGGGTGGGACTTAGTCTCAGGTGGGGTGGGGTGTGGGTGGGGGGAGTGGGACAGTCTCGGGTGGGGTGGGGTGGGAGTGGGGTTTTTGGGACTTAGTCTCGGGTGGGGTGGGGTGGGGGGGTGGGACTTAGTCTCCGGTGGGTGGGGTGGGACTTAGTCTCGGGTGGGGTGGGGTCGGGGTGGGGGGGGTGTGACTTAGTCTCGGGTGGGGTGGGGTAGGGGTGGGTGGGTTGGGACTTAGTCTCGGGTGGGGTTGGGTTTGGGTGGGGGGGGTGGGACATAGTCTTGGTTGGGGTGGGGTGGGGGAGGGGGGGTTGGCACTTAGTTTCGGGTGTGGTGGTGTGGGACTTAGTCTCGGGTGGGGGTGGGGGGTGTGGAACTTAGTCTCGGGCGAGGTGGGGTGGGGGTGGGGGGTACTTAGCCTCGGGTGGGGTGGGTGGGTGGGACTTAGTCTCGGGTAGGGTGGGGCTGCGGGGGAAGGACTTAGTCTCGGTTGGGGTGGGGTGGGGGTGGGGGGGTGGGACTTAGTCTCGGGAGGGGTGGGGTGGGGATGGGGGTGGGACTTAGTCTCTGGTGGTGTGGAGTGGGTGGGACTTAATCTCGGGTGGGGCGGTGGGACTTAGTCTCGGGTGCGGTGGGGAAGAGGTGGGGGGGTGGGACTTAGTCTCGGGTGGCGAGGGGTGGGGGTGGGGGGGTGGGACTTAGTCTCGGGTGGGGTGGGGATGGTGGGACAGTCTCTGGTGGCGGCGGGGGGTGGGACTTACTCTCGGGAGGGGTGGGGGTGGGGTTGGTGGGACTCAGTCTCGGGTAGGGTGGGGGTGGGGGATTGGGACTTAACTCGGGTGGGGTGGGGGGTGTGGGACTTAGTGTCGGGTCGGTTGGGGTGGTGGTGGTGGGGGTGGGACTTACTCTCGGGTGGGGGTGGGGGTGTTGGGACTTAGTCTCGAGTGGGGTGGGGGGGGTGGGACTTAGTCTCAGGTGGGTTGGGGTCGGGGTGGGCAGGCTGGGACTTAGTCTCGGGTGGGTTGGGGTCGGGGTGGGGGTTGGAGCTTGGGACTTAGTCTCGGGTGGGCAGGGTGGGACTTATCTCGGGTGGGTTGGGGTGGTGGTGGGCAGGCTGGGACTTAGTCTCGGGTGGGTTAGGGTCGGGGTGGGGGTTGGAGCTTGGGACTTAGTCTCGGGTGGGCAGGGTGGGACTTATCTCGGGTGGGTTGGGGTGGTGGTGGGGGGGTGGGACATATTCTCAGGTGGGGTGGGGTGGGGTTGTGAGGTTGGGACTTAGTCTCGGGTGGGGGGGGTGGGACTTAGTCTCGAATGGGGTGGGGGTGGGGTTGGTGGGACTTAGTCTCGGGTGCGGTGGGGTGGGTGTGAGGGGTGTGGGACAGTCTCAGGTGGGGTGGGGGTGGGGGTGGTGGGACTTAGTCTCGGGTGGGGTGGGGGTGGTATGACTTAGACTCGGGTGGGGTGGGGGTGTGGGGGGTGGGACTTAGTCTCGGGTGCGGTGGGGTGGGTGTGAGGGGTGTGGGACTTAGTCTCAGGTGGGGTGGGGGTGGTGGGACTTAGTCTATGGTGGGGTGGGGGTGGTATGACAGTCTTGGGTGGGGTGGGGGTGTGGGAGGTGGGACTTAGTCTCGGGTGGGGTGGGGGGGTGGGACTTAGTCTCAGGTGGGTTGGGGTCGGGGTGGGCAGGCTGGGACTTAGTCTCGGGTGGGTTGGGGTCAGGGTGGGGGTTGGAGCTTGGGACTTAGTCTCGGGTGGGCAGGGTGGGACTTATCTCGGGTGGGTTGGGGTGGTGGTGGGGGGGTGGGACATATTCTCAGGTGGGGTGGGGTGGGTGTGAGGGGTGTGGGACTTAGTCTCAGGTGGGGTGGGGGTGGGGGTGGTGGGACTTAGTCTCGGGTGGGGTGGGGGTGGTATGACTTAGTCTCGGGTGGGGTGGGGGTGTGGGGGGTGGGACTTAGTCTCGGGTGGGGTGGGGGGGTGCGACCTAGTCTCGGGTGGGTTGGGGTGGGGGTGCGGGTGTGGGACTTAGTCTCGGGTGTGGGGGGTGGGACATAGTCTCGGGTGGGGTGGGGTGGCGTTGGGGGTTTGGTACTTAGTCTCGGGTGGGGGGGGTGGGACTTAATCTCAGGTGGGGGGGGCGGAATGTGGGACTTACTCTCGGGTGGGGTGGGGTGGGGGTGGGGTTGGTGGGACATAGTCTCGGATGGGGTGGGGTTTGGGTGGGGATGGTGGGACTTAGTCTCGGGAGGAGTGGGGTGGTGGTGGGGGGTGTGGGACACTCTCGGGTGGGGTGGGGGTGGGGGTGTGGGACAGTCTCTGGTGGGGCGGGGGGGTGGGACTTAGTCTTGGGTGGGTTGGGGTGGGGGTGGGGGGGTGTGACTTAGTCTCGGGTGGGGTGGGGGGGTGGGACTTAGTTTCGGGTGGGGTGGGTTGGGGGTGGGTGTGGTGGGACTTAGTCTCGGGTGGGGTGGGTTGGGGGTGGGTGTGGTGGGACTTAGTCTCGGGTGGGGTGGGGTAGGGGTTGGGGGTTTGGGAGTTAGTCTCGGGTGGGGTGGGGTGCGGGTGGGTGGTTTGGGACAAAGTCTCGGGTGGGGTGCGGTGGGGTGGGGGTGGGGGGGTGGCACTTAGTCTCGGGTGTGGTGGGGTGGGACTTAGTCTCGTGTGGGGGTGGGGGGTGTGGGACTTAGTCTCGGGCGGGGTGGGGTGGGGGAGGGGGGTACTTAGTCTCGGGTGGTGTGTGTGGGTGTGACTTAGTCTCGGGTGGGGTGGGGCTGGGGGTCGGGACTTAGTCTCGGTTGGGGTGGGGTGGGGGTGGGGAGTGGGACAGTCTCGGGTGGTGTAGGGTGGGGGTGGGACTTAGTCTCGGGTGGGGTGGGGGTGGGGGTGGTGGGACTTAGTCTCGGGTGGGGTGGGGTAGGGGTGGGTGTGTCGGACATAGTCTCGGGTGGGGTGGGGTGGGGGTGGGGTGTTGGGACTTAGTCTCGGGTGGGGTGGGGTGTGTGGGACTTAGTCTTGGGTGGGTTGGGGTGGGGGTGGGGGGGTGTGACTTAGTCTCGGGTGGGATGGGGGTGTGGGACTTAGTCTCGGGTGGGGTGGGTTGGGGGTGGGGGGGTGGGACTTAGTCTCGGGTGGGGTGGGGTGGGTGTGGGGGTGGTGGGACTTAGTCTCAGGTGGGGTGGGGTAGGGGTGGGGGGTGTGGGAGTTAGTCTCGGGTGGGGGGTTTGGGACAAAGTCTCGGGTGGGGTGCGGTGGGGTGGGTGTGGGGGGGGTGGCACTTAGTCTCGGGTGTGGTGGGGTGGGACTTAATCTCGTGTGGGGGTGGGGGGTGTGGGACTTAGTCTCCGGTGGGGAGGGATGGGGGTGGGACTTAGTCCCGGGTGGGGTGGTGGTGGGGGTGGGACTTAGTCTCGGGAGGGGTGGGGTGGGTGGGACTTAGTCTTGGGTCGGGTGGGGTGGGGGTGCAGGGGGGTGTGACTTAGTCTCGGGTGGGGTGGGGGGGTTGGGACTTAGTCTCGAGTGGGGTGGGGTGGGGGTGGGGGGGTGGGACTTAGTCTCGGGTGGGGTGGGGTTGGGGGGGGTGGGACTTAGTCTCGTTTGGGCTGGGGTGGGCGTGGGGATGGTGGGACTTTGTCTCGGGTGGGGTGGATTGGGGATGTGGGGTGGGACTTATTCTCGGGTGGGGTGGGGGTGGGGGTGGGACTTAGTCCCGGGTGGGTGGTGGTGGGGGTGGGACTTAGTCTCGGGTGGGGTGGGGTGGGTGGGACTTAGTCTCGGGTCGGGTGGGGTGGGATTGGGGGGGTGGGACTTAGTCTCGGGTGGGGTGGAGGTGGGACATTCTCGGGTGGGGTGGGGGTGGGACTTATTCTCGGGTGGGGTGGGGTGGGGGTGGGACTTAGTCTCGGGTGGGGTGGTGGTGGGGTGTGTGACTTAGTCTCGGGTGGAGTGGGGTGGGGTGGGGGGGTGGGACTTAGTCTCGGGTGGGGTGGGGTGTGGTTGGGGGGATGGGAATTAGTCTCGGGTGGGGTGTGGGTGTGGGACTTAGTCTCTAGTGGGGTGTGGGTGGGGGCGTGGGACTTAGTCTCGGGTGGGGTGGGGTGGGGGTGGAGGGGTGGGACTTAGTCTTGGGTGGGGTGGGCTGGGGGTGGAGGGGGTGCGATTTAGCCTTGGGTGTGGTGGGGTGGTGTTGGGGGTTTGGGACTTAGTCTCGGCTGGGGTGGGGTGGGGGTGGTGGGGTGCGATTTAGTCTTGGGTGGGGTGGGGAGGGTGGGACTTTGTCTCGGGTGGGGTGGATTGGGGGTGGGGGGGGTGGGGTGGGGTGGGTGGGGTGGGACTTAGTCTCGGGTGGGTTGGGGGTGGGGGGTTGGGACTTAGTCTCGGGTGGGGTGGGGGTGGGGGGGGTGGGACTTAGTCTCGGGTGGGGTGGGGTGGTGGGCCTTAGTCTCGGGTGGGGTGGGGGTAGCGGTGGTGGGACTTAGTCTCGGGTGGCTTGGGGTTGGTGGGACTTCATCTCGGGTGGGGTGGGACTTAGTCTCGGGTGGGGTGGGGGCTGTGGGACCTAGTCTCGGGTGGGGTGGGGTGGGACTTAGTCTCGGGTGGGGTGGGGTGGTGGTGGGGGGGGGCGGGACTTATTCTCGGGTGGGGTGGTTTGTGGGTGGGGGGGGTGGGACTTAGTCTCGGGTGGGGTGGGGGTGGGGTGTGTGGGACTTAGTCTCGTGTGCAGTGGGTTGGGTGGGACTTAGTCTCGGGTGGGGTGGGTGGGGGTGGGGGGGGTGGGACTTAGTCTCGGGTGGGGTGGGGTGGGACTTAGTCTCGGTTGGGGTGGAGAGTGTTGGGGGGGTGGGACTTATTCTCGGGTGGGGTGGGGGTGGGGGGTTGGGACTTAGTCTCGGGTTGGGTGGGGGTGGGGGGGGTGGGACTTAGTCTCGGGTGGGCTGGGGGTGGGGAGTGTGGGACTTAGTCTCGGGTGGGGTGGGGTGGGGTTTGGGGGGGTGGGACATAGTCTCGGATGGGGTGGGGGTGGGGGTAGTGGGACTCAGTCTCGGGAGGGGTGGGGAGGTGGTTGGGGGTGTGGGACTTAGTCTCGGGTGTGGTGGGGGGTGTGGGGGGTGTGGGACTTAGTCTCGGGTGGTGTGGGGTGGGGGTGGGGGAGTGGGACTTAGTCTCGGGTGGGGTGGGACAGTCTCGTTTGGGGTGGGGTGAGGGTGGGGGGGGTGGGACAGTCTCGGATGGGGTGGGGTGGGGGTGGGGGTTTTGCGAATTAGTCTCGGGTGGGGTGGGGTGGGTGGGACTTAGTCTCAGGTGGGTTTGGGACAGTCTCGGGTGGGGTGGGGTTAGGGGGGTGGGACTTAGTCTCGGGTGGCATGGGGGGGGTGGGACTTCTTCTCGGGCAGGATGGGACTTAGTCTCGGGTGGGGAGGGGGGGGTGGGACCCAGTCTCGGGTGGGGTGGGGGTGTGGGACTTAGTCTCGGGTGGGGTGTGGGTGGGGGCGTGGGACTTAGTCTCGGGTGGGGTGGGGTGGGGGTGGAGGGGTGGGACTTAGTCTCGGGTGGGGTGGGGTGGGGGTGGAGGGGGTGCGATTTAGTCTTGGGTGTGGTGGGGTGGCGTTGGGGGTTTGGGACTTAGTCTCGGCTGGGGTGGGGTGGGGCTGGTGGGGTGCGATTTAGTCTCGGGTGGGGTGGGGAAGGTGGGACTTTGTCTCGGGTGGGGTGGATTGGGGTGGGGGGGGTGGGACTTAGTCTCGGGTGGGGTGGGGTGGGGGTGGGACTTAGTCTCGGGTGGGGTGGTGGTGGGGGTGGGACTTAGTCTCGGGTGGGGTGGGGTGGGGGTGTGGGGGGTGGGACTTAGTCTCGGGTCGGGTGGGGTGGGGGTGGAGGGGGTGCGATTTAGTCTCGGGTGCGGTGGGGTGAAGGGGGGTGTGACTTAGTCTCGGGTGGGATGGGGGGGTGGGACTTAGTCTCGGGTGGGGTGGGGTGGGGTTAGGGGGTGGGACTTAGTCTCGGGTGGGTTGGGGGTAGCGGTGGTGGGACTTAGTCTCGGGTGGGGTGGGGGGGTGGGACTTCATCTCGGGTGGGGTGGAACTTAGTCTCGGGTGGGGTGGGGAGGTGGGACCTAGTCTCGGGTGGGGTGGGGTGCGACTTAGTCTCGGGTGGGGTGGGGTGGTGGTGGGGGGGGCGGGACTTATTCTTGGTTGGGTGGTTTGTGGGTGGGGGTGTGGGACTTAGTCTCGGGTGGGGTGGGGTGGGGGTGGGGGAGGTGGGACTTAGTCTTGAGTGGGTTGGGGGTGGGGGGTTGGGACAGTCTCGGGTGGGGTGGGGGTGGGACAGTCTTGGGTGGGGTGGGGTGGGGTTTGGACTTAGTCTTGGGTGGGGTGGGGTTGGGGTGGGACTTAGTCTCGTGTGGGGTGGTGGTGGGGGTGGGACTTAGTCTCGGGTGGGGTGGGGTGGGGGTGGGACTTAGTCTCGGGTGGGGTGGGGTGTGGTTGGTGGGTTGGGACTTAGTCTCGGGTGGGGTGGGAGTGTGGGACTTAGTCTCGGGTGGGGTTTGGTTGGGGGTTGGGACTTAGTCTCGGGTAGGGTGGGGTGGGGGTGGAGGGGGTGCGATTTAGTCTCGGGTGTGGAGGGGTGGGGTTGGGGGTTTGGGACTTAGTCTCGGCTGGGGTGGGGTGGGGGTGGGGGGGTGCGATTTAGTCTCGTGTGGGGTTGGGGAGGGTGGGACTTAGTCTCGGGTGGGGTGGATTGGGGGTGGGGGGTTGGGACTTATTCTTGGATGGGCTGGGGTAAAGGGGGGGACTTAGTCTCGGGTGGGGTGGGGTGGGGGTGGGTGTTTGGGACTTAGTCTCGGCTGGGGTGGGTTGGGGGTGGGGGTATGCGATTTCGTCTCAGGTGGGGTGGGGTGCGGTGTGGGGGTGGGACTTAGTCTCGGGTGGGTGGGGTGGGGGTGGGGGTGTGGGACTTAGTCTCGGGTGGGCTGGGGTGGAGGCGGGGGACTTAGTCTCGGGTGGGGTGGGGGGGTGGGACTTAGTCTCGGGTGGGGTGGGACTTAGTCTCGGGTGGAGTGGGGTGGGGGTGAGGGGGTGGGACTTAGTCTCGGGTGGGGTGGGGGTGGGTGGATGGGACTTAGTCTCAGGTGGGGTGGGGTTGGGGTGTTGGGATGGGACTTTGTCTCGGGTGGGGTGGGGTGGGAATGGGGGGGTGGGACAGTCTCGGGTGGGGTGGGGGTGGGTGGATGGGACTTAGTCTCAGGTGGGGTGGGGTTGGGGTGTTGGGATGGGACTTTGTCTCGGGTGGGGTGGGGTGGGAATGGGGGGGTGGGACAGTCTTGGGTGGGCTGGGGTGGAGGGGGTGGGGACTTAGTCTCGGGTGGGGTGGGGTGGAGTGGGGGGGGAGGGACTTAGTCTCGTGTGGGGTTGGGGGTGGTGCTTTGGGGAGTCAGGAGGTGAGTTATTTGCCACAGGAATCCCAGCCTCTGACCTTTTCTGTTAGCCACAGTATTTATTTATCTGGTTCAGTTCAGTTTCTGGTCAATGGCAACCCCCAAGATGTTGATAGTGGGGGATTCAGTGATGGTAATGCCATTAAACATCAAGGGGCGATAGTTGGATTCTCTCTTGTTGGAGACGGTCATTGCCTGACACTTGTGTGGTGTGAATGTTACTTGCCACTTGTCAGCCCAAGCTTGGATATTGTCCGACCTGGTGCTGCACTTGGACATGAACTACTTCAGTATCTGAGGAATCGCGAATGGTGCTGAATATTGTGCAGTCATCAGCGAAAATCCTCACTTCTGACTTTATGATGGAAGGAAGATCGTTGATGAAGCAACTGAAGATGGTTGGGCTGAGGACACTACCCTGAGGAAATCCTGCATTGATGTCTTGGAGCTGAGATCATTAACCCCCAAGAACCACATCCATCTTCCTTTGTGCTTGGTATGATTCCAATCAGCAGAGAGTTTTCCCCCTGATTCCCATTGACTCCAGTTTTGCTAGGGCTCCTTGATGCTACACTCGGTCAAATGCAGCCTTGATGTCAAGGGCAGTTACTCTCACCTCACCTTGCGAGCTCAGCTCATTTGTCCATGTTTGAACCAAGCCTGTAATGAGGCTAGGAGTTGAGTGGCCCTGGCGGAACCCAAAATGGGCGTCGGTGAGCAGGTTATTTCTAAGAAAATGCCGCTTGATAGCACTGTTGATGACCCCTTCTATTACTTTACTGGTGATGGAGAGTAGACTGATCGGGCGGTAACTGGCCGGGTTGGATTTATCCTGCTTTTTGTGTACAGGACATACCTGGACAATTTTCCACACAGCCGGGTAGATGCTAGTGTTGTAGCTGTATTGGAACAGCTTAGCTAGGGGCGCAGCTAGTTCTGGAGCACAAGTCTTCAGTACTATTGCTTGGAATATAGCCAGGGCCCATAGCCTTTGCAGTATCCAGTGCCTTCAGCTGTTTCTTGATATCACGCGGAGTGAATTGAATTGGCTGAAGACTAGCACCTGTGATGCTGGGGACCTCTGGAGGAGGCCGAGATGGATCATCCACTTGTTATCCGAGTAAGTCGACATGTTTCACAACTGTATATGAGTGACATGCCCTTGGTGAACTGACTCGGGACTTTGAGGTTTGTTTGCCTACCTTGCTTTGGGCAGCACTTGCAGTCATCAGCACCAGGCTTCGCAGACAGCACCACATCACTTTTAGGGGGGGGCGGACTGGCAGGTCTCTACCTACCAGACCAGCCATTAGGTGGGGGTGGCTTTTCAATGGCTGCAGAGCCAGGGCTTGTTTGGGGAATGGGGAGAAATGGTCTCAGGCACGTAAAGATGCTGCAGAGCGAGGGCTGTACTGAGGAAGGGAGGGTATCCCAGGGTGTGTGTGTGTGTGGGGGGCACATGTTGATCTGCTTAAGTGGCCTCAGGATGTTAAGAGCTGAGGAGGCAGTCTCCAGAGGAGATGAGGCCAGATGGAGATGTGAGGGTGTGTGTGTGAGAGAGTGGTGATGTCCCTTGAGCTGGCAGTGAGTGAGGTGCCAGTGAATGTGTGAAGGGCTTTGTGTGTGTGAGTTTAGAGTGATGAGATGGCTGCCTTACCCTGGCTGCACAGATGAGATCATTCATCCTCTTTCTGCACTGGATGGCCGATCATTTGTGTGCAGCATTGGCACTGACCACCTCTGCCACTTCTCACTCACCGCTCCCTCATGCCAGGCGCTATATTTAAACTGCAGCCATGCGCACACTTCTCAACGTTCGCGGCCCAGGACCGCTCCGGTGAAGATGTGGCCCCAAAAGTCAAGAAGAGTTCAGCCCGCTGATTCAGTGACACAATGCTGGGATATCTTCTGGTGGCTGTGGAGGCCCACCTAAGCCTCCCCTGGCCACAGGAGGCCCTCAGCCCTCACCACGCCATGGTGGAATGTCAATCCTACTGGAGGCCATCATGAACCTGCTTCACATCCCACTAATGGTGTGCAAAGAAAGGCCCAGCCGAATTCATTTCCCTCATGCTAAATTTACTATTTCGCCAGCAGGGAAACACACCGGCTCAGAAAACTTCGAGACAAATGTAACGTGCAGATGTCAGCACTTATCATAAGGGCCTTGCTCAGATCGCGGACATTCGAGGACCAGGTGCTAAGTGCAAGGACAGCTATCTGCAGGAGCACGTGCATCACACGCTGGGTGGATTCTCATGGACACGGTTCTGCTGTGAAGGAGCTCAGGGAAGGTGGGAGATCTCTGCTGATGTCTGAGGTCTGCTTCAAAACATCACGGTCTTGGTCGTGGGGACGGGTCAAGCTACCTGGAGACAGTCTGCCGGCAGCAGACCGGGGTGGGGCTCCTGTTCCAGCCAGGCTTAGATGACATCTCCACCTGTCAGCCACCAGCTGTATTTGAGGTCCTCCCTGTGAGGTTGAGTGTCTTGGTCTTTAGGAAGATATAGCCAGGATGGTCAAATGGGCAGATAAGTGGCAGATGGAATTTAACCCTCAAAATGTGAGGTGATACACTTTGGAAGGAGTAATTTGACAAGGAAGTACTCAATGAACAGCATGACACAAGGAAGTTCTGAGGAACAAAGGGACCTTGGCGTGTGTGTCCATAGATCTCTGAAGGTGGAGGGGCATGTTAGTGGGGTGGTGAAAAAGGCAAATGAGACACTTGTCTTTATCAATCGAGGCATAGATTACAAAAGTATGGAGGTCATGTTGGAGTTGAACAGAACCTTGGTGAGGCCACAGCTGGAGTACTGTGTGCAGTTCTGGTCACCACATTTTAGGGAGGATGTGATTGCACTGGAGGGGGTGCAGAGGAGATTCACCAGGATGTTGCCTGGGATGAAACATTTGAGTTATGATGAGAGGTTGGATAGACTTGGGTTGTTTTCGTTGGAGCAGAGAAGACTGAGGGGCGACCTGATCAAGGTGCTCAAGATTTGAGGGGCATGGACAGGGTGGATAGGGAGCAGCTGTTCCCCTTAGTTGAAGGGTCAGTCACAAGGGCGCATAAGTTTAAGGTGGGGGGCAGGAGGTTTAGGGGGGATGTGAGGAAAAACATTTTTACCCAGAGGGTGGTGTCGGCCTGTAATGCGCTGCCCGGGAGGGTGGTGGAGGTGGGTTGTCTCACATCCTTTAGAAAGTACCTGGATGAGCACTTGGCACGTCATAACATTCAAGGCCAAGTATTTGTAAATGGGATTAGGTAGGTAGGTCAGGTGTTTCTCATGTGTCAGTGCAGACCCGATGGGCCAAAGGGCCTCTTCTGCTCTGTGTGATTCTGTGACCCAGCTGATAATGGCTGGTTTTTAAAACATATTTTCAAATCAAGAAGTTGAAGAGAGGGTGCTTCAAAATGGAGCCACGCTCTCCATCAGCAACCTGCAAAGGTGATCTGCAGCTTCTTCAGTGCTGGGGAGCTTTCTATTGATCCTCTAGCATCGAGAGCCTCCCCACCATCCTTAATTGGAGGGTGAGGCAGCCCAGATGCCATAAATTGGCCAATACAGGGAAAATCACTGCTCAGTGACTGTTTCCCATACAGTGCTTTATAACCACAGGTCTGTGCGGTAGCAACAGTTACCGATGATCATCATTTGATCCCTGCCATATCATGTAATACATCAGTGCTGTGTAATCTCATCACCTGTATGTCCTAGTAATATATCGGTCCTGGGTAAACTTATCACTGACTTGCCCAGTATTATATCAATTCTGGTTAATCTTATCACTGCCATGTCCAGTAATATATCCATCCTGGGTAATCTTATCACTATGATAACCAGTAATATATCAGTCCTGGGTAATCTTATCGCTGTCATGTTTCTATACTATATCCATCCTGGGTAATCTTATCACTGTCATGTCCAGTAATATATCGGTCCTGGGTAATCTTATCACTGACTTGCCCAGTAATATATCAATTCTGGGTAATCTTATCTCCATCATGACCAGTAATATATCATTCTTCGGTAATCTTATCTCCATCATGTCCAGTAATATATCAGTCCTGGGTAATCTTATCACTGTTATGTCCAGTAATATATCAGTCCTGGGTAATCTTATCCCTGTCATGTCCAGTAACATATCAGTCCTGGGTAATCTTATCCCTGTCATGTCCAGTAATATATCAGTCCTGGGTAATCTTAGCCCTGTCATGTCCAGTAATATATCAGTCCTGGGTAATCTTATCACTGTTATGTCCAGTAATATATCAGTCCTGTGTAATCTTATCTCCGTCAGGTCCAGTAATATATCAGTCCTGGGTAATCTTATTTCCATCATGTCCAGTAATACATCAGTCCTGGGTAATCTTATCGCTGTCATGTTTCTATACTATATCCATCCTGAGTAATCTTATCACTGTCATGTCCAGTAATATATCGGTCCTGGGTAATCTTATCACTGACTTGCCCAGTAATATATCAATTCTGGGTAATCTTATCTCTATCATGTCCAGTAATATATCAGTCCTGGGTAATCTTATCACTGTCATGTCCAGTAATATATCATTGGTGGGTAATCTTAACTCCATCATGTCCAGTAATATATCAGTCCTGGGTAATCTTATCTCCATCATGTCCAGTAATATATCAGTCCTGGGTAATCTTATCACTGTCATGTCCAGTAATATATCATTGCTGGATAATCTTATCACTGTCATGTCCAGTAATATATCATTGCTGGGTAAACTTAACTCCATCATGTCCAGTAATATATCAGTCCTGGGTAATCTTATCTCTGTCATGTTCCTGTACTATATCCATCCTGGGTAATCTTATCACTGTCATGTCCAGTAATATATCAGTCCTGCATAATCTTAACATTCTGGCAGCAATGACCAGCACCACCGAGGTACAGGCATCAGTAATGTTTCCAGGGAGTGTGAGGTTGGACCATCACTGTGGTCTGAAGGCCGCACAGGGAAGAGACCCTGGACTGAGACACCTACCTTTATCTTGTGTAGAAAGGTTTCACGTCTGAGTAACAAGAACACTGCTCATCAGAACAAGAAGCCACAGGCAGGGAGATATTCTTGGGAATTTATTGACAATAGTGAACATTATGTACAAGTGATTGACACCCATGCTGTGCAACTAATTCTCCTTCACCTGGTGCAGAGGGGGGCCGGGAGGGAAGAGGACCTCCTCCTGAACCTGCTCCAGGGTGTGGCCAAGTTGGCCATTAATAGGTCCAGGCAGCAGGTGATCGAGGGGATCGTTCGACCCGACTGCCCCTCTTCCGTGGCTACAATTGCGGCCAGGTGTCCTTGGAGAGGGAGCACGCGGTGTCTGCCGGCATCGTCGAGGCCTTCCATGCCCGGTGGGCACCGCGGGGACTTGGGTGTTTTATCGACCCCTTTAATCACATTTTGGTTTGATGTTTGTAAGTTTTCTTTAATCTTTGTCTTTGGTTTTACAGCTACCCTAAGTTAGGGGCTGTGTTTACTTTATCCCTCATTTTCTTAATTTAGTTTATTTGCTTGACTCCAAAAGAGTTAATTCTCCTTCACTTCCCTAACTGTGCTGCTACGTCTTGGTGCTCCCCGGACATCCACAGCAGACGGAGATAAGATGCGATGCCTTATCTGTGATGACTTTGGCAGGTGTTCTCTGGAGGGCCGAAACTTGGAGGTCCCCGGCCTGCTTTCGGGGTCCTGCTGTGTGGCAGTGGCATCCTCCTCAGCCTGTGGAGCTGGAGCTACTGAGGTCACAGGAAGAAGGGAGTTGGATGGGCAGATCCCTGGGTGGATGTGCCCGGAATGTGTATTTGCTGATCCTCCTTCCTGGAGGTGCCAGGGTGAGTCCTTGAGCATCAGGTGCACCTGGAGTGAGATTGAGCTGTTCGGCACCCCACTCGCATATACACTGTTGGAGGCCAACTATGGCATCACCGATGGACTTAAGCCTGCGCGGCTGTGCAGGAGCAATGTATGGGACCAACGTCTCCATGGTGGCCACCATCCTGCCAGTGTTGACCTAGGTACTTTGCAATGCCGGCACTATCACCTCAGAGTGAAGGTAGATGGACTCCTCCATCATGCCTTGCAATCTGAGGAGTGCAGCAGAAATCCCTTCCTGTTGTTTCCGAGCTTGCCTTTGCAGCTCCAGCAACTGTGACACAACTGAGTCCAGAGGCTCGTCATCTGACTCGTCCTCAGCAAATTTCTGGCCTCCAGCAGTCCACCGAGTGCCTGACACCAGGGAAGTCCCTGGCGCCACCTGCTGTGGATCGGACAGTGCGATGTGCTCACCAGATTGTGATCCCGAGTCTATCCTAAAGCTAGGTTCCACCGAGCAGTGTGTCTCTGCACTGGTGGAGGGTGTGGGTGAGCGCTGTGCCAGAACTTCAAGGAGATTCCAGATTCCTCTTCAGAGGTGTCTACAGGGCTTTGATTGGAGGCCCTGGGTCATGGACTCTGTCAGCTGTTTCCCAGATGTGCCTGTGAAAGCAAAGAGATAATTAGTGCATGGCAGTGGCCTGTGAAAGAGGACACATCACTCACGGCATGGTTGTTTGATGGATGTTGCACTGCTGGATCCTGACTTGGTAGAGCAGCGCTGACCTCAACATCAGCACAGGGATGGTCCAGATTCTCGCCGACCAGCTGGATGGCTCTGTTTTCAAAGGACCTCAATTTCAGGCATTCCTCCACCAGTCTGAAACCTCTCCGTTGTCATGTGCCAGCTTGTCCTGCATCAATAGAGATGGAGAAAGTTTAAGCAGGATGCCTGCTCAGCCAGATGATAAGTATGCCTGGCCTGTGTGGGTGCTGACGGGATGAGGACAATGATGGTGAGTGTGAGAGAGTGAATGGTGATGTCCCTTGAACTGGCAGTGACTGAAGGCCCTGTGGATGTGCGAAGGGTTTATGAGTGTGTGAGTTGAGTGTGATGAGAAGAGTGACTTACTCTAGTGAAATGGAGGAGATCATTCATCCTCTTGCGGCACTGGGTGGCTGTTCTCTTTTGCCAGGCGTTGGCACTGACCGCTGCAATGCCCTCCCAAGCTGGGTTAGTTCTGTCGCTGCCCATCCTGCGGCCAGAGCGGGGTTAGAGGATATCCCGGCAGGCCTCCACGACACCCAAAAGGCATCAAGAGACGTGTCGCTGAACCTGGGGGCTGCAGTCTTCTTCAGTTTCAGGACCATGTTTTCTGTGCAGCAGTGGTGAGCTGGAAGCCCTGGGATGTGTGTTTGTGGCTGGACTTTAAATATGGTGCCTGGTGTGACGCAGCAGCAGAGTGACTGCCGGCGGGCGAATGAGATACCATCCGCAATGGAAATGGCGTGTTTCCCAGGAGTGCATAAATAATGTAGCGGGTTTGGCGCAATACAGCATAAAAACCCACCATCATGGCCGGCAGATAAAACGTCACTGTCATGTCCAGTAATGTATCAGTCCTGGGTAACCTTATGATTGTCATGTCAGTAATATTTCAGCTCTGGGTAATCTTATCACTGTCATGTCCCTTAATATATCAGTCCTGGGTATTCTTATCCCTGTCATGTCCAGTAATATATCAGTTCATGCCCCTGTGCAGCAATACCTGACTAACATTCAAACCTGGGCTGATAAGTGGCAAGCAATATTCACAACACACAAATGCCAGGCAATGACCATCTCCAGCAATAGAGATTTTGCACATCTTCCCCTAGACTTTCAATGGCATTACCATAGATCAATATCTTGCTATCATAATCCTGAGTGTTACCATTAAGCAAATAAATCTGTACCAGCCAGATAAGCACTGTGGCTACATGTGCTGGTCAGAGGCTAATTATTCTGCAGTGAGTAACTCACCACCTGACTGCTTAAGCCTGCCCGCAATCTGCAAGGCACATGTCAGGAATGTGATGGAATCCTCTCCACTTACTGGTTGAGTGAAGCCCCAACAAATCTAAAGAAGCACAACGGCATCCAGGATGGCACTCCATCCATCACCTTAAACATTCACTCCCTCCCTCACTGTGCACAGTGGCTGCACTCTGTACCATATACAAGATGCACTGCGGCAATTCACCAAGCCTCCTTCGGCAGCTCTGTCCAAACCTGTGACCTCTAGCACGGAGAAGTGCAGCAGATGCCATCTGTAAGTGCCCTTCCATGGCATACACCATCCTGACTCAGTACTGTACCACAATTACTTCACCATCACTGTCAGAATCCTGGCACTCCGCCCAACAGCACTAGCTGTACTTAGATAAAAACAAAAAACTGCGGATGATGGAAATCCAAAACAAAAACAGAATTACCTGGAAAAACTTAGTAGGTCTGGCAGCATCGGCAGAGAAGAAAAGAGTTGACGTTTCGAGTCCTCTTGACCCTAGTTCTGTCGAAGGGTCATGAGGACTCGAAACGTCAACTCTTTTCTTCTCCGCCGATGCTGCCAGACCTACTGAGTTTTTCCAGGTAATTCTGTTTTTGTTCTAGCTGTACTTCGATCAGCTGGACTGCAGCATGGGCTTCTTCAACAGAAGGTGACTTATCACTGCATTCTATGCTTTTTAAATAAAACAAATGGCCAATAGGAATATTTTTGATGTTGGTTGAAGATGTTGGTAAACAAGTATATACAGTGTTGATATTGTGCTCATCAGTAAAGTGATAGAAACAGTTTATCAATAGTGCTATCAAGCGGCAATTGCTTAGCAATAATTTGCTCACTGGCACTCAGTTTGGGTTCCGTGAGGGTCACCCTGCTCTTGACCTCATTGCAGCATTGGTTCAAACATGGAGAAAAGAGCTGAACTTCAGAGGTGAGATGAGAGTGACTGCCCTTGACACCAAGGAGCCCTAGCAAAACTGGAGTCAATGGGAATCAGGAGAAAAACTCTCTATTTGTTGGAGTCATATATAGCACAAAGGAAGATGGTTGTGGTTGTTGGAGGTCAGTCATCTTAGCTCCAGGACATCACTGTAGGAGTTCCTCAGGGTAGTGTCCTCAGCCCAACCATCCTCAGCTGCTTCATCAAAGACCTTTCTTCCATCATAAAATCAGAAGTGGGGATGTTCGCTGATGATTGCACAATGTTCAGCACCATTCATGACTCCTTAGATGCTGAAGTAGTCCATGTCCAAACTCAGCAAGACCTGGACAATATCCAGGCTTGGGCTGGCAAGTAACATTCGTGCCACAAAAGTGTCAGGCAATAACCATTTTCAACAGGAGAGAATCTAACCATCGCCCCTTGACATTCAATGGCATTACCATCACTGAATCCCTCACTATCAACATCTTGGGGGTGACCATTGACTGGAAACTAAATTGGTCTAGCAATATGTGGCTTTAAGGGCAGGTCAGAGGCTAAGATTCCTGGCAGTGAGCAACTCACCTCCTGACTCCCCAAAGCCTGTCCATCATCTACAAGTCACAAGTCAAGAGTGTGATGGAATATTCCCCACTTGCCTGGATGAATGCAGCTCCAACAACAGTCAAGAAGCTCGACATTGTCCAGGACAAAGCAGCCCACTTGATTGGCACCCCACCCACAAACATTCACTCCCTCCACCACTGACATACAGTGACAGCAGTGTGTATCATCCACAAGATGCACTGCATCAACTCATCTTTAGACAGCACTTTCCAGACCCACCACCACTGCCATCTAGAAGGACAAGGGCAGCAGACACATGGAAACAGCACCACCTAGAAGTTCCCCTCCAAGACTCTCACCATCCTGACTTGGAAAAATATTGCCGTTGCTTCAATCTCACTGGGTCAAAATCCAGGAACTCCTGCCCTCACAGCGCTGTGGATGTATCTACATCACATAGACTGCAGTCGTTCAAGAAGGCAGGTCACCTTCTCAAGGGCAATTAGCGATGTGCAATAAATGCTGGCCTTGCCAGCGAAGACCACATCCTGTGAATGAATTTTTTAAAAATTCTCCTCTTGAACTGCATCAATAGAAACAGATGTGAACTCTTTACTGACAGGTAATCAGCAGGACAGCACTTTTATGTATTGAATTGCTCTGGATAATGATTTACTCTTACTGAGAGTATAGTTGTTATAAATTGCTGCTGATTAATCCCCTTCCCCCAACATGATCCTGAGAATCTGATCATTTTTTTCATTATTTGTCTACACATGAGCTGAATATTGGACTGTGGTTATTGAAACTTCCACTTCTCTAACTGATTTGCCAGACTGTTTGACGGAGCAGTAATAATCTATGATCATCTCTACACATGTCAATCGATCTCTGCTCTCAGTTGCACGATGTGTGTCCCTTTGAGAAAAGACACATATAAATGAAGGACATAAATACGGGTTTTCATAAAGTAGAGATCCGTCTGGGCACAGTAAACACTAAGATTATTACAATGTTCATAGTGAAATAAATAATGCATTGCTTCAATAAATAAACCATCCCCAAAATCTGCAATGTTATGAAATAATTGCTGACTGTGATTAATTCGCACTCAGTTTACACGGAGCAACATTGAGTTTACAGGACAGGGAGAGACCATTCAGCCCAATTGGTTTATGTCATTTTTTTTAATGCTCTGCACGAGCCTTCTCCTATCCCTTTTCATCAAACCCGGTCACCATAACCATAACCTTCTACTGCTTGCTGCTTCATGTCCTCACTCTTAAACGTTTTGAATCAGAGAATGATCAGAACGTGGAGCTGGCTTCAACTTGGAGCAGTTAAGGAGACTGGTGTAGGAGGCTGGGCTTAGAGAGGTCAGGGTGGGAGTGGGATGTAGAATTAAAATGGCAAAGCGACAAGCACATGAGATGCAACCTTACCCTTCCACTTCCTTCCTGCCCACCGTTCAGGTGCCCAAAAACGCTGTAAGGGTGGAACAGTGATTCACTTGTGCTTTTTACCCAATTCAGCGGCTGCATTCGCTACTCACGATGGGCTCCCCTCTATGTCGGAGAGGTCAAATGCAGGTTGAGCGGTTGCTTTGATGGACGCTTTAATTCAGTGATTCAAGCTCGACCCTGAGCTTCCAGTCGCTTTGCCATTTTAATTCTACATCTCACTCCCACCCTGACCTCTCTAAGCCCAGCCTCCTACAGTTCACCTTAACTGCTTCAAATTGAAGCCAGTTCCACGTTCTGATCATTCTCTGATTCAAAACGTTTCCCTTGAATGCCTTCTTGGACTCATTAATGACAATCTTCTGTTGGTCATCTCTAATTTTAGAGCCTCCACCAACTGGAAATATTTTCTCTTATGTCTCTAACGTCTCAAACACATTCATAATTACAGGGGCCTCTGGTAGGCCTGCCCTCAGCCTTCACTTTTCTAAAGCAAAGATACCCAAACTCTTTCTTCCTTCCCGGATAGCTCTTATCTCTCAGTTCGGATATTATCCTTGTAGGAGATTTAACACCTTCTGTGCCTCCAAATCATTTTGTTGATATGGAGGCCAGAACTGTGTACATTGTTTTCATTGTGATATAACTAATGTTCCACGTAAGTTTAATATAAATGTTCCAATTTTCATTCACTTCCTCTACAAATTAACCTCAGTGCTTTGCTTGAATTTTTATGACCTTGGTAACCTTCATTGTGACTTTAATTGATTTGTGAATCTGTACCTCTGGAACCCTTTGCTCCTTTGATCGTTTTCCTGATCATCTCCCTATTTGTCCCTTTGGAAGTTGTTTGATATATATGTTCAATTACTTTTTGACAGTTTACTTCTGCCCCTCCCAGATCTCTCTCTCTCTCTCTCTCCCTCTCTCTCATGCACACATGCACGCACACACAAGTTTTCAGGCACTGATTCCTGATCCATTGCTTTGTGCTTATTCTACTGTGCCCCCCATCCCCCAACGCACATGACTTTCTTCCCTCTGGGGTCAGTGTTCAAATGTCCATTTATATCTCTGTCCATGTTTCTCCTCCAACCTAAGGTACAAAACTGAACTGCCCTTAAACTCACAATGGACGGTTTCATGTGACTCTTCTTCAGAGCTGAAGAGAATTGAAAATGTGATTAAATTTACGCTATTTAAGGGGTGGGGGGGGGTGCAGATAGAGCTGAATCGAAGGCCAGTGATAGGTGGGGACAAAGGAGGGATTGACAAAGATGTCATGAACTAAAGGACAAAGGGAGTGTTAATGGCAGTGGTTAGTACTAGAAAAGGTGCTGAAAGTGGCATAAAGGTAAGAAAGCAGAACAAGGATAGCACTGTATGAAAAAACATGGAGTAAGTTGGCCTGTGGGGTGTGGGGTGGGGTGAGGGGGGTGGTGGTGAGGGGAAAAAAGGGGGATAAAACCATGGATAAATGAATAAAAAGTGAATGAAAACTAAAAATGTAGAAAAAAGGGGATTCAAAAGGACGCTTGTGGGGTGGTGGGGGGTGAGGATGGAGGAGAGAATTCATGGTCTGAAGTTTCTGAACTCAATATTAAGTCGGGAAGACTGTAGAGTGCCTAGTCGGAAGATGAGGTGCTGTTCCTCCAGTTTGTGTTGAGGTTCGCTAGAACATTGCAGCAGGCCAAGGATGGACATGTGGGCATGAGAGCAGGGTGGTGTGTTGAAATAGCAAGCAACAGGAAGATCTGGGTCATGCTTGCAGACAGACTGAAGGTGTTCCGCAAAGCGGTCACCCAGTCTGCGTTTGGTCTCCCCAGTTTAGAGGAGACCGCATTGGGAGCAGTGAATGCAGCAGACCAAATAGAAGGAGATGCAAGTGAAACGCTGCTTCACCTGGAAGGAGTGTTTTGGCCCTTGGATATTGAGGAGGGAGGAGGTAAAGGGTGTTGCACCTTCAGCGATTGCATGGGAAAGTGCTGTGGGAAGGGGATCAGGTGTTGGGGGTGGCAGAGGAGTGGAGCAGGGTGTCCCGGAGGGAACGGTCGCTATGGAATGCTGACGGGGGGTGTGGGAGTGAGGGGGAGGTGTGTTTGGTGGTGGCATCATGGTGGAGTTGGCAGAAATGGCGGAAGGCCATTTCTTTTTAGCACTTTTTTTGTTGCACCTTTTTTAGCGCTAACCACCACCATTAACACTCCCTTTGTCCTTTAGCTCATGACAGCTTTGTCAATCTCTCCTTTGTCCCCACCTACTGCTAGCCTTTGAACCAGCTCCACCCACCCCACCCCCCTTAAACAGTATAAAGTTAATCACATTTCCACTTCTCTTGAGCTCTGAAGAAGAGTCATATGGAATCAAAATGTTAACTCTGTTTCTCTCTCCACAGATGCTGTCAGACCTGCTGGGTTTTTCCAGCATTTTCTGTTTTCGTTTCAGATTTCCAGCATCAGCATTATTTTTCTTTTATTATATTTGTTTTAATGCTGCTTCGATCCCCTCCATCCATTCCCTCCCCCCGCCCCCTCTGCTTTGATTCCATTTTCTCTCCCCAACCAGAACTGGAAAAAGTTCATTATGTTGCTTCTAATTTCCACACCTTCCTTATCTTCCCAATGATCCATCGCTGACACTTCCCTTCCTTGACTTCTCTATCGCTATTTCAGGGAATAGGCTATTCACCAATCTCTGCGATAAACCTACTGACTCACATAGCGCTCTTGATTTTACTTCCTCCCACCCGGCTTCCCGGAATGACTCGGATAACTCCATTCTCCAAGTTTCTCAGTCTCTGTTACATATTTTCAGATAATGCCTCCTTCCACACTGGTGCTTGCTCACATTACACTGGGTTTGACAAGGCCCTTGACTGTGCTAATTCCATTTCCCGTCTTAATGCCATCACCCCTTCCCCTCCCTGTCACAACCAAGATAGGGTTCCCCTTAACCTCATCTTACTCTTCCATTTCTGCCAATGCTAGTGCAAATCCACCGCCAAAAACATCTTCCTCTTGTCTCCTGCCTCTGTCCCTTGCCCATTCTTCCATCGCCTCCAACATCCACTCCCCGTTCCCCTATACAATCACAAGAGATACAACCTTACCCTTTCATGTCCTTCCTGCCCACCATCCAGGTGTCCAAAAATGCTGTCCGGGTGAAATAGTGATTTTCTTATACTTTTTTCCCCCTATTTAGTGGCCTTATTCGCTACTCTTGATGTGCTCCCCTCTACATCAGGGAGATGAAATGCATGTTGAGCAGTTGCTTTGATGGACATTTAATTCAGTGCCTCAAGCTCCACCCTGAGCTTCCAGTCGCTTTGCCATTTTAATTCTACATCCCGCTCCCATCCTGACCTCTCTAGCCTCAGCTTCTTACTTAGTTCCACAGCTTGAATTTCACGCTCCCTCGCCGAGGGGTTTTTAGGCAGAGGGGAGTGTGAAACAGAAGGAATGAGCTTCCCTCTGGGCACTTGCCCGCCCCGACCTCACTGTGGTTTTACATTGGGTTGGGCTAGGCAAAGCAGCCTGTTTGATTGGCACCCCATCCACAAACATTCACTCCCCCCACCCCCCAACGCACAGCAGCAGCAGTGTGTACCATCCACAAGAAGCACTATGGCAACTCACCAAGGCTCCTCAGACAGCACCTTCCAAACCCACAATGTCTACCATCTAGAAGGACAAGGACAGCAGATACATGGGAACACCACCCCCTGCAAGTTCCCCTCCAAGCCACTCACCATCCTGACTTGGAAATATATCACCGTTCCTTCACTGTTGCTGGGTCAAAATCCTGGCACTCCCTCCCTAAAAGCACTGTGGATGTACCTACACCACATGGACCGCAGTGGCTCAAGATGGCAGCTCACCATCACCTTCTCGAGGTCATCTAAGGATGGGCAATAAATGCTGGCCCAGCCAGCGATGCCCACATCCCGCAAATGAATTTTTTAAAAAATTATTCTGCTTCAAACATTTCCAAATCCTCTGCAGCCATCTTCAGTTTCTTTAATTGCCCCATTCACCCTACACTATCATTCCTTCTATCAGCCCTCCACATAGTCTCATGTCTTACCCTTTGTTCTATCTTGCCACCAACCCTGGGTCAATCATTGCCGTAAACCATTACTCGCTGATGTCTTCCTTTTTTAATGAAGTATTGTTGCCCTGAAACAGTAACGCTGTTTCTCTCTCCACAAGGGCTGCCTTGCCTGCTGAGTGTTATCAACATTTCTGGGGGTTTTTTAAAATCAGATTTACTTTAATCTCAGTCGTCTCAGATACTTAGGTGTGTGTATTAATAGGGGTGGATGCATTGTGGGGGCGGGAGCTGTTGCATGGCTAGAGGTCTGGGAAGCACGATCATTTTATACCTGTGAAGCAGATGAAATCAGCGGCTTCCGGCCTCATTCAAATATGGAAGCAGATTAACTGTTCTCCTCCCTCCCCACCGCCACCCTCCGCTGCCCACCTCCCCCACTCCCACCACCACCCAAACCGCTTCCCGTCTCTGCTCAACCAGAAAGTGGTCAGGTTTATATGTTGAGTTCAGGTTTGTGATGTGATTTTTAAAAATGTTAACATCTGATCCAACCCCAACAGCCAGACACAGAATATGTGTGGTTAGTAATTTCCTGTCTCTTTTCCCTTCTCTCTCTCTTCCAGTTAACTTAGTGGCCATTGTGATCCTGTCTTGGGGAAAGTGCAGTCTCTCCACCTGCACCACTCGCTTCCTGGTGGCCACGACTACAGTAGATCTACTGGTCATTACCGCTTCAGTCGTCTTCTTGTTTCCCGGGATCATTCCTGGAAATCATCCCTGTATTTAATGTTGTCTCTATTCTGCTTTATGCAGCTGGAGACTGTTCTGTCTGGCTCACTATCACTTTCTCCTTTGATCAATTTGTGGCCATTTGTTGTCAGAAGCTGAAAACTAAATATTGCACCAAGAAAACTGCGGCTGCAGTCTTGTTATCAAGTCGAATTCTGCTCTGTTTGACAAAACATCCCCATGTACTTTACATTTGAACCTGGAGAGATAATCGACAATGTTCCCTGGTCCTGTTATTTAAAGCCAAGCTATTATACTGATCCTGCATGGGTGGCATTTGACTTATTTGATAAGGTTTTAACCCCATTGCTCCCAAACGTATTAATTCTGTTGCTCAACGCTCTGACAGTCAGGTACATTTTAGTGACCAGTCGAGTTCGTAAAGGACTGAGGGGTCAGATCATGGGAGAGAATTGCAGTGACCCAGAGACGGAGAGCAGAAGGAAGTCTGTGATTTTACTCTTCACCATATCCGGCAGCTTCATACTCCTGTGGCTTTTATATGTTATAGACTTATATTACAGCATTACAGGAAGTAATCCCAAAAATTACAATGATGCCTGATCATTTGACCAAGGTGGAATTATGCTTGTGGATTTAAGTTGCTGTATGAATGCATTTATTTATAGGGTGACTCAGTCTAAGTTCATGAGCAATTCAAGAGCGCCGTGAAATATCCGGTTACATCAATTATTAAATTAATTAATAAAGAAAACAACTGAGAGCAGCCCAGAGCTGGTCTCCAGTGTTTCCAGTGCATGAATCTAATATTTATCCCCAGACTTCCATCAACTGATTGAAATTAGGAATCGCTGAGTGTGTAAAAATATCCCTAGCAGTGGCGGAAGGGGATGGGGAGATGGAGGGGGAGGGGGAGGGGGATGGGGAGGAAGAGAGTCAGAGCACTTCCTAAAGGACGGGAGGGGAAAGGGTGGCCACAGTCTCTCTTCTCTCTTCTCCCCCATCTCTCATTCAATTCTCAGCTCCTTACGTCTGCTCAAAAAGAAAAATGCTTTTTTTAGGAAAAAGCAATAATCAATTGACACAAGAAGATTTCACCATCTGCAGAACTTTGTTTCATTTTATTTCTGCTGATATTTTATTGAATTTGTCGCCCATTCATTAACTCCACCTCCCCTCCTCCCATGCCTCCCAGGTTCTCTCTCTCTCTTGTGCTCTCTTTCTCTCCTTCCATTTAGAATTGGACAAGCCCAGTCGAGGGGCTCGGGTGGGCAGGGAAGGACACGCATGACCCAAACACAGCATCCGACAACCCCGGGGTCTCAGCCTGGCGATTGCTGGGGTGGGCAGGTCAGAGCCGCTTCCCAGTTTCCATGTTAGCTGATATTGTAAACACTCTTCTCTCACCATGTCCTGTCCCTTGCTACTTTAAATCTGCCATAATCACCGCTCTTCTGAACAAAACAAGAAGACTTGACCGCTCCGTCCTGGCAAATTTCCGAAATTGACCAACCGAATCGAGGGATTTGGGGAAAGGGCAAGAAAGTCCAGTTGAGCCAGAAGATCAGCATTCTTATCGAATAGTAGAACTGACTGAGGGGAATGATAGCCTCCTGAAAATCCTTCTGTTAATTTGAAGTTATCTAATTCCTTTAATGTAGTAGCACGTTCTATGGAGCATCACAAAAGGGATTATTAAACATGAGATCGCATGACATAAGGAGATGTTTGGGCAAGCGACTAAAATCTCGGTCAAAGCACCAGATTTTAAGGTGATAGTAAAGGAGGAGGGAGAGAGAAAGAGAGAGGAGTTTATGAAGTGAATTCCAGAGTTTATAGCCCAGGCAGCTGAAGGCACAGCCCAATCCTCTCCCTTCTCAGAGGCTCCTGAAAGAACCTGCTCTTCAAGTGCAGCACAATCTCAGGACACCATAAACCCTTTCATATGGGATTTACAGCACAGAAATAGACCATTCGGCCTAACAGGCTCCTGCCATGGCTTATGCTCCACATGAACCTCCTCCCCACCCCTCTTTATCTCATCTTATCAAGATTGCTTTCTAATCCTTTCAACCTCATATCCAGCTTCCCTATAAATGGGGAGGTGGTGGCATAGTGATATTGTCACTGGACTCATCAACCAGAGACCCAGGGTAATACTCTGGGGACCTGGGTTTGAATCCTGTCATGGCAAAAGGTGGAATTTGAATTCAATAAAAATCTGGATAACCCTAAAACCATTGCTGATTGATGTAAAAACCCAATTGGTTCACTAATGCCCATTTAGGGAAGGAAATCTGCTGTCCTTACCCAGTCTGGCCAAAAGTGACTGCAGATCCCCTTCCCCATTCCTCCCCTCCCCCCCAACTGATTGATTCTGCTATTTCTTGGAGAAGAGTCAGTTTTTTCAAACCAGTTATGTGTGTGTTTATTTGTCTAAATGTCTTTATCTGTCATTGCCCCACGTGAAGATGGCGGCCAGACTGACCATCATCATCAAGGAGGACCAAGGTGGAAACAAGAGCGAACCAAAAGGTTGTGACTCTTCCCACAGTGCCAGTTGGAGCCTGTGACCATTTGACTGCAGCAATGGAATTATTTTAAATAAAAAGAGAAAATTATGGAAATACTCAGCAGCTCCGGCAATATCTTTGGAGTGAGTTAACTGGCTGGATTTTACGCTACCCTGCTGGTGGGTTTGAAGGCAGGGTGGGGAGGGGGTAAGTAAAATCCAACAGGAGTGTGAGGGATGTCAGGTGACCAGCAAACCTTGGACTATTCGAGGCCTTTAAGTGGCCAGTTACTGACCAATTGAGGCCCTCATTCCAGCTCCACCATTATTTGACCCATGGCAGGGGAGGCCTACACCAGTCAGGTGGCCCGGCAGACATTGTTGCCAGGGCTGGTGTCAGGCAAGGCGAGGGCGACCTCTTTTTTGAGGGTTGGGGCCCTGGACCCATCAGAGGAACCCATCAAGGTCATCGCCCTCTTTGACTCTCCTCTGACCTCTCGTTCCCTTACCAAGGTCTCTGAGACTGGGTTTACCTGGGATCCACGGCTTGGTGGGAACTGCCTGTAGTCCCAGCAGTGGCCACCCACTACGAGCTGGCGCTGCTGGTTCTACGGAGCTGCCGGCTAATCGGATTGGCTTGCAGCTCTCCAAGGCGGGACCGCCGCCCAAGAAGGTGATGGAAGTCTCGATTTAAAGAAATCAGCACTGCTGCCAGCATTAAACTGTTGCGGGGCAGTAGCCAGGGTCACCAGTAGGCTCCCCGTGAACGTTGAGCCGAGCAGGGAGAGGGAGGTCACGGGGACTGCGGCGCCCCATAAAACCCAGCCCAGTATTTCAGGTCAAAGACCTTTCTCTCCACAGACGCTGCCTGAATGGCTGAGTATTTCCTGTACTTCCTGTCTTTAGTTACTATCTCCAGCATCTTGCTTTGGTTTTGAAGCAAGTATTTGTTTAAAACATATAAGAAGCAAAATATGTTTTTCCTTCTCTCAGGCAAGTGGCTCGGTCTTCCCGTGTGAAAACAGAAAAGATAGTTCGACGGGGTAACCGTTTCTGGAAGGCTGCATCACAGGGCCAGATCCTGGAGCTCCCAAGTAACAGCAACTGTGGGGGTAACTTCACAGAAGGATTCAAGAGTGAAGGCCCGAACGTCAAAGAATTATTTGCAATTTACATCGTGCTTTTCATAACCACCGTACGTCTCGAAGGGCATTACAGCCAACTGAGTACTTTGTGGAAGTAAAACCATGGAGGAGATGGTGTTGTAGTAGTATCGTCACTGGACTGGTAATCAAGAGATGCAGGGTAATACTCTAGGAATCCAGGTTCCAATCCTGCATTTTTGAATTTAACAAATATCTGGAATTAAAATGGAATTAATAATGACCATGAGATGATTGTCATACAAGCCCATCTGGTTCACTAATGCCCTTTAGGGAAGGAAATCTGCCGTCCTCACCTGGCCTATATGTGACTCCAGACCCACAGTAATGTGATTGACTCTTAACTGCCTCTTGACATGGCCTAGCAAGACACTCAGTTCAAGGGTAACTAGGGATGGGCAATAAATGCTGGCCTTGCCAGTGACGCCCACGTCCAATGGAAGAATAAAATAAATTGTTGGTGTGCTTGAACAAATGGCCCTTCAAGTGCTGACTACACATTCCTGCTGTGGCTCAGTTGGTAGTATGATGTCTTCAGGGTCAGGAGGTTGTGGGTTCCAGACACACCTCAGAGACTTGTGTACAAAATCCTAGGTACAGTACTGATGGAGTGCTGCACTGTTGGAGGGCCAGATCTCTCACATGTGGCATTTAATCTGTCTGCCCCATCTCAGTGAAAGATCCCATGTCCTTAAGGGAAGGAAATCTGCCATCCTCACCTGGTCTTTATGTGACTCCAGACCCACAGAAATGTGATTGACTCTTAAAAATGCCCTCTAAACAAGGGCAATTAAGTAATAACTGCTGGTGGAGCTGGTGATTCCTACATCCCATGAATGAAAGAAAAAAATCACTGTCATGATGTGGAAATTTGCAGAAAGGTCCCACAGACAGCAATGTGATGATGATCTGTTTTGTCTTTTAGGGATAAATATTGGTCAGGGCACCAGAGGTAACTCCCATGATCAAAATAGTGCCATGGGATCTTTCAATTCACCCAAGCAGACACATGGGGCCTCCATTTAACATCTTACTTGGAAGACAGCACAACACATCCTTAGTACCACACTGGAGTGTGTCAGCTTTGACATTTTGCACTCAACTTCTAGCATAGGACTTGAACCCAAGCCTTGGGGCTCAGAAGTAAGTGCACTACCAAATCAGCCACTGTCAACAGCACCTTCTAAAGAGGTAATAAAGCCTGGGCAATGAATGGTGCTCTTTGCCAGCCATGCCCACACCCTGCAAATCGTGCTGTAAAGAACGGAACAAGAAAGTCCAAACAAGTGTTCAAAACATTCAAAACATATTCATTCAGGGGCTTGCACTGAACCTGATCAGTGGCAGGACTATCCTGCCTTATGCATTCTGAGCAGGCGATTATATACATGTGATAAATGAATGGGTTAATATGCATTTCACTGAATGTGAGCAAGTGAATGAATCATACCTGTCTCCACACTCCCTCAGATCAACTGCTGCTGAAACATTGATCCAGGCCTTTGTTATCTCCAGACCCAACCATCACAACACTCATCGGACTGTATTCCCATTTCCACCTTCAGCTCATCCAACTCTCCACTGCCTTATTTTTTGATGCAGTTCTGCTCCCATTCACTCATTTCTCTCCCATGTTCATTAAATTACACTGACTGCTGTTTCGTCAAAGTCTCCATTTTTAAATCTTCACCCTCATGTTCTTGCTTCGTTCCCTCCAACTCCTACATCCCCTTCCTATAAGCTCCTCCAGCCCCTACATCCCTCCCTATTTCTGTAACATCCTCCAAACTCGACACTCCTCCCTATCTCTGCAAACTCCTCCAGGTCCTAGATTGCTCCCTGTCTCTATAACCTCCTCCAGCCCCTACACTCCTCCCTATCTCTGCAAATTCCACCAGCCCCTATGCCCCTCCCTATCTCTGTAACCTCCCCCAGTCCCTATGCCCCTCCCTATCTCTGTAACCTCCCCCAACCCCTATGCCCCTCCCTTTCTCTGTAACCTCCTCCAGCTCCAATACCCCTACCTATCTTTGCAAACTCCTCCAACCTATACACTCCTCCCTATCTCTGCAAAATCCTCCAGCCCCTACACTCCTCCCTATCTCTGCAAATTCCTCCAGCCCCTACATCCCTCCCTATCTTTGTATCCTCCTCCAGCCCCTACAATCATCCAAGATCTCTGTGTTCCTCCAATTCAGGCCTCTTGTGTTTTCCCCCACTGCCGGACTCTTCCCTGCCCCACCACCTTGATCCACCATTGGCGGCCATGCCTTGAGCTGCCTGAGCCATAAACTCTGGATTTCTCCCTACATTCTCCCTGTTGCTCTCCTCTTTCAAGGTATTTTTACAACCTACCTCTTTGACCAAGCTTTTGGTCACTGGTTTTAAAATCGCATTATGAGGCTTGGAGCTGGGATTTATTTGATAATTGCTCCTGAGATGCACCTTGGGGCCTTTTAGTACATTTTAGCAGGTTTTTGTTTCATTTATTGCTAACCTTTGTCATCTTTTTGGTATAAGGTATTAAAGTGTGTTCCTATCTGCTCTCTCAAGTGGACATAATAGATCCCATAGCACTACTGGAAGAAGAGTAGAGGGGGGGGTTATCCCCAGTGTTGTGGTCAATAATTACCCCTCAACCAACATCACTTCATAAACTATCAGTTTATTTGCACATTGTCTTATTGTTGCATGTGGGATTGTGCTGTGCACATGTTGGTTGCCAAATTTTCTTCATTACAGCAGTGACTACACTTCAAGAAAGTCAGTTCAGTGGTTGTGAAGCTTAAAGTCTTTGTACAGATAAGGCACAGGAGACGGTAGGAGAAAGATTGACAATAATGGTACCAGCGCCAAGAGGCTATACCCATCAAGCATGGCACAGCAGGTTGGAGCTCTTTTCTCTAGAAAAGAAAAGGCTCTGGGGTGGCATCATTATGAAGGGGCTTGTTAGGTTAGACAACAGAAAAGATGTTTCCACTTGTGGAGAAACCAGAACCTGGGGCCATAAATATAAGATAATTAGTAATGGGCCCAAATGGAAATCAAGGCAAACATCTTTAGTTAGAGAGGTGTTGAAATCATGGAACTTGCTACAACAGGGAGTGTTTCAGATGAATATCGTGGAACCGTTCGGCACAAAGCTGGATAAGCAGACAATGGAGAGAGGAACACAAGGGTACATCGATGGCATGGGATGAAAAGGAGCATGAGGAGGCTTGTGTGAAGCACAAAACAGTTGGAGGGTCCTTATTGAGGGAGAATTGCACAGCTGAAGGCACAGTGCTGAGAGACTGCTGTACTATCAAGGTGTCAGTACTGTTGGAGTGCTGCACAGTTAGAGGGGTAGTGCTGAAGGGGTACTTCGCTGTCTTATGTCAGTACGGAGGAAGTGCAGCATTGTCGGAAGGACTGCATGAGGGATAACTGGACAGTCAGAGAGTCAGAACTGAGCATGTGCTGCACAGTCGAAGAGGCAGAATTGAAACAGAGCTGCAAGTTGAAGAGACAATATTGAGGAAGTGCCACACTGTCAGAGTTTTGGGTGACAGCTTAAATGGAGGTCCCTCTTCTTTCTCAGGTAGCCAGAAATGATCCCACAGTCACTATTGGAAGAACAGGGTAATTCTCACCAGTGTCCTGGGCAATATTTACACCTCGGACAACATCACTAAAGGAGAGTATATGCTCATTATAACATTGCTGTCTGTGGGGTCGTGCTGTGTGGAAATTGGATGCTGCATTTCTGACGTTACAACAGTCAGTCCGCTTCTCAAGTTCTTCATTGGCTGTAAAACACTTTAGGACATCCTGTTTGATCTTTAATTCCCAAAGATTCCAGGTCAATCCCAGAGGATTGGTGACCTGAGTTCAGGGAGGGTGCATTTATTTATTTATTCTTTCATGGATGTGAGAATCCCGAATTGCCCTTGAGAAGGTGGTGGTGAGCTGTCTTCTTGAACTGCGGATACACCCAAAGTGTTGTTAGGGAGGGAGTTCCAGGATTTTGACCCAGCGACAGTGAAGGAACGGCGATATATTTCCAAGTCAGGATGGTGTGTGGCTTAGAGGGGAACTTGGAAATGCTGGTGAGTGCGAATCTGACTATTCTCGGAGATATCAAGACATTCCGATGTCAAAGTTTCCCCATGCCTTTCTGTGGCAGGCAGAATGCAGCATAAAAAAAGCATTTTGTCTCTCAAGTTCCCAGCCCCAGGCTGAAGGCTGTGATTCGAAAGATGGAAGTGTGTGAAGATCTTTCTTTCATTTTAAAATGAGTCCAAGACTCGTGAGATACAGTCTGTGTACAAAATTAAGCATGGTCATTCTTCAGGGTTTCGTGGAGCTGGTTCAGGATTGCTGTGTGTAGATTGAGCTCCCTCTTCGTTGAGCCCCAGCCCTAGAGCGTGCCAGGGACAGACGGACTGAGTCACAGAGCTGTTCCAGGACTGGGGCTGAGACACAAAGTGAGGATCTAGGAGCTGACTAATTTATAACGCTCCACATGGAACAATAGAATTTAAAATAAGAAGATGGTCCACATTCAAGCGGAGCAGCTCACAAAGCCCTATAGCACCCCCCTGAGAGGGGCTGTGAGATTCCCCCTAATCATCTCCTCTAGAATTGAAGCATCATGGAATCCTACAGCACAGGGAGGTGATTAAGTCCATCGTGCCTGTTGTTAAAAATGATGTCTAATTTTAAGTTGAATATATATATATATTTGCTTGTTAAGGAAGGTAAATGGTTTCAGTTTCATTTAGGTTGGTGGTTGGAACCTTGATGCCTGGGAGTCTGAATAGATTTATGATAAAAAGGTTTCAGGTCTTTTGGGTGTGTTTGTATATATACAAATAGGTACATGAGGTTTTATAACACCTGAAGTTCAAAAGATATAGGTTAAGAGGGGTTGAAAGTTCAGTGATTCTAGAAGAAAAACATAAAGTCTAAAAGCTTTACTGTTGCATAGCACAGGAAAGACAGGAGTTGGTTAGGGGGTGGGGGAGGGTGATTTCAGTGTGCATCAGGGAGACAAGACTAGAATGTTAACAATTTTAACAATTAGTTATAACACTCAGTAAAGTGATCAGTTTAGCAAGGAGAGCTATTGGAAGTCTCAGTTTAGGAAACACAATTGTTTACTCTGTAGTTGAAGAAACATTGAGTGTGGTTTTTGGGAGCCTTGTGGAGAGATTCAAGTTGGGTGAGAAGCATCAAGTGAATGCTCAGGAATTCACCAGAAGAAAACCATTAGCAACTGTGTCAGACCCAAGTGAGAAGCTGTTATGTCAAGCTGGTGGTAACACTTCACTTGTGTCTATGGAAATATGTTAAGGTAAAGGAAGAGGGGGAGAGTGGGGAAGGGGGAAGAGTGAGGAGGGGGAAAGGGAGAGTGGGAGGGGGGAGGAAGAGGGAGACGCAGAGGGGGAGAGGAGGGGAGGGGGAGTGTGGAGAGAGGAGGGAGGGGGAGGGGAGAGGAGGTGGGAGGAGGGGAGGAGGAAGAGAGGAAGGAGGAGGAGAGGCAGAGGGAGGAGGGGAATGGGGAGGGAGGAGGGGAATGGGGAGGGAGGGAGGTGAGGGAGAGGGGAGGGGAGTGGGAGAATGGGGAGGGAAGTGAAGGTGGGTTGGGGGAATAGAGAGGGGGAAGATGAAATTGGGAATGGGGAGAGCTCATTGGGGTGAGGCGGAAATGGGGGAGAATGGGGGAGGGGTAAGGGGAAGATGGAATTGGGAAAGGGGAGAGATCAATGAGGAAGAGGAGATGAAATTGGCAATGGTGATGTCTCACTGTGGGGAGTGGGAAGAGGGGAAATGGAGAAGGGAGAATGGGGAGGGGGAAGATGGAATTAGGAATCGAGAGGTTTTATTGAGGGAGGGGTGAATGAGGAGGGGGGAAGATGGAATTGGGAATGGTGAGGGCTCATTGGTGGGGAATGGGGGGAATGTGCAAAGGCGATAGGGAAGGAGGGATGGAGATCTCTTTTTTTTGTTCAATTCCATTTACACAGCAGTCTCAACACAGACTGACTGGGATTTATTCTTGGGATGTGTGAGCATCACCACCAAAGTTGAAAGTTATTGTTCACTCACAGTTTCCATTTGAGAAGGCAGTGGTGATGACTGGCTTTTTGATGGGAATGTCATTGGCAAAGCCTGCATTTATTGCCCATCTCTAACTTCACTTGAGCTGCTACAGCCTGTGTGGTGGTGTAACTTCTACGGTGCTGTTAGTGTGAGGCATTCCTGTGAATCAATCTATATGGTAAACAAATATTGGGACCAGGTGACAAAAACAGCCATCTATAATTAAGTAACCTCCTCTAATCCTTACACTCCTCCCAATCTTTGTAACTTCCTCCAGCCCTACACTCCTTCCCATATATGTAACCTCCTCCAACCCTCACAGCTCCCTATCTCTGTAACTTCCTCCAGCACTTACCCCCTCCCTATCTCTGTAACATCATCCCCCCTCTCTGTAACCTCTCTAGGCCCTACACTCCCTCCCTATCTCTCTCTAACCTCATCTCCCTATCTCTATAACCTCCTCAAATGTCCGCACGCCTCTCTATTTCTGTAATGTCCTCGGCTCAACCATCTTCAACTGCTTCATCAATGACCTTCCTTCCATCATAAGGTCAGAAGTGGGGATGTTCGCTGATGATTGCACAGTGTTCAGCACCATTCACGGCTCCTCAGATACTGAAGCAGTCCATGCCCAAATGCAGCAAGACATGGACAATATCCAGGCTTGGCTGACAACTGGCAAATAACATTCGTGCCACACAAGTGCCAGGCAATGACCACCTCCAACAAGAGAGAACCTAACCATTGCCCCTTGATATTCTATGGCATTACTATCACTGAAACCCCCACTACCAACATCCTGAGGGTTATCATTGACTAGAAACTGAACTGGACTAGCCATATAAATACTGTGTCTACTAGAGAAGTTCAAAGGCTGGGAATCCTGTGGCAAATAACTCACCAAAGCTCATCCGCCATCTACAAGGCACAAGTCAGGAGTGTGATGGAATACTCCCCACTTGCCTGCAAGAGTGCAGCTCCAACAACAGTAAAGAAGCTTGACACCGTCCAGGACAAAGCAGCCCACTTGGTTGGCACCACATCCACAAACATTCACTCTCCCCACCACCGATGTACAGTGTCAGCAGTGTGTACCATCTACAAGATGCACTGCAGGAATTCACCAAGGCTCCTTCAACAGCACCTTCCAAACCCATCTAGAAGGACAAGAGAAGCAGATAGATGGGAACACTACCACCTGGAAGTTCCCCTCCAAGCCACTCAACACCCTGACTTGGAAATATATCACAGTTCCTTCACTGTCACTGGGTCAAAAACCTGGAACTCCCTCCCTAAAGCACTGTGGGTGTACCTACACCAATAGACTGCAGTGGCTTAAGAAAGCAACTCATCACCACCTTCTCAAGGGAAACTAACAATGGACAATAAATGCTGGCCTAGCCAGCAAGGCTCACATCCCGTAAATGAATAAAAAAATCAATTCAATAATAGCACTAATTCCTGTGGAACGGGAGTATACACAATGCTGTCTCGGAATGGGAGACAATTGAGTGCATCTGCATTCCAATGTGTAGATCAGGATGGTACATAAAAATATTCACATGCACAGATAATGTCAGAGCACACTGTTGTATTCTTGTTGATGCTGTTGGCGAGATGGCCTAGTCCTTGCTGAAGAAACCCATTCATGGTTAATGGTCCGACACAATGGTGAAATGGTAACCATGGAGGTACTGGTGGAATTTATTCACCCTGAATATTAATGATAAACCTTCCTTTTCTAGCTGGGAATAGCCCTTCTCTGCCGTGGAAAGGGTTCTCGAGGCATAACCAATGGGCCTTTCAGACACATTTTCCATTTTATGGGATTATAAGCCATTATCCATTTTATGGGATAACACAGCTCCCACTCCATAGGGAGAGGCATCACATGTTACTACCAGCTCTTTTGATGGGTTGTACTGTCCCAATAAGAACGTAAGAAATAGGAACAGGAGTAGGCCATTCGGCCCCTCAAGCCCACTCTGCCATTCAATAAGATCAGGGCTGATCATCTTGTGTTTCGATTTCCACATTCCCATCTACTCCCAACAACCTTTGATTCTCTTGCCGAACAAGAAAGTATCTACCTCTGCCTTAAAAATATTCAGTGACCCCGCCTCCATCACCTCCTGAGGCAGAGAATTCCAAAGTCGCACAACCTTCTAAGAGAAAAACAATTCTCCTCATCTCTGTCCTAAAAGGGCAACCCCTAATTTTAAAACAGTGCCCCCTAGTTCTGGACTCACCGACAAGAGGAAATATCCTTTCAATGTCCACATTGTCAGGATCTTGGATACTTCAATCAATCCACCCATCACTCTTCTAAACTCCAGTGGAAACAAATCCAGTCTGTCCAACCTTTCCTCAGAAGACAACCCACTCTTTCCAGATATCAATCTAGTAAACCTCCTCTGAACCGCCTCCAATGCATTTACATCCTTCCTCAAATAAGGAGACCAAAACTGCACACAGGTGCAGACCCACCAATGCCCAGTATAAACAGTATAACTGAAGCATAACATCCTTACTTTTATGTTCAATCCCTCTCGTAATGAAGGATAGCATTCCATTAGCCTTCTTAATCACTTGCTGTACCTGCAAACTAACTTTTTGTGACTCATACTAGAACACCTAGATTCCTCTGCACTTGAGAATTATGCAGCCATTCTCCATTTAAGTAATACTCTGCTTTTTTGTTCTTCCTGCCAAAGTGAATAACTTTACATTTTCCCACATCAAACTCCATTTGCTAGATCTTTGCCCACTCACTCAACCTATCTATATCCATCTGCAACCTCCTTATCTCCTCTTCACAACATACTTTCCTACTTATCTTTGTGTCATCTGTAAATTTAGCTACCATGTTTTCATTCCCCTCATCTAAGCCATTGATGTAAATTTCAAAAATTTGAGGCCACAGCACAGACCCCTGGGGACTCCACTTGTCACATCCTGTCAATCAGATAATGCCCTATTTATGCATACTCTGTGATTTCTGCCAGCCAGCCAATCTTTTATCCATGCGAATATGTTACCCCCTGCACCATGCACTTTTATTTCCTGTAATAATCTTTGATGTGACGCCTTATCAAATGTCTTCTGGAAATCCAAGTACAGGACATTTACAGGTTCCGCTTTATCCACTGTGCATGTTACTCCTTCAAAAAACTCCAGCAAATTGGTTAAACATGATTTTCCAAACTGACTCTTCCCAATTGCCTTGAGATCTTCTAAGTGCCCGGCTGTAAACTCCTTAATGTTCGATTTTAATAACTTCCCCATGACAGATGTCAAACTAACTGGCCTATAGCTTCCTGTTTTCTGCCTCCCTCCCTTCTTGAATAGAAGGGTTATATTTACTGCTTTCCAATCTGATGGAACCTTTCCAGAATCAAGTGAATTTTGGAAAATTAACACCAGCACATTGACTACCTCATTAGCTAACCTCTTTTAAGACCCTAGGGTATAGTCCATCGGGACCTGGAGACTTACCAGCCTGCAACTTGATCAGTTTACTCAGTGAAATCCCTAGAGATTTCAATTTCACTAAGTTGCTTTCTCCCATTCACCTCCTGATTTGCAGCTATTACTGGAATGTTTTTGTATCCTCTTATAGTGAACACAGAAGCAATATTTGTTCACTTCTTTTGCCATTTCCTTATTATCTACTATTAACTCCCCACTGCCTGCTCTAGAGAACCAACACTCACTTTACTTACTCTTTTCCTTTGTAAATACCTGTAAAAACACTTGCTATCCATTTTTAAATTTCTAACTAGCTTCCTCTCATACTCTAATTTCTTTCTCCTGATTAACCTTTTAGCTATTCTCTGCCATTCTTTATATTGTGTGCAATCATCTGTCCTGCCACTCATCTTTGCAGAGTTGTATGCTTTCTCCTTAAGTTTGATACTTTCCTTAACTTCTTTAGTTAACCACAGATGGTGGGCCCTCCCCTTAGAAATTTCCTTTATAGTAGGAATGTACTTATTCTGAATACTCTGAAATATCTCCTTAAATGTCTACCACTGCTTCTCTATTGATATATCGTCTAGTCTATTTTCCCAGTTCACTTCAGCTAGCTCAGCTTTCATCCCCACATAATTGTCCTTATTTAAGTTTAAGATACTAGTCTTGGACCCACTCACCTCTCTTTCAAACTGATCTAAAATTCAATCATATTATGGTTGCTGCTACCTAGGGGTGCCTTTACTATGAGGTCATTACTTAATCCTGTCATGTTACACAATGCCAAGTCTAATATAACCTGCTCTCAGGCTGGTTCCAGAACATGCTGCTCTCAGAGACTATCTCAAAAGCATTCCAAGAACTCCTCATCCAGACTACTACTGCCAACCTGATTTTTCCAGTTTATGAGTAGATTAAAATCACCCATGATTATTGCCATCCATTTATCACAAACACACAATATTTTTTCTTGAATACTTTGTCCGACACTGTAGCTATTGCTAGGGGCCTTGTAGACCACTCCCACTAATGACTTTTTCCCCCTACTATTCCTCATCTCCACTCAAACCGATTCTACATCCTGATCTTCTGGATATAGGTAATCTCTAACTGTTGCACCAATGCCCTCTTTTATTAACAGTGCTACCCTTCCACTGACTTTGCAGAACCTCTTTCCTAGTTCGTTGGCACCTACATGGACCATGGCAACTGAATCCTCCCCCTCACACTGAAAGTTCCTCTCCAGCCCTGAGCAGATGCCTCGAACCCTGGCATGGGGCAGACAACATAGCCGTCTGGACTATCGCTGTTGGCTGCAGAGAAGAGTGTCAATCCCCCTCACTATACTGTCCTGTACTACCACTACATTCCTGTTTGCTCCCCCCGCTTGAACAGCTTCCTGTACCACAGTGCCGTGGCCAGTCAGCTCATCCACCTTACAGACTTCGCTTTCATTCACACAGGTTGTGAGCACCTCAAACCTATTTGACAATTGCAAAGCCTGAGACTCCTCCACCACTGTCTGTTCGGTCCCATTACCTGCCTCAATGATAGTCACATCCTCCTGTCCTTCACTGCTGACCAAAACAGATGACTTCCTTCTAAGAGGTGTGACTGTCTTCTGGAACAAAGCATCCAGGTATTTGTCCCCCTTTCTTATGTTGCGCAGTGTCTGCATTTCAGCTTCCAGGTCAATAATCCCGATCTGGAATTCTTCAAGTTGCTTATACTTCCTGCAGACGTGTTTATCATGGATCACCTTGGTGTCTAAAAGCTCCCACATACTACAGCTACAACATAACACCTGTCCCGCCATTCTAACTTATGTTATTTAGTTAATTTACTTTAATTACTTTCTTCCTACGTATGCTACAATTTCCTGTGTTTATTGAATGCCAGTACCACCGACAGCTAAAGGTTATATGCTTCTGAACTACAAGGTATGTGTTTTAGATACTTGTTTAAATTACTTTATTTTCATTGTTTCTTTTGTATCTTTATTGTTTTATTTTAATTTTAAAGTATTCCAATTTCAGTTTATTATTTTAAAGTTTTAGTTCTTTTCACTGATAGATCTACTTGAACTCGCCTGTACTGAACTGGTTTTTCATGCACTGTCCCTTAGACTGAGCACTTACCAGCCAATCAACTTACTAGCTTCCTGTGATGTCTCAGTTGCTTTTTGCTCCTTTTTCCCGGACTGTAGCTTCCCAGCAGCTGAAACAGCGTGATCCTCAGCTCTTATCCAAGGAAGACATCATCTAGATATACAATTACTCGTGGGAGTCCTTGCAAAAGGTTCTCCATTGTTCTCTGGGAGATAACGCATGCCAATGTGACCCCGAAGGGTAGACGGGTGTACTGATTGTGTGCATTAATGGTTACGTTCTCCCTCGATGTGCTATCCAGCTCTAGTTGATGGTAAGTGTGGCTCATATCCAATTTCGTATAGGACTTTCCTCCAACCAATTTGGCATATAAGTCGCCTATCCTTGGGATAGGGTATTTGTCTAGTTTGGCTGCCTTATTTACAGTCAATTTATAGTCTCCACAGATACAAATGGCGCGGTCAGGCTTAACCACTGGAACTATGGGTGCAGCCCATTCTGAGAATTGAACAGGTTGGATAATGCCCAGCTTCTCTAACTGGCATAAAATTGTGTCAACATTTTCTTTCAATGCACAAGGCATTGCCTTAAAGAAGTGAGGTGTTGCCTGTGGCTCCACATGTATCTTGGCCTGCATGCCTTTTAACTCCCCTCGTTCATCCCAAAAAACCATGTTATATGTTCTTAGAAGTTCTGGAATTCCATCTGATTTGAGGTGAAATATCTCAGACCAGTCAAGCTTGATCTTTTGTAGCCAATCTCAGCCTGAAAGGCTGGGTCCTTCTCCTTTCACGATTATTACAGGCAGCTGGGCTGCCTGTCGCTTGTAAGAGATTGGTGATGCCCTTTACCTGAATGGATTCTCCCATGTATGTCCTTAATTTAGTGGTTGTCCACTCCAGGTTTACTGTCTTCCTTTATTAAGATGGCTGAACGTGTGCTCTCCCATCTCCGTGGTTGAAGCACATGTGTCCTCTTCCATTTTCAGTGGCTTCTCATTAACCAGTAATGTTACAGTAATAGGTTTGGTCTTTGCAGCAGTCAAATTATATAAGGGATTAGCGTCAGGAGCAGAGCCTCAGACTTTGTTGAACATGTTATTTCTATCATGTTTATTTGCTGTTTTGCAGGCTGCTTCAACTTTGTCCAGCATTCTCTGACCACATGACCCTTCTTATGACAGTAATGGCATCCTGCCTCTTTGAATTTATAGGTATCTGGTCTGTGGTCACCCCCACATCTATAACGTCTTCATCTTGAAGTCACTGCTGAAGCGTTTCTGTTAAGCTTTTTAATGTTCCTCACAGCGGACATTGAATCGCACTTCGATTCTGCAGGTCTGGCTTTCACATCACTCTTGGCAGCAGGTTCCCGCCCCATGTGAAGTACAACACCATTTTCCATGTGGTGCAAAGCCTGCGAGTCTCTTGCAGCACTCCCCTGGTGAGGGAGATTTCTATGGGGTGTAAAAAGTTGATGTCGACCTCAGCGAGTAAACGGTGCTGTATGGCTTCGTCCTGAACTCCGCAAACTAACCGGTCTCCCAGGATATTGTTTAATGTGTCTCCGAAGCTGCAGCGTCCTGTTAACTGCTTGTGGTTCATGACATAGGTCATGATAGGCGCTGGATGCCCCCAGGGCCTAACACTTGAATTAAGTTTAAAACGCTGCATTACCAAGGGTGGCTTCGACTGGAAGTGAGTTTCATGAGGTCTACGAATTCATTATAGGACTGAGAATTGGGCGCGCTTGGGGCTGTCAGGTTACGAATGAGGTTTCAGTATGTTTTACTGCCACATACACTCAAAGAGGATGGCTTTCTGCTTCTCCTCTGAGATAATCCCATTTACTACGATCTAAAATCCGAGGCTCTCTACTTACCGGCCCCAGTCTTCCATGAGGGTCAATTCTGCTGAAGAGTGGCATGTCTGGTGAAGAGTCATATGGACTTGAAATGTTAACTATGCTCCTATCCGCAGATGCTGCCAGACCTGCTGAGTTTTTCCAGCTATTTTTGTTTTTGTTTCAGATTTTCTGCATCCGCAGTATTTTGGTTTTATCAGGCATGCCTGGTGAGTAGCTTTTACTTAAAAATTGGATGTACTCACAGTAAAAGGCCGAGGCCCAGAGACAGAACTGATTTTACCCTCGTCACCAATTGTGATGGCTGGACAGAGCAGACAGATTTCCTCAAGATGCAGTTATCTTTATTACAGATTGATTTACTAGTGCTTTCACACTCAATCAGGGCTTGCATCAGGAAGACCCACGCCCCCACCTTGCCCCCCCCCCCCGGCTTGTCCACACTACAAGCTCACTGGTTGGAGCCCCTGCAGTACACCACGTGACATCCGACTGACAGAACGGAGGGACCAAAGCCCAGTTACCACAATTACCATTGCTGAATCGTCCAGTTTCAACATCCTGGGGCTTACTATTGGCTTACCAAGGAGCTAAACTGGACCAGCCATATAAATACTGTGGCTACAAGAGCAGGCCAAAGGTTAGGAATCCTGCAGAAAGTATCTCACCTCCTGACTCCCCAAAGCCTGACCACCATTTGCAAGGCACAAGTCAGGAGTGTGATGGAATATTTTCCACTTGCCTGGATGAGTGCAGCTCCCACAACACTCAAGAACTTGACACTATCCAAGGAAAAGCAGCTGTTTGATTGGCACCCCACTCACAAACATTGCCTCCCCACACAACCGATGAACAGTAGCAGCAGTATTTGCCATCTACAAGATGCACTGCAGGAAATCACCGAGGCTCCTTAGACAGCACCTTCCAAACCCATGACCACCACCATCTAGAAGGACAAGGGCAGTAGATAGATGGGAACAGCACCACCTGGAATTTCCCCTCCAAGCCACTCACCATCCTGACTTGGAAATATATTGCCGTTGCTTCAGTTTCGCTGGGTCAAAATCCTGGAACTCTCTCCCTAACAGCACTGTGGGTGTACCTACACATAGACTGCAGCGGTTCAAGAAGGCATCTCACCACTACCTTTCCAAGGACAGCTAGTGATGGGCAAACAATTCTGGCTTAGCGAGTGATGCCCACATCCCATGAATGAATTAAAAACAACCTCCTCAAGCCTCTGCACCCCTCACTATCTGTGTAACCTCCTCCAGCCTCTACACCCCTCCATCTCTGTAATCCCCTTCAGCTCTTACCCCTCCTTATCTCTGTAACCTCCTCCAGCCTCTACACTCTTCCCTATCTCTGTAACCCCCTCCAGCTCTTCACCCCTCCTTAACTCTGTAACCTCCTCCAGCTCTAGACCATCCCTATATCTGTAACCTCCTCCAGCTCCTATACTCTTCCCTACCTCTGTAACCTCCACCAGCTCTACATCCCTCCATATCTCTGGATGACTCTCAGTTGTTTTGTTTATTCATGAATTGAATAATTGATGTAACCGGATATTTCACCGCGCTCTTGAACTGCTCCCTGAACTTGGACTGAGTCACGCCATAAATAAATGCATTTGTACAGCAATTTAAACTCAGCGACATAACTGCAACTTCTGAAATATATAGAGCATCATTGTCATATTCAGGACTAATTCCTGTAATATTGTAATATAAGAAGTCTATAACATATAAAAGCCACAGGAGTATGAAGCTGCCGGATATGGTGAAGAGTAAAATCACAGACTTCCTTCTGCTTTCCATCTCTGGGTCACTGTGATTCTCTCCCTTGCTCTGACTCCTCAGTCCCTTACGGACTCGACTGGTCACTAAAATGTATCTGACAGTCAGAGCGTTGAGCAACAGAATTAAAGCATATGGGAGCAATGGGGTCAAAATCTTATCAAACCAGTCAAATGCCACCCAAGCTGGATCAGTATGATAGCTAGACTTTGCAACACAGTACCAGGGTACGTTGTCAATTATCTCTCCAGGTTCAGATGTAAAGTAGAAGGGAATGTCTTTTAAACAGAGCAGAGTGCAAGTTGTTGCTAGAACCACAGCTGCAGTTTTCTCGGTGCAATATTTTGTTTTCAGCTTCTGGCAACAAATGGCCACAAATCGATCAAAGGAGAAAGTGACGGTGAACCAGACAGAACATTCTGTTGCTGCATAAAATAGGACAATGCTAACACTGCACACAGGGGTGATGTTCAGGAAAGTTACAGGGAAATAATAAGAACTGATCCGCCATAATATGACCCCAGTGATAATGACCAGTAGATCTGCAGTTGCCATGGCCACGAGGTAGCGAGTAGTGCAGGTGGAGAGGCCACACTTTCCCCGAGACAGGATCACAATCACCACTAAATTAACTGTAAGGGATAAAAGAGAATGAAAAATACTGAACAAAGATTTTGCATGTTGGAAAGGTTGGGTCAGGTCAGAAGTTAAAAAAATCATATCAACAACCTGACCCCAAACCACATTCATCACCACTTTTGGGTTTAACAAAGGTGGGTCAGAGGGTGAATAGCCCATCTTCTTCAATAGTTTGGTGAGGCTGGTGGCCTCTGATTTGACCTGTTTCACAGCTCAAGCTTAATGGTCTTTGGGCTTTAAAGTGAGGAGAGACATGCATAGAAATATAAGTGGACATCTAGCACAGACATCAGAATGAAGAAATTCATGCATGTTGTTGGGCAGTGGGAGTTGCACGAAGGAATGGATGAGGAAACAGTCTGAAAAGGTGAAGGAGATATATCTGTGAGGTGTAGAGCTAAAGTGACAACTCATAATTGAATACATTTATCAAACAATTTGAACATTTATGGTAGTAAGGGTGAGATAATTGGGAAAGCAATCAAAGGAACAAAGGGTTCCACAAGTAGAGATTCACAAACCTTTCAAAGTCACAATGCAGCTTAACAAGTTCACAGAAAAGCAAACAAAGCACTGAGTTTCTTATTTTAAAGAAATAGAATTGAAAATCAGTGAGGTTATATTAAACTTATATAGAGCAATTAACGTACTGTACACAATTTTAGACTTCGTATTACGAAAAGGGTTTCTAGGAATGTAAGAAGGTGCAAATTGTTCTACAAAAATGCAATCAGGAATGAGCGATTATAATTATCTGGAAAGAGTTGGGTTCTTTTCTTCAGAAAAAAAAATGCCTAATAAAGGATGTAATTTTACAAATGGGTTTGATAGTGTCGACATAGAGAAGATACTTCCAGCTGGTGTGGGCTCAAAAATTATAGTCATCAAGGTTAGATTGTCAGTAGTAAATCCAAGAAAACATACAGGAGAAACATCTTTAATCAGAGAATGCTTAGAATGTGGAAATCACTACATCTTGGAGCAGATAAACTGAGTAAAGCACAGAATTATTGAAGGATAAGCTAGGTAAGGGCATGAGGTAGAAAGCAGTAGAACATTATGCTGATGGGATCAGTTGAAGAGGGATGGGAGTAGGCTCATGTGGAGCATAAACACCAACAGAAACCAGCTGGGCCGAATTATCTGCACTTGTGCTGCAAATTCAAGTCAATTCTATATAATCTGAGTATTAATTAATCACAGTTATCAGTTCCCTAATAACATCATAGATATTGAAATGTTTATTCTATTGAAGCAGTGCAGTATTTATTTCATTATTTACAGTTTAGTCACATACATATTTGTTGTCCTTGGATTAATCTCTATTTTATGAAAACTCTGTGTTCTTTGTGCCGTCACTTGAAAGGACACACTTCACTGATTAATATTTGATGGAGCAGTAATTATCTATGATTGAGAGTCTTGACATCGAATCCACCTCAATCTCAGGCCTTAATTCTCAAACACCAACTAACAGCAAAAATATTCTCAATGGAATGTGTCTGTGCGTGTGTGCGTGTGTGTATATATGTGCTCACTGGTCTGGTTTTAATCTGTCACTGATAATGTTACATACTGATCTAGTTGTCACAACTATACAGATCAGCGATATCACTTTGTTAAGTCAAATGCCCTGAATGACCACCTCGGTTTTATTCTATTACATCAGCTGAAAATAAACTTCTTTGTCACCCACAGCCTCCTTGCATTATCAAGTGATTCCCTTCAATGGAATATTAAGCAGAGCTGAATCAGATGCCAGCAAAGTTAATTCTAAGAGGGAAGTTAACATTGGGTGTATCTGTCACTGTAGAATTGTACTGAGTGTGGGTCACTAACTGGAGTTGAACAAGCTGGTTCTATTTTTAAATCATCATTTAGGTGACTGACCTCTGAAATCCATGGAGTTGTCCCCATGCTTCATGAATGGAATCGATGTCCATGGAGAATATTTTTGCTGTTGGTTGGTGTTTGAGAATTGGGGCCTGAGATTGATATGGGTTAGATGTCAAGACTCTCAATCGTGGATAATTACTGCTCCATCAAATATTAATCGGTTACAGCAGTGAGCGATTCAATAAGCACGGCCCAACATTCAGGCCCTGCAATAGACAGATCACTCATGACCCATAGATTCTCAGGACCATGATGGGGGAAAGGGATTAATCAGCAGAAAAACAAATAAATAAATCGATACACCCAGAGTAAGAATAAATCTTTATCAAGAGAATTTAACTGCAGCAACAATCCTGCCCCACTGTTTACCTGTTAGTAAATAGTTAACATCTGTTTCTGTTGGTGCAGTTCAAGTGGAAACAGATAAATATCAATATATTTAATTTTTTTACAGTAATTCTCAAACACCAACCAACAGCAAAAATATTCTCCATGGACATTGATTCCATTCATGAAGCATGGGGACAACTCCATGGATTTCAGAGATCGGTCACCCAAAATGATGATTTAAAAATAGAACCAGCTTGTTCAACTCCAGTTAGTGACTCGCAGTCAGTAAAATTCTACAATGACAGAGACACCTGGTGTTAGCTTCCCTCTTAGAATTACCTTCACTGGTATCTGCTTCAGCTCTGCTTAATATTCCATTGAAGGGAATCACTTGATAATGCAAGGAGGCTGTGGGTGACAAAGAAGTTTATTTTCAGCTGATGTAATAGAATAAAGCCAAGGTGGTCATTCAGGGCATTTGACTTAACAAAATGATATTGCTGACCTGTATAATGGTGACAACTAGATCAGTATGTAACATTATCAGTGACAGATTAAAACCAGACCAGCGAACACATACACACACACAGACTCAAACAGATTCACACCACATCTAAGGTCATACTCACTTACCAGGTACACCAATGACAGCAAGAATCATATAGTATATTTTCCTTAAACTGTGAAAAGTTTCCATACTTGTCAGTATGAAGTGATCTGCCCCTTCGTACTGCAGGCAATCAGTCTGTATTAAACCTTGAGTTGATAACATGCACAGATTCTTTAATTTATACCCAGTGGGATCCCCACAGGGACATTGAGGTTACAACAACATTGAAGTTGCATTCTCAAAAAAAAACAAGGAGACCAATTATGACAGCTGAGTTACATCCCTGTTGTGATAGAATATATTTAGTGTTGAGGTTGAATTAAAGAACCCTAACGACTGATCAATTTTAACCACTTTAATTAGCTAATGAAAATTGGAAACTGTATTCTCCCAGATCAAACACGATCAGAACCATCTCTAGATCTCATACTGTTTCAGTGATCACTTTACTTTGCTGTGTCCATTCAGTAATTACATTCCAAATTTGAACTGCCCTCTCAGAGCTGCTCTACTGCGCTCTGGGATGTGGCTGCTCTCTTTAACTGTGGTCGTTCAGTTAAATAAATCAGGTGGAGATTTTTTGTCAGTGGATCCTCAAATTAATACAGCCCTCCAACTAATTCTACAATGACAAATAGTCCCAGTGATGCCCGCCCTTTGAGTGTTTGTTGTGATGATGTCTGATTTAGCTGTACACAATATTCCATGGAAGAGAATAACGTAATAATTCAGTGAGGCCTCAGGCTAATACAATACCTGAAACTATGTCAGCACCTCAAACTAATAGATCCTCTCAAAATAACACAGCGCTTAAGCTAATACAGCCCGTAAAGATAGGTTAGGAATGGCAGGTCGACATTCTTGGTTACAGAGTTTTTAGACAAGATAGAAAGGGCTGTGGAAAAGGATGTAGGGTAGCGATGTTGATTAATGAAACAATTATATCTGAGAGGACGATTCCGTGCTAAAAGGTTCACCAAATCTGGCCATGTGGGTTGGCCTGAGGAATGAAAAAGGGACAATTTCACTGCTGGGGTTCTGTGATAGACCTCCCCCAAGCAGTAAGTGGGAGATAGAAGAGCAAATATTTCGGCAAATCTCTGAGAAATGCAAAAATAGTAGGGCATTAATAGTGGGGGATTTCAACCACCCTAAAATTAACATTAACATTAATCAGGATGGAATTAGTGTGAAAGGCAGAGATGGAGCAAAATTTGTAAAATGCATTCAGGAGAACATTTTCAGCCTTGACGTGCAAACCCAATATAAGATGGGTCAGTTCTGGACTATGTCTCAGGACATGAATCTGGGCAGGGGAAGGTGTTTCAGTTGTGGAGCACTTTAGTGGAAGTGATCATAATGGAGTTAGACTTAGGGTAGTTATGGAAAGCGACCAAGAGAGGCCAGGAATCAAAGTTCTCAACTGGGACAAGCTAATTTTATTATGATTCAGCCAAAGTGGACTGGAAACAGCTAGTTGAAAGTAAATCAGTGCCAGAACAATGGGAAGTATTCAAGGAAGTAATAGTGATGGCTTAGAGCCAATGGGTTTCCTTAAGGAAATAGGGTTGGGTTAAAAAAAATCCAGAGCCACTTGATGACTAGGGGCTTGAGGGAGAGAAGAGAGAAGGAAAAGGGAAGGTTATTACTGATGCTGAGTGGTCAATTCTGCAGAAAAATTAGAAAAAAACTGCCACAGTCAAACTCAATGAATCTTATCTTAAAGACAATCTCAGGCACCACCATCACCTTCACCGGGTATGTCCTGTCCCACCAGCGGGTCAGACTCATCAGGCGTGACGACACAATGCTATACAGTTGGGGGGATTTGCCCTGGGAGGCCTCAACATTGAATCCAGACCCCATAAAGTCTCACAGCATCAGGTCAAACATGGACAAACAACCCTCCTGCTTTTTGCCATTTACTGCTCCCTTCTGTTCAGCTGATGAATCAGTGCTCCTCCATGTTTAATACCAACTGGAAGAAGCACTGCAGGTTGCAAGGTCTCAGGCTACACCTCAAGTGTGGAAATTCGACATCCATCACCAAGAGTGGCTTGGTAGCACCTTTGCAGACCGAGATAGCCGAGCCCCAAAGGACATAGCTGCTAGACTGGGCCTGTGGCAGGTTGTGAGGGAAGAAACAAGAGTGAAAAACCTACTTGATCACCAATCTACCTGTTTCAGATGAACCTTTCCATGACAGTATTGGTAGGAATGATGGTTACACACAGTCCTTGTGGAGATGAAGTCCTGTTTTCAAATTCCATCATGTTGTGTAGCATCACCATCGTGCTAGGTGGATAGATTTGGAAGAGATCAAAACTAGGCATCCATGAGGCACTGTGGGCCACCAGAAGGAGCACAATGGTATTCAACAAAATCTGCAACCTCATGGGCTGTCAATCTCCCTAACACTACCATTACCATCAAGCCAGGGGACAAACCCCAGTTCAATAAAGAGTACAGGAAGGGATGCCACAGGCAGCACCAGGCATACCTAAATGTGAGGTGTTAACATGGTGAAGCTCCAACACAGGCATACTGGTATTCCAAACAGTGAAAGCAGAATGTGATAGACAGAGCTAAGTAACCACACAACCATAAGGTCCAGGTCATAGCTCTGCACTCCTGTCCCATCCAGTCATGAATGGTGGTGGACATTTAAACAGCCAACCAGAGGGGCAGATTCCTGAAATATCCTGATCCTCCATGACAGCTAAACCCAAAACATCAGTGTAAAAGATGAGGCTGAATTGTTTTCAAGCACCTTCAGCCAAAAGTGCCAAGTGGATGATCCATCTCGGCCTGCTCACAAGGCCTCCAGCAACACAGGTGCCAGTTTTCAACCAATTCCAGCTGATATCAATGAATGGCTGAAGGCACTGGATACTGCAAAGGCTCTCAACACTGACAGCTTTCTGTAATAATGCTGAAAATGTCTGCCCTACAACAACTTGTCGTACCTCTAGCCAAGCTCTTCCAGTACAGCTACAACACCAGTGTCTATCCAACAACATCAAAAATTGCCCAGGTGCGTTCTGTCAACAAATCCAACTTGGCCAATTACCAGCCCATTAGTTTACTTTCCATAATCAGTAAAGTGATGGAAGGGGTTATTGACAATGCTATTAAATGGCACTTACAAGGCAATAACCTGATCACTGATGTTCAGTTTTGGCTCTGCCAGGGCCACTCAGCTCCTGACCTCAATACAAGCTTGGTCCAAACATGGGGAAAAAAAAGAGCTGAACTCCAAAGGTGAAGAGAGATTGAACGCCTTTGGCATCAAGGCTTCAGTTGACTGAGTATGGAAGAAAGCAGCCCTTGCAATTTGAAGTCTTTAGCGATTAGGGATAAAATTCCCTACAGGTTGGAGTCATACCTAGCACAAAGGAAGATGGTTGTGGTTGTTGGAGGTCAGTCATCTCAGCTCCAGGACACCACTGCAGGAGTCCCTTAGTGTATTGTGTCCTAGGCCCAACCATCTTCCGCTGCATCATCAATGACCTTCCTTCCATCATAAGGTCAGAAGTGGGAATGTTCGCTGATCATTGTACAATGACCAGCACCATTCACAACTCTTCAGATGCTGAAGCGGCCCATGTCCATATGCAATAAAGAGTCAATCGTCAGCAGAATCAAATCCTCAACTGAACATCACAATAGCATTTTCGTTGGTCAGGTGCAATTGTATCCCAGGGAGGGATCACTAAAGGTGTGGGTTCTGTGTTGGAGAGATTGGGTTGATTGGCAGCTATATCAGTCAATCATCATTAGAGCTGTGTTTCCAGATCTACTTTACCATGCAAATCAACTTTTCAGCAAGGTAAAACACAATGATATGGAATAAATTCACCTGGTTCATTCCTTTACTGTGAGTGCACAGCTTGATAATAAAGGAGGGAAGAGCTGTTGAGCTAATATTACTAACTGTCCAGTCTCATGATTGTTTGTGTCATGGCTTGCAGCCCAGAGAATGGGAGTTATGGAGAATCCCTGACCTGTTCCCTTTGTCCCAGGATATTTGTTGACCCTGTCCTGATGGATTGTGACTGCAATTTCTACCGCTCCTGCATTGTGTCCTACAATAAGGTGCGTGGGTTGTGGGAAGGAGGGTGGAGGGGTGTGGTGAGGGTTCATGGGTGGGCACTGTCTGTTGCACAGTTTCGGGAGGAGAAGATGTCACTAGACTAGTAATCAAGAGACCCAGGTTAATATCTTGGGCACATGGTTTCAGATCCCACCACAACAGCTGGTGGATTTTGAATTCAGTTCCTAAATCCAGTATATAAAAGCTAGTCTCAGTGATGGTGACCATGATGACTATCATCAATTGTCATAAAAACCCATCCGGTTCACTAATGCCCCTTTAGGGAAGGAAATCTGCCGTCCTTACCTCTGCTACCTCTGACTGTGGAGCACTCCTTCAGTACCGCTCTTCCTACAGTGCACTACTGCCCCTCTGACTGTGTGGCGTTCCTTCAGTACTACACTGAAGATGTTGACATCGATTATGTGCTCAGATCTCTAGAGTGGGTCTCGAACCCAAGACCTTTTCACCAGAGAGGCAGCCAATTGGCTCCAAGGCAACATCTGTTGATTTCATAATTGTTTGGTGTGGACAATGTCAGGGATATTGAAGGGCTTCTACTTTTAAAATCACCTGCCTTGACTGGAAACAATTCATCTCTATTAATACTGTTGAATCCTAAAGTCCATGTATATATTTGATCCTTTTTCCTTAAGGAAATGGTTAGTGATCCTCAATGAGCAAGAGTAATGTTGATGGAAATGCTGGAAACTCAGGTGGAAAGTAACTTGGCAGGAATGGAAAGGAACCTGACAGAAATATGCGCAATGCTCTTCCCCACTGAGCTGGACATCACTAACTTTGCGGCTGAACTGAAACAAGATGACTTGGCCTCTCTTAAGACACACACTCTGCTCATCTGCTCTTCCCCTCCACCTGCTATTGATTCTTGCTGAAGGGATCTGTCCCCTCCAAGTGACTCCTTTCCATGGGGATGGTGAAGATCTGTAACTTGACTTGCAAGATGCTCAGCAACAAAGCAAAAACTTAACCAGAGTTTCGTTTGCTGATACATGTTGGTTTAACTGGATTTATTATAGTCTTGCCTGTTTCTTCTCACCAAAATGCATTGTTTTGCATTTCTTTCCAGTAAGTCCAGTTGACAAGTGTATGTCCTGCTACCCTCCCTCTCACTGTGTTTTCTGTCATCTGTAAACTTCGAAACGATGCTTTGTAGACTCAAATCCCAGCCATTACTGTATATCAAAAACAACAGTTTCCTAGTACAGACACTGGGTGACACCACTGCATAACCTATCTCTAGGCTGAAACCATAATAGTCCCACACTATTTTCATCTTTCTATCCCATAATCAATTTCATATCCATGCAGCCACTGTCCCTTTAAATCCCATGGGTTTTAATTGTGTTAAACTCTATCATATGGGACTTCATCCAAATATTCCAAACTTATGCCTTATTTTTAAAAGAAACAATTCTTTACCCTGCAGTTATTGGTTCAATAAAACCATCTTAACCCTGAGACCTGATGGTTGGGAAGGGCCGGAGGGAATGAATGACAACACATATCCACCTTGCCCAGATAAAAGCAAAATACTGTGGATGCTGGAAATCTGAAACAAAAACAAAAATTGCTGGAAAAATTCAGCAGGCTTGACAGCATCTGTGGAAAGAAAGACAGAGGTAACGTTTCGAGTCCGTATGATTCTTCAGAACTAAAGAGAAGTAGAAATGTGGTGAGATATATACTGTGTAAGGGGGGTGGGATAGGTGAAGCTGGATAGAAGGCCAGTGATAGGTGGAGAGATTGCAAAAGTTGTCATAAAGAAAAGGTCAAAGGGGTGTTGAAGGTGGTGTCATTAGGTAAAGGATGTGCTAATGGTGACATTAAGAGTTGAAAGCAGGATGAGCAAGTGACAGATGGCCCAGGTGGGGGTGGGGTGAGGGGATGGTGTGGGAGCAAAGATCAAATTAGGCTAAAATGTGGGGATAAAACAATGAATGGAAATAAAGTTTAAAAATAATAATAGAAATAGGTGGGGAAAATATATATATACAAAAATTAAAAAATAAATATTTGAAAAAAGGGTAAAAAATGGGATGAGGACGGAGGAGATAGTTCATGATCTGAAGTTGTTGAATTCAATAATAAGTCCAGAAGGCTGTAAAGTGCCTAGTTGGAAGATGAGGTGCTGTTCCTCCAGTTTGCGTTGAGCTTCACTGGAACAATGCAGCAAGCCAAGGACAGACATGTGGGCATGAGAGCAGGGTGGAGTATTGAAATGGCAAGCGACAGGGAGGTCTGGGTCATGCTTGCAGACAGACTGAAGGTGTTCCGCAAAGCAGTTACCCAGTTTGCATTTGGTTTCTCCAATGTAGAGGAAACCGCATTAGGAGCAGCGAATGCAGTAGACTAAATTGAGGGAAGTGCAAGTGAAATGCTGCTTCACTTGAAAGGAGTGTTTGGGCCCTTGGACGGTGAGGAGAGGGGAAGTAAAGGGGCAGGTGTTGCACCTTCTGCGATTGCATGGGAAGGTGCCGTGGGAGGAGTTTGAGGTGTAAGGAGTGACGGAGGAGTGGACCAGGGTGTCCCGGAGGGAATGATCCCTGCGGAATGCTGACTGGGGTGGGGTTGAAGGGAAGATGTGTTTGAGGTGGCATCATGCTGGAGTTGGCGGAAATGGCGGAGGATGATCCTTTGAATGCGGAGGCTGGTGGGGTGAAAAGTGAGGACAAGGGGGACCCTATCATGTTTCTGGGAGGGAGAGGAAGGTGAGAGGGCAGAGGCACAGGAGATGGGTTGGACACAGTTGAGGGCTCTGTCAACCACCGTGGATGGGAAACCTCAGTTAAGGAAGAAGGAAGACATGTCAGAACCACTGTTTTGGAAAGTGGCATCATCAGAACAGATGCAATGGATGCAAAGGAACTGAGAGAATGGGATGGATTCCTTAGAGGGAGCAAGGTGTGAGGAGTTGTTGTCGAAGTAGCTGTGGGAGTTGGTAGGCTTGTAATGAATAAAAACAAAAAAACTGCGGATGCTAGAAATCCAAAACAAAAACAGAATTACCTGGAAAAACTCAGCAGGTCTGGCAGCAACGGTGGAGAAGAAAAGAGTTGACGTTTCAAGTCCTCATGACCCTTCGACAGAACTTGAGTTCGAGTCCAAGAAAGAGTTGAAATATAAGCTGGTTTAAGGTGTGTGGGGTTGGTGGGGGCGGGGGGGGGGGGGGGGGGGAGAGAGAGAGAGAGAAGTGGAGGAGGGTGGTGTTGTTCCTCCACCTCATCTTCTGACTAGGCACTTTACAGCCTTCCGGACTGAATATTGAATTCAACAACTTTAGGTCTTGAGCTCCCTCCTCCATCCCCACCCCCTTTCTGTTTCCCACTTCCTTTTGTTTTTTTTCAATAAATTATAAAAATTTTTCTTTTCCCACCTATTTCCATTATTTTTAAGTATTTTAAAATATTTTATGCTCTCCCCACCCCCACTAGAGCTATACCTTGAGTGCCCTACCATCCATTCTTAATTAGCACATTCATTTAGATAATATCACCAACTTTAACACCTATGTGTTCTTTTGTTCTATTGTTGGTGACATCTTTTGATGATCTGCTTCTATCACTGCCTGTTTGTCCCTACAACCACACCACCCCCCCTCCACTTCTCTCTCTCTCTCTCTCTCTCTCTCTCTCTCCCCCCCCCCCCCACCCCCCAACACACACACCTTAAACCAGCTTATATTTCAACTCTTTCTTGGACTCGAACTCAAGTTCTGTCGAAGGGTCAATTGGACTCGAAACGTCAACTCTTTTCTTCTCCGCCGATGCTGCTAGACCTGCTGAGTTTTTCCAGGTAATTCTGTTTAGGCTTGTAATGAATATTGGTGGTCAGTCTATCACCAGAAATTGAGACAGAAAGGTCCAGGAAGGGAAGAGAAGTGTCAGAGATGGATCATGTGCAAGTGATGGAGGGGAGGAAATTGGAAGCAAAATTAATAAATTCTTCGAAGTCCAGACGAGAGCATGAAGCTACACCGAAACAATCATTGATGTGCCAGAGAAAGAGTTGTGGGAGGGGGCCTAAGTAGGACTGGAACATGGAATGTTCCACATACCCCATAAAGAGACAAGCATAACTAGGGCCCATGAGGGTACCCATAGCCACACCTTTTATTTGGAGATACCAAATGCAGACTGGGTGACCACTTTGTGGAACAACTTCAGTCTGTCTGCAAGCATTACCCAGACCTCCCTATTGCTTGCCATTTCAACACACCACCCTGCTCTCATGCCCACATGTCCGTCCTTGGCCTGTTGCAATATTCCAGTGAAGCTCAACGCAAACTGGAGGAACAGCACCTCATCTTCTGATTAGGCACTTTACAGCCTTCCGGGTTTAACATTAGTTCAACAACTTCAGATCATGAACTCGCTCCTCCATCTTCACCCCCTTTCTTATCCGTTTTTTCCAAATATTTATTTTTCAATTTTTATATATACATATATTTTTCCCCACCTATTTCTATTACTATTTTTAAAATCCATTTCCATTTGTTGTTTTATCCCCACTTTTTAGCCTATTTTGATATTTTCTCCCACACCACCTCCACTAGGGCCATCTGTCACTTGCTTACACTGCTTTCTACTCTTAATGTCACCATTAACACCTCCTTTAGCCAGTATCACCACCATCAACACCCCTTTGACCTTTTATTCATGACATCTTTTGGCTCCACCTATCACTGGCCTTCTATCCAGCTTCACCTATCCCACCCCCTTTAACAGTACATATTTTATCACATTTCTACTTCTCTTTAGTTCTGAAGAAGAGTCATACGGACTCAAAACGTTAACTCTGTCTTTCTCTCCACAGGTGCTGTCAGACCTGTTGAGTTTTTCCAGCAATTTTTGGTTTTGTTCCACCTCTCCCAGGTTAATTGACTTAAACGCCCTTTGGTATTTCACATTGCAAATACAGACAAACTTTATTTCTGTTTTCATTTTAAGGTTTAAATGGGACATGAACAGTGAACAGAGCTCCGGCCCAGTTTGGCTCTTCCTGCTGTCCCTCCCTCCCTCTCTCCCTCTCTTTCACCCTCCCTCTCACCACCACCACGCTCCCCCTCATTTTGCCTCTCTCTTTCTTTTGCCAATCATGTTGAATGTGGGGCCCTCTGATTATTGATTCTTCAGCCATTGATTGGATACAGTTTCTGTTGATTTACCTTTCATGACACAGCGCCTTGATCCAATCTCCTTTTAGGCTTCTTGCACAAGGGAGAACAGCCCCAGCTTCTAAAGTCTCTCCATGTAACTGTAATAAACTCATCACTGGATGAGTTTTTTTGGTCAATCTCTTCTGCATACTTATCAAATCCTTCACGTTCTCCTGAAGTGCAGTTCCCAGAATTGGACAATGCTCCAGCTACTAATATTTTATAATGGTTGTGCATAACTTCAGCGGGGAATGGTGTAATAGCATCTTTAACTTCCTGATGTACTGTACTGGGAAAGAGGAGGGAAGAGGGACCTTGGCTTACACTGCTGAATGAGGACATCACCCCTTCAAGCAAAGCAGTCCCTCAGCATTGAGATGTAGAGCCTCTTGATTTCCCATTTTGAGCTGCTATCTTTCTGACTGGGAGCTGAGCTGCCAACCTGACCATTCCTGTGCACAAACCAGCTTTGCGTTGGTCCTGGAAATCTAACCAGATCCTGTGACCTCTACCACATAGAAGGGCCAGGTCAGCAGTTGGATGGAAACATTCACCACCTGAAAGTTCTCATCCAAGCCACTCACCATCCTGACTTGGAAATATATCGCTGTACCTTCCCTGTCGCTGGGCCAAAACCTGGATCTCCCTCCCCAACAGCACTGTGGGGTACCTACACCATAGGGACTGCAACAGTTCAAGAAGGCAGCTCATCACCACCTTCTCAAGGGCAATTAGTGATGGTCAATAAATGTTCACCTGGCCAGTGACACTCAAGAATAATTTGAAAAAAAAAACAAGCCAGAATACAATTCCTTTCGTGTGCCCATATTAATTCTTATATTGTAATAACAGCATTCAATGAGAACTTGATCTTAGTCCCAGGATATTCCTCCAGGAGTTCCTCAGGATAGTATCCAAGGCCCATCTGGTCTTCAGTTGTTTAATCAATAACCTTCCCTCCATCATAAAGTCAGAAGTGCGGATGTTTGCTGATGATTGCACAATGTTTAGTAACATATTCATGACTGCTCAGATACCAAAACAGTTCGTATCCCTTTGCAGCAAGAACTGGACAACATTCAGGCTTGGACTGATAAAGACAAGTGACATTTGCAAGTGCCAGGCAATAGCCATCTTCGACAAGAGAGTATCCAACCATCTCCCCTTGATCCTGGGGGTTACTATTGACCAGAAACTGAACTGGACCAGCCATATTGTCACAAAAAGTGGATTACAGCCAAAAATTACTTCAGGCATATCAAAATTTTTAAGGAAACCAGTGATTTCTAAAAGAAACATAATCAAAGACACTGAGCAAAAGATGTTTGATAATGTAAAGTGACCACTTCCTGGAAAATTCCTATGTGGATTATATTTGACCAACTGGTCCTGAGAGAATGTCACACCTGGAAAGGTGTCATGGCCTTCTTCAAGGGAAATAAGAAAGATGCAAAGGACTGAACTTTAATCTCCTATGGTTGCAGAGACAAAAGACTGACTTAGAAGACTTATTAATCACCCAAAAATCCAACTCCTGTTGATTTACATCTCAGAATGTGTTGATAGTTCTGAGATGAATGCAAGACATGACTATTTTCTCTCCTGGAATACAGAGGGAAAAATGGGTTAAAAAGCTAGCTGCAGAGCAGTGCAATGTGTGCTGGTGTGCTGTGAGAGTAACAAAAACAAGAAGAGAAACACCAACCAGTTACCCCTGCAGTTTGCAGCTGAAGTCTCCCTCTCTCTCTCTCTCTCTCTCTCTCTCTGTTGCTGCGGTAAGGCTCAGCAGAAGCCACAATCAAAAAAGAAATAGGACAGCCTCTTCAGCTACCCTGAAGAACTAAGTGTCTCCAACTAATTGCAAATCTGCCAAGGTCAGCTTTATCAGAATCACCCAACTTAACAACTGCAACGTACCACCATCTAAGTGTCACAGACAAGCAAAGGACTGATTTGTATATATATTTTAAAATTTTTATTTGGACTTTTCTCATTTCTGATCTATATGTATATGTGTTGCATTTTCATTATTTTTCTCAAGTTTTCGTAGCTAATAAACTTACTCTTTCTTTGACTCAAGAAAGCCTGGTGAAATTGGCTCCTTAATAAAAGTAAATATATTTGGACTGGTAAAAGGTATCCACAGGGAAAGGATTTTTAAATTATCTAAGTTGCGACCAATGTAGGGGGTTGAATGAAGAAGGGGAGCCAGCTCATTACTCCTCACCCGGGAACATAAAATTGGGGTCCCGTCCCAGTTGTAACAAATTGGGAATCTCATCCATGAATGCATCAAATTGACCTCGTTTGGGCACCAGTTGTGACAATATAAATATTGTGGCTACAAAGTGGTTAATAGCCAATTGGTTATGGTACTGGGTTTGTAACCCCAAGATCAAGAGTTCAAATCTCACAATGGCAAAACTATGAAACAATGTAACTTCATCTGAAACAGATGGAAACGGGTTTGTACTCGAAAGAGTATCAAGAGTTCAAATCTCACAATGGCAAACTATGAAACAATGTAACTTCATCTGAATAGGAACAGATGGAAACAGGTTTGTACTCGAAAGAGTTACAAAGCGGTTCCAAGGCTGGGAATTCTGTGAAGAGTAACCGACTCCCCAACTCCCCAAAGCCTGTCCACCATCTACAAAGCACAAGTCAGGAGTGTGATGAAATATTCTACACTTGCCTGGATGAGTGCAGCTCCAACAGCACTCAGGAAGCTTGAAATCATCCAGGGCAAAGCAACTGACTTGACTGTCATCTGTCCACCACATTAAGCATTCACTCCCTCCACCACTGACAAACAGTGGCAGTACCGTGCACCATCTACAAGATGCACTGCAGCAACTCACCAAGGCTCCTTCGACAGCACCTTCCAAACCCATGACCTCTACCACCTAGAAGGACAAGGGCAGCTGATGCATGCGAACACCACAACCTGCTAGTTCCCTTCCACAAAACACAGCATTCTGACTTGGAACTATATCGTTGTTCCTTCACTGTTGCTGGGTCAAAATCCTGGAGCTCCCTTACTAACAGCACATGGAACTAAGTGCATCAAGAGGGCAGCTCAACAATGAGGAATGGGTAACAAATGCTGGCCTTGCAAGCGATATCCACATTCCATGCACTAATGATGGACAAATCAATGTGGCTCAACTAATGAGCCAGAAATTATTACCCTTGAGGTCATGGTCTTTAATTTAACTCATAGCACCTGATATTCTCCAAACAGGACCTCCTGCCTTCTTTTACCAATGTGGTTGAAACCAATGTGGATCAAAATAATTGGGTCCATCCTCCCTCCCTCTCCAATATCTTTTCAAGTCAGTTGAAGCTGTCCATCACAAAAACAGAATTACCTGGAAAAACTCAGCAGGTCTGGCAGCATCGGCGGAGAAGAAAAGAATTGACGTTTCGAGTCCTCATGACCCTTCGACAGAACTAGGTGAATCAGGTGTCCATCACCCTGGTACAAGTTAGACAGCATAGTGTCTATTCCAATAATTATTTCATCTCCAGCAACTACCACGTTACACTTCCCTTCCTCCCTGTCCCCACTTTGGATGGTCTTCAGCTCAAAGCTACCATTGTCTCCACTCCGGCTGTCCTCATGATCATCTTTATCCTTATTTTCAGAGGCAGCAAGTACATTGTACCTGTTGAATAGGATCAGTTTCAGCAGAACCTCATTCTCTCATTCTCTCCCACCACCCCCACCTCACCACAAGCACCCCACCCCACAATGCCTCCGTATTCCTCTTACTTTGTATACTATCAGTCACATTAACCTTGGTCTGATCCTGAATCTCTCGATCAGGATTGACCAAGGACTGCTGTGAACTATCCAGATACTTTCCTCTCTCCCTCCCTTATATGCCTGAGTGTCTCCAACTTTCTCTCCAGCTCAATGTTTCTGTGCCACAGAGAGTCGAGGCTGACGCACCTACTGCAGACTTGTTCACTCACTTGGGACAATCTCACTGCCCACCAAGCTCCCACATACTGCAGTGCAGACACACAACCTCCTCTGCCATACCTTACTCCAGATTATTTATGGGGAATTACTGCTTAATGTCTCACTTTTTAAAATGTTTACGCTTTTAACATTGCACCAAGTGACGGAACATTGAACCGAATTTTAAAGATTTACTGCCTCAAGCTTATGCAAACTACTACAGGTTAGAAATTCAACCACCTCCTTCCCTCTTTGCCCCAAATTCCAAATTGCAACAAATGTTCAGCTTCCCACTGTGTTGATGCTGCTCCCCACATTCACAGGAGGGTTTACGGGAAGCTGTTCCTAAACGGCTCTGGCTACAGAGTGAGAGGAAGCCAGGACAGTTATAAAGGCAGAGTTACCCCAGTATGTATCGTGGTTGTGAATGCCCTCCCCTCCGCTCTTTAAGACAACAGGACCTTTAGATCTGATGAGAAAATATTCACCATCCGGAGGAATGTTGAAAATCTCCCAACTCCCCTTGAGAGGGAACAAGGATGGACCGGAGCAGTGTCCTTTGGAGCTGGTACCTTAAGACTCCTGTCAAATGGGAAGGGAAGGAGACTTGAGATGGAGTCCAACCTCGTCAAGTCAAGACATCTGTTGGGAAGAAACTGCCCATTTTGAATCTGCGGGGAAGGAGCAAGAATCTATTTATTACAGTCTTATTTTAATGCGTAACATTTTAAAGTGATTTCAATAAATCGGCTTCGTCTTTGAAGACACTGGCAAGATAGTGTCAAAAAGCTAAAGAAGGTGTTGGGGAGCCAGTCAAGGTAAAGAAAGAGTGAGTTTGCATTTCATAGACTCACAGAATCTTAAACAGCACAGAAGGAGGCCATTCGGCCAATCGTGTCTGCTCCGCACCAGCTCTCCAGTGAGCTTTATGACCTAGAGCCATTGTCCTGCTTTTTCCCCGTGTCCCTGCACCTAGCTTGTATTCAAATAATCATCCAATGCCCTCTTGAATTGAACCTGCCTCCGCAAAACTTCCAGGCAGTGCATTCCCGACTGGAACCACTAGCTGTGTGAAATTTTTTTTTTCTCACATTACATTTGCTTCTTTTGCAAATCACTTTAAATCTGTGCCCTCTCATTCTTGATCCTTTTACGAGTGGGAACAGCTTCTCCCTATCTACTTTGTCCAGCCCCCTCATGATTTTGAAAACTTCTATCAAGTCTCCTCTCAGCTTCCTCCTCTTGAAGGAGGAAAGTCCCAACTTCTCCAATCTACCCTCATAGCTGAAGTTTCTCATCCCTGGAACCATTCTTGTAAACCTCTTCTACACTCTCTCCAATGTATTCACATCCTTCCTGTAACATGGTGCCCAGAACTGTACACAATACTCCAGCTAAGATCTAATAAGTGTCTTATATAAATTCAGCATAATCTCCTTGCTCTTGTACTCTATGTCCCTATTAATAAAGCCCAGAATACTGTATGCTTTATTAACTGCTCTCTCCCCCTGTCCTATCACCTTCGATGATCTATGCACGTATACACCCAGGTCTTTCTGTTCCTGCACCCCCGTCAAAATTTCACACCTTATTTTATATTGTCTCTCCATGTTCTTCCTACCAAAATGCATCACCTCACACGTCTCTACATTGAACTTCATCTGCCACCTATATGCCCACTCCACCAACTTGTTTATGTCCTCTTGAAGTTTTACACTGTCCTCCTCACAGTTTACAATGCTCCCAAGCTTCATATCATCCGCAAACTTTGAAATTATCCCCTGCACACCAAGATCAAGATTATTAATATATATCAGGAAAAGCAAGGGTCCCAATATCGACCCCTGGTGAACTCCACTACAAACCTTCCTCCAGCCCAAAAAACATCCATTGACCATTACTATCTGCTTCCTATTTTTCAGCCAATTTTGTATCCACATTGCTACTGTCCTTTTTATTCCATGAGTAATAACTTTTCTCACAAGTCTGTTGTGTGGCGCTGTGTCAAATGCCTTTTCAAAGTCCATATACACCACATCAACAGCATTACCCTCATTGACTTTTTCTGTTCCCTCTTCAAAAAACTGCAGCAAGCTAGTTAAACATGATTTCCCCTTTAGAAATCCATGCTGGCTCTTCCTTATCAGACTATATTTTCCCATGTGATTACTAATTCTACCCCGAATAATTGTTTCTAGAATCTTGCCCACCACTGAAGTTAAACTGCCTGGTCTGTAATTGCTGGTCTTATCATTACAACCTTTCTTGAGGAAGGGCGTAACGTTTGCAGTTCTCCAGTCCTCTGGCATCACCCCTGAGTCTAGGAAAGACTGAATAATTATGGCCAGTGCCCCTGCAATTTCTACTCTCACTTCCTTCAATACCGTTGGATGCATCTCATCTGGTCCCGGTGCAAGAGTTGGGAGGTTATGTTGAATTTATATAAAACACTTGTTTATCAGCTGGAGTATTGTGTACAGTCCTGGGCTCCATATTGTAGGAGGGATGTGGACACATTGGAGAGAGTGCAGAAGAGGTTTCCAAGAATAGTTCCAGGGATGAGAAACTGCAGCCATGAGGATAGAGCGGAGAGGTTGGGATGTTCTCCTTGGAGAGAAGGCAGCTGAGAGGAGATATGATTGACATGTTCAAAATCTGGACAGAGTAGGTAGGGAGAAGCTGTTCCTGCTCACAAAAGGATCAAGAATGAAAGGCCACAGGTTTAAAGTGATTTGCAAAACAAGCAAGTGTGACATGATAAAAAACTTTTTCACACCACGAGTTTTTCAGGTTTGGAATACACTGCCTGGGAGTAGGTTCAGTCGAAGCATTCAAGAGACCATTAGATGATTATATGAATAGAAACAATGTGCAAGGGTCTAGGGGGAGAAGGCAAGGCAATGGCACTAGGTCACAATACTCATTTTGGAGAGCTGGTGCAGGCATAATGGGCTAAATGGCCTCCTTATGTGCAATTAAGATTCTGTGATTCTGTGATCTCCTTCCCAGTGGACCAGGTGGGCACACAATTCCAGTGGCCATCAAGGACCCTGTCGATGCAGGGCCATACCCAGTTCTCTGACTCTCCCTGTAGTTCTGTGCTCCCTTCTTCCTTAGGGAGAAAAAAATAGAGAATGGTGAGTGTGAAAAATGCATAGTGTGGAGAGGAGGGAAGGACATTTGTGGAGGCCGACTATGAGGCATGAGTGTGAGATAGAATGTTGATCAGGGTGAGTGTGAGCGTTGGGTGCTCAGATAGATGATGGGATGAGATGTCTGGAGAAAGAGAGAGAGAGGAATATGTGGAGCTGCAAGGTGTGTTGGTCTGTGGAGAGATATGCAGGAGGAAGATGGGAATGTCAGACTGTGGGGCTTTGACAACTGAACGTGTTACAGAAACTATAGAACCATAGTAAAGCTACTGTGCAGAAAGAGGCTATTCAGTTCATCATGTCCATGCCGGCCAGAAAAGATAAGAAAGAACCTAGCCGCTCAATTTAATCCCACTTTCCAGCACCTGGTCCATAGCCTTGCGGATTACAGCACTTCAGGTACAGGTCCAGGTACCTTTTAAATGAGTTGAGCATTTCAGCCTCAACCACCAACTTAGGTAGTGAATTCCTGATGTCCACCACCCACTGGGTGAAAAAATGTTTCCTCATGTCACCTCTAATCCTTCTACCAATCACCTGAAATCTGTGCCCCTGGTAATTGTCCCTTCAGCTAGGGTAAACCCTATCTACCCTATCCAGGCCCCTCATAATTTTGAACACCTTAACTAGGTCACCCCTCAGCTTCCTCTGTTCTAAGGAAAACAACCCTAGTCTATCCAAACTCTCCTCATAGCGGCAATTTTCAAGCCCTGCCAACATTCTTGCAAATTTCCTCTGTACTCTCTCCAGAGCAATTATTTCCTTCCTGTACCAGAACTGTACACAAAATTCCAGCTGTGGCCTAACCAGTGTTTTATACAGTTCCAGCATTACATCCCTGCTTTTGTATTCAATACCTCGCCCAATAAAGGAGAGCATTCCATATGTTTTCTTTACCACTTTGACCACCTGTTCTGCCACCTTCAGGGACCCGTGGACATGTACTATGAGCTATCTCACTTCCTCAACCCCTCTCAGTATCCTGCCATTTATTGAGTATCCCCTTGCTTTGTTTGCCCTCCCCAAATGCATTACCTCATGCCACATACCTTTGCTGCCCTCCTGAGGTTATTGCACCTCATGGGGCATTGTCTCCAGGTCCAAGGGTCCACACTCATGCTACTCACTGCCTTGGCCACTCTCATCAACATCTGTTTGGTTTAAGAAGCTAGCTTCTTCCTTTCATCCTTTGGAAACTTCTCCCTATTTCAGACGCTCCAATCCCGCAGCAGGACCTCCAGCTAAGTGCCCAAGACCTGGGGTACAGAATTCCCAGTTCTCCTCTTCATTTCTGTGGTTGCTGAGGTCTCAGGAATCATCGGTAAAGCTCAGCGACTCTAACCCGGCAGGGGTCACATGTTGTGCAGATGTGGCAGGTGTAAGGCGATGGCCTACAGTGAAAGGCTGAACCTCATGAGAAATCCTTCCTTTGACATATTCAGCATGTCATCCCCCAGCCCTCTCTGACTGGTCAGTAGGCAAACCTGAAAGCAGGGTTGCTAATGCTGCGGTTGAGTTAAAGAGGCAGGGCAGAATCTGCAACCAAATCAAATGGGTTCCTGGCCTGCTACCAATCTCCCTACTGTGTGCAGGTCTGTTAGGATTCCTATTGATTCCTATTGGTGCTTGAATCATGGGCGTAGTATTCCTTGAGCTAGATTTGGTTAGAGTTGGGGGCAGAACAGTCAGGATGATCAGCTGTTCTGCCAATCCACCCTGACCAGCAGATGGCCCACAATGAGGTAGTCCAGGTGTTACAGAATATTGCAGCAGAGGATGGTCCTAGTTAATCATTTACCATCCTATCAAACTGTGGTTCTTGGAGACCCCTGGTTTTGAATACTGGAAGTCTGAGTTCAGGAGCCCACAGGAAAACAATTTTTTTAATTCATTTATGGGATGTGGGCTTCACTGGCTAGGCCAGCATTTATTGTCCATTCCAAATTGCCCTTGAGAAGGTGGTGGTGAGCTGCCTTCTTGAATCGCTGCAGTCCCTGTGGTGTAGGTACATCCACAGTGCTGTTAGGGAGGGAGTTCCAGGATTTTGACACAGTGACAGTGAAGGAACGGCAATATTATTCCAAGTCAGGATGGTGAGTGGCTTGGAGGGGAACTTCCAGGTGGCGGTGTTCCCATGTATCTGCTGCCCTTGTCCTTCTAGATGTTAGTGGTCATAGGTTTGGAAGGTGCTGTCGAAGGAGCCTTGGTGAATTCCTGCAGTGCATCTTGTAGAAGGTACATACTGCTGCTACTGTGCGTCTGTGGCGGAGGGAGTGAATGTTTGTAGATGTGGTGCCAATCAAGTGGGCTGCTTTGTCCTGGATGGTGTCAAGCTTCTTGAGTGTTGTGGGAGCTGCACTCATCCAGGCAAGTGGAGAGTATTCCATCACATTCTTGACTTGTGCCTTGCAGATGGTGAATAGACTTTGGGGAGTCAGAAGTTGAGTTACTCGCTGCAGGATTTCCAGCCTCTGACCTGCTCTTGTAGCCACAGTATTTATATGGCTAGTCTAATTCAGTTTCTGACCAATGATAATCCCAGGATGTTAGAAGAATAAAGACAGCAGTCCTTTAAACGAGGTAATCTTTATTCTCTCCAGTACTGTCCAACTGTTACTCTGGGTGACAAGTGCTGGTCCTGCTTGGCCAAGTAGATCAGTAGAGTGTTATTCATGGTCTCTTGATCCAGGCAGTTAAGCTGAGTTTCTTGGACCTCAATATAGCCAGTACCTGATTGGTAGCCTGCTGTTGAGGTGAAACTCCTATCAGATTATTGTACACCCGCGGTGTGATAATGGCCATGGTAGATTCACTACAGGTGTCCCAAATATACCTGGAACATGGAGTCCCATGTATATCTCCAGCAGATATCACCATTCAGACTGGCACTCTTGGACAAAACCTTATCATGTGACTTAAGTCTCCATTCCCATACAAGTGTCTCCACCATCCTAAGCGGTTATTGCCCAACAATTAGAGCAGCACTGCTGAATGAGGTTCACCTCCCTCGTAAACTGATCTAAGGTAAAACCCTGCTCACTCCTCAAGGAGTGTGGCATGTTCCAGTTGCCTGTCTGTCCCTGTTTCCTCTCTGGGTTGTACTAGCAAGCAAGTCTCTGTTAGTCTTTGCGCATCATTGCTCAGACCAACATAACTTGCAGTTCCACTCATTTGCCCTCAGACAAGGTGAGGCAATGGCATAGTGATAATGTCACTGAATTAGTAATCCAGAGACTCAGAGTAATGCTCTGGGAACCTGGGTTTGAACCCTGCCACGGCAGAGAGTAGAATTTGAATTCAATAAAAATCTGGGACCATGTTGTGAAAACCCATCTGGTTCACTAATGCCCTTTAGTGAAGGAAATCACAGTACAGACAGACCCTTTGGCCCATCGAGTCTGCACCGACATGTGAGAAACACCTGACCGACCTACCTAATCCCATTTACCAGCACTTGGCTCATAGCCTTGAATGTTATGACGTGCCAAGTACTCATCCAGGTACTTTTTAGAGGATGTGAGGCAACCCACATCTACCACCCTCCCAGGCAGAGCATTCCAGACCGTCACCACCCTCTGGGTAAAAATGTTTTTCTTCACATCCCCCCTAAACCTCCTGCCCCTCACCTTCAACTTATGTTCCCTTGTGACTGACCATTCAACGAAGGGGAACAGCTGCTCCCTATCCACCCTGTCCATGCCCCTCATAATCTTGTACACCTCAATCAGGTCGCCCCCCAAGTCTATCCAACCTCTCTTCAAAACTTAAATGTTTTATCCCAGGCAACATCCTGATGAATCTCCTCTGCATCCCCTGCATTGCAATCACTTCCTTCCTATCATGTGGCAACCAGAACTGCACACAGTACTCCAGCTGTGGCCTCACCAAGGTTCTACACAGCTCCAACATGACCTCCCTACTTTTGTAATCTATGCCTCAATTGATAAAGGCAAGTGTCCCATATGCCTTTTTCACCACCCCCCTAACATGCCCCTCCGCCTTCAGAGAATTATGGACACACATGCCAAGGTCCCTTTGTTCCTCAGAACTTCCTAGTGTCATGCCGTTCATTGAATACTTCCTTGTCAAATTATTCCTTCCAAAATATATCACCTAACACTTTTCAGGGTTAAATTTCATCTGCCACTTATCTACCCATTTGACCATCCTGTCTATATCTTCCTGTAGCCCAAGACACTCAAACTCACTGTTAACCACCAGGCCAATCTTTGTGTCATCCGCAAACTTACTAATCCTACCCCCCACATAGTCATCTATGTCACTTATATAAATGACAAATAATAGGGGTACGCCTGTGGTACACCACTAGACACTGGCTTCTGGTCACTAAAGCATCCTTCTGTCATCACCCTCTGTCTCCTACAACTAAGCCAATTTTGAATTAACCTTAGCAAATTACCATGTATCCCATATGCATCTGCCTTCTTTATAAGACTCCCATGTGGGACCTTGTCAAAGGGTTTGCTGATATCCATATAAACTGCATCAACTACACTACCCTCATCTATGTCTATCCCAATTAATGTTGGGAAAGTTGAAATCACCTAATATGATTACCCTATTGTTATTGTTTTACACACCTCCACAAATTGTGCACATATTTGCTCCTCAATTTTCCGCTGACTATCTGGGGGTCTATAATAAACATCTAACAATGTGGCTGCCCTTTTTTATTCCTAAGCTCTACCCACAAAGCTTCATTCGATACCCCCTCCCAAGATATAATCTCTCCTTACTGCAGTAACTGACTCCTTAACTAATAATGCTATGCCTCGTCCTCTTTTACCCCCTCCCCTGTCTCACCTGAAGATTCTATAAACCGGAATGTTGAGCTTCCAATCCTGCCCCTCCCTTAACCACCGTCTCAGTGATGGCTATTATATCAGGATTCCACATGTCAATCCTCACCCTTAACTCATCCATTTTACCTGTAATACTCCTGGCATTAAAATAGAGGCCATCCAGCCTTGAAGCTTATTGCAGCTGTATTCCCTCTGACTTGATTGTTTTACTGTATTATGATGTGTCCCTATTCTGCTAACATTCTGTATCCCATCCCCTTGCTGAATTAGTTTAAACTCCTCCCAACAGCACTAGCAAACCAGCCCACAAGGATGTTAGTCCTGCTCTGGTTCAGATGTGGACAGTCCGCTTGTACAGGTCCCACCTTCCCCCGAAACGGTCCCAGTGATCCAGGAATCTAAAACTCTCCGTCCTGCACCAACTCTTAAGCCACGTATTCATCTGTGCTATTCCCCTATTTCTGAGCTCGCTAGCACGTGGCACTGGGAGTAATCCAGAGATTATGACCCGAGAGGTCTTGCTTTTTTGTCTATTGCCTAACTCCCTGAATTCTTGATGCAAGACCTCATCCCTCTTTCTACCAAGTCATTGGTTCTAACATGTACCATGGCCTCTGCCTTATCACCCCACCTCCTTCAGCATGCCCTGCAGCCGTTCAGTGACATCCCAGACCCTGGCAACAGGGAGGCAACATACCATTCTGGAGTCACTTTGACAGCCACAGTAGCGCCTGTTTGTTCCCCTGACAATAGATTCCCCTTTTACTATTGCTCTTTCTCTCTTCCTCCCCTCCTGTACAGACAGGCTGCTTGCGGTGCCAGAAACTTGGCTCTGTCTGCATTCCCTGGAGGAACCAGCACACTCATCAGCCTCCAAAATGGAATACCAATTTGTGAGCGGGATCCCAGGGGACTCCTGAACTACCTGCCTGTTTCTCTTGGACTGTGTGGTGGTCACCCATTCCCTTCCTTCCTCAAGTCATTTCAGCTGTGGTGTGACCACCTCTCTAAACGTGCAATTCACGATGCTCTCAGTCTTGTGGATGATCCAAAGTGTCCCCAGCCATCGTTCCAGCTCTGAAACCCGAGCTTCCAGAAGCTGTAGCTGGACACACTTCCTGCACACATGCTGGTCCCGGGCACTAGAAATGTCCCTGGCTTCCCACATGGAGCACGAGGAGCACACCATGGCTTTGAGCTCTTCTGCCATGACTTATCTCTTTAAATTAAACCTTTTAAATCAATTACTCAAGGGCCCTTCTTTCCTGACCCTCATTACCACAGTATATACAAACTATAAACCACAAAAAGACCTTAAACTAGAAGCGATTAAAGTAGTAAATACTCACCTGATCTTACCCACTACTTACCAGTCATTCCTCTCCCTTGTAGCCCCCACTGCTGCAGCAGGGCAAGACCCTTCTCTGAAGATTTAAGAAGTTGGATAGCAAGGAAAAAATGTAAAGAGCACCTCGTTCCCTATGCACCGAATTCCCACTATGCACCAAATTGCCATTACCCACACTCACTCTGGCTGTTTCTCACTCAGGATGAGCTCTCTCCCCTGTTTGTGTGCAAGCACACTGTCCTAAATCTGGCCTATATATGACACCAGACCCACAGTAACGTGGTTAACTCTTAAATGCTCTCTGAACAAGGGCAGTTGGGGATGGGCAATAAATGCTGTCTGAGCCAGCAGCGCCCACATCCGATGAATAAATTTAATAAATTGTCAATATCAACAACCTGATTTCTAGCATAAGATTCAAGTTAACAATGAACATGGGCCATTCAACCTAGGCTAAAAACGTGGCGTTGCTTCCCAGGATTGGGCATTTTAAAAAAATAATGTCTCTGAAAGTGTCTTTTTCGAGGCAAATTGTGCCAATTTCCCAATGATAAGATCCACATTCTGCTCCTTTCAGCCAGTCTGAAAACTGGAGAGCTGCAGCCACATCTGGGAGATAGGATGTTGCTTGAAGCGGTTTTTCTGAAATCGTGTGTTCACTGTTTGTCACAGCGAACGTCTTGGAAGTTGGGTTCAATTGTCTTGAACTTCACCCTCACCTTGATCTGCACCTTCCCTGCTGCCAGACTTCACCAAGCAGGGGAGCAGCTTACGCAGCTCTGCCTCGGACTTCCGATGAGGGACAAAGGGAGAAGCAACTCTGAGGCCAGTTGCACCAGTAGATTCAGCTGCCTTCTCCTCAACCACCTGCCACTTCGCGTAGGCCAAAGTGATGGGTCTACAGGCAGCGAGCCAGCTCTTTCAACATGCGTGACCGCCAGTGAATCAGGGGGCTTTGGCCCTCATGGCAGGCTATTGCTGACATCTGCAGCCCCCTGGAACAAGGCCTCGTTCTCAGTGGAGCAGTTGGGGCACACATTGGCCATCGAGATGCCCGTGGTCATCCACAGGGGGTGGCATAGTGGTATTGTCGCTGGACTAGTAATCCAGAGACCCAGGGCAATCCTCTGGAGACCTGCATTTGAATCCCACCACAGCAGATGGTGAAATTTGAATTCAATAAAAAAAAGTCTGGAATTAAAAGTCTAATGATGACTATGAAACCATTGCTAATTGTTGTAAAAACACCATCTGGTTCACTAATGCCCCTTAGGGAAGGAAATGTGCTGTCCTAACCTGGTTTGGCCTACAAGTGACTCCAGACCCACAACAAAGTGGTTTACTCCTAACTGCCCTCTGAAATGGCCTTGCAAGACACTCAGTTCTCTTGGGGATGGGCAATAAATGCTGGCCTAGCCATTTTTTCTTCCCCATCCCATGAACGAATGGGGGGAACAAAAAGTGGTGCCTGTCACCGGAGCCTCTCTCTGCAGCTGAACTGAGTGTGAGCTTTGGGTGTCCAGATGAGAATGCAAAAAGCTGCCTGGAAATGAATGAGTGGATCTGCAATGATACTCTGAGGCAATGATACTCAAAGAGTGATGGAGGCTTCTTTCCACTTCCTGCACGTGTGTCATCATCAATGTTGACAGCTGGAGAGAGCGTGCTGCGGGGATGAGTGAACTTATCCACCTGGTCAGGCTTCCTTTGTGTTTATTGAAAAGCCAAAGTTGTCACGTGCGTTGGAGAACAAGCCCATGCTATGTTGCATGTCCAACTCTGACCCCCAGTAACACTTGGCAAACAGGAAATCACAAAGTATGCCCTTGGAGACCTTGTTCTGTGCCTGGTGTTGTTTCAGAGTGAGCATTTGCATGCCCATGCAATGTCTGATTTCGATGCCAGGGTTAACATCATGGAAGGTGTTAAAGAGAATTCAGAAAAGTGATCAAGCAAGGGATTTGGTATTGAGCAATGTAGAACCCCATTGGAAACAGTCTTCCAATCACAAAAAACACCGATCGATCAGTACCCTTTGCTTCCTGCCTCTGAGGCAGTTTTCGATCCAGGTTACCACTTTGACTTGGATGCTATGGGCCTTCCGTGACCAGTCTGCCCTGTGGGACCTTCTCAAAAGTCTCTCTACATTCCATATAGACTACATCAAATCCACTATCCTCATCGAGCCCCTTATAAATACGATCACATTAATATTCCCTTAACCAATCTGTGCTGACTATGTTTAATGACTCCATGTCTTTTTAAATGAAGATTTAGCCTGTCCATCAGTACACCAAAAAGATTTCCCATCACTGAGGTTAGACTGACTGATCTCTGATTACTTGGTCTATTCCCTTCTCTCTTTTTAAATAGTAGTACAGTGTTAGCTGTCTTTTAGAGGATTGAAAAATGAAGGTCAGAGCCTTCGTTCTTTCTTCCCTTGCTTCCCTTAACAGTCCAGGAGATATTACATCCAGGCAGAGTTGTTTTTTAAAAATTATTTTACAGGATGTGGGCATTGCTGGCTGGGCCAGCATTTATTGCACATCCCTAATTGCCCTTGAGAAAGTGGTGGTGGGCTGCCTCCTTGAACCGCTGAAGTACATGTGGTGTAGGTACACCCACAGTGCTGTTAGGGAGGGAGTTCCAGCATTTTGACCCAGCAACAGTGGACAGGCTTTGGGGAGTCAGGAGGTGAGTTACTCGTCACATGATTCCTAGCCTCTGACCTCTTGTAGCCACAGTAATTATGTGGCTAGTCCAGTTCAGTTTCTAGTCAATGGTTACTACCAAGTTGTTGATATTGGGGGAATCAGCGATGGTAATGCCATTGAATGTCAATGGGCAATGTTAAGATTCTCTACTGTTGGAGATGATTATTGCCTGGCACTTGTGTGGCACGAATGTTACTTGCTACTTGTCAGCCCAAGCCTGGATATTTTCCAGGTCTTGCTGCATTTGGACATGGACAGCTTCAGTATCTGAGGAGTCATGAATGGTGCTGAATATTGTGCAATCATCAGCGAACATCCCCACTTCTGACCTTAGGATGGAAGGAAGGTCATTGATGAAGCAACTGAAGATGGTTGGGCCGAGGACACTACCCTGAGGAACTCCTGTAGCTGAGATGACTGACCTCCAACAACCACAACCATCTTCCTTTATGCTAGGTATGTTTCCAAACAGCGGAGACCTTTCCCCTGATTCCCATTGACTCCAGTTTTGCTGGGGCTCCATGATGCCACACTTAGTCAAATGCTGCCCAGATGTCGAGGACAGTCACTCTCACCTCACCTCCGGAGTTCAGCTCTTTTGTCCATATTTGAGCTAAGACTGTAATGAGGTCAGGAGCTAAGTGACAATGAAGGAACACAAACTGGCCGTAAGGTTATTGCTAAGCAAGTGCCGCTTGATAGCACTGTTGATGACCCCTTCCATCAGTTTACTGATGATTGAGTAGACTGATGATAGATTGATGATAGACTGATCGGGCGGTAATTGGCTGGGTTGGATTCATCCTACTTTTTGTGTACAGGACATACCTGGGCAATTTTCCACATAGCCGGGTGGATGCCACTGTTGTAGCTGTACTGGAACATCTTTGCTGGAGCACAAGTCTTCAGTGCTATTGCCAGAAAATTGCCAGGGTCCATGGCCTTAGCAGTGTCCAGTGCCTTCAGCCCTTTCTTGATATCACGTGGAGTGAATTAAATTGGCTGAAGACTGGATTCTGATATACCAGTTTGAGGGGCTATCTGAGATCAGGGGCTGTATTCATTTCATGGGCTTTATTAGTTTGAGAGGCTATATTATTTTGAGGGATTGTATTGGTTTGAAAACTGTATCAATTTGAGGACTGTCTTAGTTTGAGGGACTGAATTAGTTTGAGGGACTGTATTAGTTTTCGGGGCTGTATTGGTCTGAGGGATTGTGTTAGTTATAGGGGCTGTATTGGTTTGAGAATCCATAGGCAGAAGTCCCCACTTGAATTATTTAACTGAATGGTCACAGTTAAAGAAAGCAGCCACATCCCAGAGCACAGCAGAGCAGCTCTGAAGAGGACAGTTCAAATTTGTAATGTAATTACTGAATGGACATGGCAGAGTGAAGTGATCACTGAAACAATGTGAGTTCTAGAGATGGACCTGATGGTGTTTGAGTGATCAACACCATTGCTGGGAGAATACAGCTTCCAATTTTCATTAGTTAATTAATGTGATCAAAATTGTTCTGTCTTTAGGGTTTTCAAATTCAATCTCAGCTCTAAATATATTCCATCACAATATGGAGTTAACTTGCCTGACATAATGTGTTTGCTCATTTCTTTTCAATCAGAGAAACTAAGTTGAACGATATTGTGACCTCAATGTCTCCATGGAGCTCCCACAGGATTCTGTGAATGTATTACCTCAGTTTAATCCAGGGAGATTGTCCAAAGCACGAAGTAACAGATTGTTTCACACAAAAAAGTACGGAAACATTTCACAGTATTAGGAAAATATACTACATGATTCTTGCCGTCATTGGCATCCTGGGTAAGTGGCAATAACCATTGAAGTTGCGTAAATCTGTGTGTGATCTGGTCTCTGGTTTTACTCTGTGACTGACAATGTTAAACACTGATTTCGTGGTCACCCTTAGTCAGACTCCCGATCAGTGACATCAGTTTGTTAAGTCAAATGTCCTTTATTTCCTCTGCAATTTCATTTATCTCAACTGAAAATAAACCTGTTTGTAACTCACGGCCTCACTGAATTTGTTTTATTCGTTTATAGGATGTGGGCGTCACTGGCTAGGCAAGCATTTGTTGGCAATCCCTAATTGCCTTTGAGAAAGTGGTGGTGAGCCGCCTTCTTGCACCACTGCAGTCCATGTGGTGCAGGTACACCCACAGTGCTGTTAGGGAAGGAGTTCCAGGATTTTGACCCAGTGACAGTAAAGGAACAGTGATATATTTCCAAGTCAGGATGGTGAGTGGCTTGGAGCGGAACTTCTAGGTGGTGGTGTTCCCATTTATCTGCTGCCCTTGTCCTTCTAGATGGTAGGTAGTGATTGTGGGTTTGGAAGGTGCTGCCTATGGAGCCTTGGTGAATTCCTGCAGTGCATCTTGTAAATGGTACACACTGCTGCTACTGTATTAGTGGTGGTGGAGTGAGTGAATGTTTGTGGCTGGGTTGACACTCAAGCAGCTGCTTTGTCCTGAATGGCATCAAGCTTCTTGAGTGTTGTTGGAGCTGCACTCATCCAGGCAAGTGCAGAGTATTTCATCGCACTCCTGACTTGCTCTTTGTAGATGGTGGACAGGCTTTGGGGCATTTGGAGGTGAGTTCTCACCACAAGATTCCTAGCCTCTGACCTGCTCTTGTAGCCACAGTATTTATATGGCTGGTCCAGTTCAGTTCCTGATCAATGGTAACCCCCAGGATGTTGATAGTGGAGGATTCAGTGATGGTAATGTCATTGAACATCAAGGGATGATGGCTGGATTCTCTCTTGTTGGAGATGGTCGTTGCCTGGCACTTGTATGGCACGAATGTTACTTGCCACTTGTCAGCCCAAACATGGATATTGTCCAGGTTTTGCTGCATTTGGATATGGACTGCTTCAATATCTGAGTTGCGAATGGTGCTGAACATTGTGCAATCATCAGTGAACATCCCCATTCTTGACCTTATGATGGAAGGAAGGTCATTGATGAAGCAGCTGAAGATGGTTAGGCTGATGACACTACCCTCAGGAACCTGCAGTGATGTCCTGGAGCTGAGACGATTGACCTCCAATAACCATAACCATCTTCCTTTATGCTTGGTGTGACTCCAACTTGCAGAGGGTTTTCCCCTGATTCCCATTGACTTTAGTTTTGCTAAGGCTCCTTGATGCCACACACAGTCAATTCTGCCTTGATGTCAAGGGCAGTCACTCTCACCTCACTTAGGGAGTCAGCTCTTTTGTCCATGTTTGAACCAAGGCTGTAAAGAGGTCAGGAGCTGAGTGACCCTAGCGGAACCCAAACTAGGTGTCAGTGAGCAGGTTATTGCTAAGCAAGAGCCATTTGATAGCACTGTTGATGACCCCTTCCATCAATTTACTGATGATGGAGAGTAGACTGATGGGGCGGTAATTGGCCGGGTTGAATTTATCCAACTTTTGTGTACAGGACATATCTGGGCAATTTTCCACACTGCTGGGTAGATGCCATTGTAGCTGTATTGGAATAGCTTGGATAGGGGTGCGGCAAGTTCTGGAGCACAATTATCAGGTTCCTATGACATCTTTGGCAATCTCTTCTTTGCCTCCACCTATCACTGGCCCTCTATCCAGCTCTACCTGTCCCACCCACCTCTACCAGCTTATATTTCACCACATTTCTGTATTTCCTTAGTTCTGATGAAGAGCCATTCGGACTCGAAATGTTAACTGTGTTCCTCTCTACAGATGCTGTCAGACCTGCTGAGTTTTTCCAGCTATTTTTGTTTTTGTATCAAGTTCCTGTTGTTAGTGGAATATTGTGTACAGCTGAATCAGATATCAGCGCAGGTAATTCTCAGAGGGAAGATGTTACTGTCACTGTTGATTTGTACTGAGCATTGGTCACCACCTGGAATGAAACACCTGAACCCAGTGGTCTTGTATTACTGAGAGTATCTGTAACTGTAGAATTGTACTTTGTATAATTCACTAACTGGAGTGGAACACCACTGATCCCAGTGACCATGTATTATTGGGAGTACCTGTCACTGTAGAATTGTACTGAGTGTGATTCACTAACTAGAATGATGTATTTTTACATCATTGTTGAGTTATTTTATCTCTCCACTGCATGGAGCTGTCTCCCTGTATATGAACATAATCGATGGTGAAGGAGAATTATTTTTGCTGTTGGTTTGTATAAGTGTAGAAAGTGACATGTGTTGATATCACTCAGGCTCCACTGGAACTGCACCCACAGAAACTGATGTTACCCATTTACTGATAGGTAAATAGTAAGGCCACACTGTTAATGTATTCAAACCTTGTGGCTAATGGTTTATTCCTAGTCTGAGTATAGTTATTGTCAACATTTTAGTTGTTTTGTTGCTGTTTAATCCATTTCCCCAACATGGTCTGAGAATCTTTGGGTCAAGCATGCTATCTTTTTTTATGATTTGCTTCTGTCCGGCTGAATATTGAATTACCCACTTCTGTACCTGATTAATCTTCAATAGACCAGTAAATGACCAGTAAATTCATTGTCTCGACATGCAAAACCTGCACTAATCTCTGCTCTTAGCTCAGTGAGGTGTGTCCCTCCGAGACAAGGCACGTATGACTGAGGAACATAGGTACGGTTTATCATTAAACCGAGATCAGTCCAAGGCATAATCTTCTGCTGCTTTCTTCTCTAGCCTTACCTAGTTTCCCCTTAAAGGAATCTGTAGAATCTGTTAGTTCCCTTGACTGTTCCAAGTTATAGTGAGTTCCACATTCTAACCATTCCCTATACAAAGACATTTCTCCTGCATGCCTTCTTGGATTTGTCAATGACAATCTGACCTTTAATTTTAGTGCCCTCGTCAGCTGGAAATATCTTCTCTGTGTTGACCCTATCAAACCCATTCATCATTGTATAGCCTCTGTTAGATTTGCCCTCAGCCTTCCCTTTTCTATAGAAAAGAGCCCCCCACCTGCTCCACAAACTATTTCTTCTTTCCACATAGTTATAATCTCTCAGTTCTGATACCATTCTTGTAAAAAAGCTGACACCTTTGTCTGTCCCTTGAATTTCTTTCTGTAATATGGACACTTGAGCTGTACACAGCACCTTAATTGTGGTTTCATCAATTTTCTATATGTTAATTTAGACTATTGATTTTCAATCCTATCCCTCTGGAAATGAACATCTGTGCTTTGTTTGATTTTTTTTCATGACCTTGCTAACCTGCATTGTGAGTACAAATGATTTGTAATCCCATATCTCCCAAAACCTTTGCTCCTTGGATTATTTTGCCAACTATCTCTCCCTTTCTACCTTAAATGTCTGGAACTAGCCTGATGAATTTATTCAATTATCATTTGACAGTATATTTCTGCCCTACAAAGATATCTCTGTCCGTCCCACTCTCTCTCTCTCATACAGACATACACATTTTCAGACTCTGACTCCTCATCCACTGCTTCATGTTGTTCTAACTGTCTCAAATTATGCACAACTTTCTTGCTTCGGAGACCGGTGCTGCACTCCGGATGTCTGTTTATATCTGCCCATATCTCTCCTCCATTTGAAGGTTCAAAGTCCATTAAACCAGAACTGCTCTTAAACTCGTTGCAGACTGTTTCTTCTTTTGAAAAGGAAAATCTTCATTGGATGTTGGGACCATTGGCAGGGTCAGCATTGATTGAAGCTCCCTTACTGCCCTGGAGAAAGCGAGCCACTTTCTTGATCCACTGTAGTTTGTCCGATGCAGGTGCACCCGTGCTGCTGTTAGGAAGGGAGTTCTACAAATTTGACATCACGACAGTGACCAAATGGTGGCAGATGTGGCTTGGAGGGGAACTTGCAGGTGGTGCTGTTCCTATGCGTCTGCTGCCCTTGTGCTTCTAGGTGGTAGAGGTGTGGATGATGCTGTCGAAGGAGCCTTGTTGAGTTGCTGCAGTGCTTCGTGTGGATGGTACACACTGCTGCCACTGTGTGTCGGTGGTGAAAGGAGTGAATGTTTAATGGGGTGCCAATCAAGTGGGCTGCTTTGTCCTGGATGGTGTCAATCTTCTTGAGCATTGTTGGAGCCATAGTCATCTCAGCAAGCGGAGAGGATTTCATTGCGCTCCTGGCTTCTGCCTTGTAGGTGCTGGACAGCTTTTGGGGAGACGGGTGTTAAGATATTCACACTGCAGGATTCCTAGCCTGTGCTCTGCCCTTGTTTAAATAGCTGGTCCAGTTCAGTTTTTGGTCAATGTAAACCCTGCGGGATATTGATAGTGGGGGACACAGCGATGGATTTTGCAGCTCAATGTTAAGGGGATTCTCAATTGTGGAATATAGTCATGGCCTGGCAGTTGTGTGGTACATGTATTACTTGCCACTGTCAGCCAAGCCTGAACGTTGTCCACATCCTGCTGCATTTGGACATGGACTTCTTCAGCATATGAGGAGTTTATGAATGGTGCTGAACATTGTGCAATCATCAGCGATCATCCTCACTTCTGACCTTATGATGGGTGGAAGGCTATTGATGAAGCAGCTGAAGAGCCTAGGATGTTACCCTGAAGAACCCTTACAGCGATGTCCTGGGGTTGAGATGATTGGTCTCTAACAACCACAAGCTTCTTCTTTTTGATAGCCATGAGTCCCATCAGTAGACAGTTTTCCTCTTGATTTCCAATTACTTCAGTTACTTAAGAACATAAGAAATAGAAGTAGGCCATTCAGCCCCTTAAGCCTGTCCCACCATTCAATAAGATCATGGCTGACCTTCCCCAAACCTCAACTCCTCTTTTGTGCCAGCTCCTCATAGTCCTCAACTCTCCAATATTTCAAAAAATCTATCTACCTCCTCTTTAAATACATTCAGTGATCTAGCCTCCACAACTCTCTGGGGTAGAGAATTCCATACATTCACTACCCTCTGAGAGAAGAAATTCCTTCGCATCTCAGTTTTAAATGAGCACTCCCTTATTCTGTAACTATGTCCCCTAGTTCGAGATTACCTCCCTAGTGGAAACATCTTCTCAACATCTACCTTGATACCATGCTCAATCAAATGCTGGCTTGATATCAAGGCAGTTATTGTCACCTCACCTCTTTAGTTCAGCTCTTTTGTCCATGTTTGGACCAAGGCTGTAATGAGGTCGGAAGCTAAGTGACCCTGGAGGAAACCAAACTGAGCCTCACCTATTCTTTGTAAGTGCTGCTTGATAGCACTGTCAATTACACTTTCCATCACTTTGCTGATGATGGGGCAATAATTGACTGGATTTGATTTGTTGTGCTTTTTGAGGACACAACATAACTGGTCATTTTTCGACATTATTGGGTTGATTTCATTGTTGTAGCTGGACAGGAACAGTTTAATTAGGCACCCAGCTAGTTTCCAGAAGACAAGTCTTCAGTACTACTACTGGATGTTGTCAGGGCCCATAGTCTGCTGTATCCTTTAGCCTTCAGCCGTTTCTTGATATCACATGAAGTTTTTATTTATTTAGTGAACACAAATCCCCGAAGCCAAGTGATAGCCTTCTCATTTTCTGAGTTTGAAATGATTAGTCATCACTTAGTTTGTAGACACTCCTCAGTAATGTGCAGCATTGTTTATATCTCTCCACAAGTGCCTAAGGGATTTGTACAGAGGCCTCAGTGGCAGGGCTTGGCTACACAATGGTCTCAGCCCTGAACCTATTTATCAAGCACTGCTCTTGCCATCATAGTTCAAAGCCTGCCATTTGACACATGGGGCTGGTCAGAAGGGACTTGTTAGTGATAAAAGCAAAAAACTGCGAATGCTGGAAATCCAGAACTGTTGAAGGGTCATGAGGACTCGAAACGTCAATTGTGCTCTCCTCCGCCGATGCTGCCAGACCTGCTGAGTTTTTCCAGGTATTTCTGTTTCTGGTCTTGTTAGTGACTTCCAGCATTTCCCATTCCTTGACCAGAGGATGTCTGTTGGCAGATCTTGCTCAGGGAGGGTGCTCCATATGGAGCGCCCAGATGGCAGATGGGTAGCAGGTGGGTTGAACGTGGAGTGGTAAGTGAGTTGCAGCATGGATGATTTCAACCAGCCTGTGGGTTTTTGTCAGTCAGCGGATGTGTGGCGGAGTGATGTTTGTGAGGACAGGAAGCCATGGGAGGGCTGTCGAGTGGAGGATCCCAGTTAGGATGCACATTGTTGCATTCAACTGAGTGTCAACAAGATCTGGCAGCAGCACCCCACATCAATCCAGCAGGTTTGGTAAATAGGTTGTTCCTGGTCTTGAGCTTTGCTGCTGTTTTCATCAAACGTTCCCGGAAGGACAGAGTGAAGTGAATTGCATTGACTGAAGACTGTGACACTAGCACCCCAGGAGGAGGCTGAGGTAGAACATCCACTCAGCACTTCTGGTTGAAGATGGTTGCAAATGCTCCAGCCTTGTTTTTCACACTGTCTGCTAAGCTCCCATTTCATTGAGGATGGGAACATTTAGGAGCCTCCTTCTCTGGTTAGTTGTCTTATTGTTCACCATCATTCACAGCTGGATGTCACAAGACTGCAAAGCTATAGAATTGCAAAGTTTAAACTCTTGTTCAAAAAATGGTACGGGATAAGCCCAGCAACTACAGGCCAGTCAGTTTAACACAGTAATCGGAAAAATTTAAGAGATGGTAATTTGGGACAAAATAAGCAGACAATTAGACAAAGGTGGATTAATTAAGGAACAACAGCACTGGCTTGTTAAGTGCAAATCATGTTTAACTAACTTAGTCGAGTTTTTCGATGAGGTAACAGAAAAGTTGATGAGGGTAATGTGATTCATGTTGTATACATGGACTTCGAAAAGCACTTGATAATATCAGCAAAGTTAGAGCCCAATGATTAAAATAGATAGAGGCAGCATGGGTGAAAAATTTAAGAGATGTTAAATGTAATATCTCCAAATTTGCAGATGAGACAAAGCTGGGTGGGATGGTGAGCTGTGAGGTGGATGCAGAGATGCTTCAGTGTGATTTGGACAAGCTGAGTGAGTGGGCAAATGCATGGCAGATGCAGTATAATGTGGATAAATGTAAGGTTATCCATTTTGGTAGCAAAAACAGGAAGGCAGATTATTATCTGAATGGCTATAAATTGAGAGAGGGGAATGTGCAATGTGACCTGGGTGTTCTTGTACACTAGTTGCTGAAGGTAAGCATGCAGATGCAGTAGGCAGTAAAGAAGACAAATGGTATGTTGGCCTTCATAGTGAGAGGATTCGAGTACAGGAGCAGGGATGCCTTGCTGGAATTGTACAGGGCCTCGGTGAGACCACACCTGGAATATTGTGTGCAGTTTCAGTCTCCTCATCTGAGGAAGGATTTACTTGCTAGAGAGGGAGTGCAGTGAAGGTTTACCCGACTGATTCCTGGGATGGCGGGACTGACATATGAGAAGAGATTGAGTTGATTAGGATTATATTCGCTGGAGCTCAGAAGATTGAGGGGGGATCTCATGGAAACCTATAAAATTCTAACAGGACTTGACAGGGTAGATGCAGGAAGGATGTTCCTGATGGTGGGGGAGTCCAGAACCAGGGGTCACAGTCTGAGGATATGGGGTAGACCATTTAGAACTGAGATGAGGAGAAATTTCTTCACCCAGAGAGTGGTGAGCCTGTGGAATTCGTTACCACAGAAAGTAGTTGAGACCAAAACATTGTATGTTTTCAAGAAGGAGTTAGATATAACTCTTGGGAGAAAGGGATCAAAGGGCATGGGGAGAAAGCGGGAGCAGGCTATTAAGTTGGATGATCAGCCATGATCATAATGAATGGCAGAGCAGGCTCGAAGGGCTGAATGGCCTACTCCTGCTCCTAGTTTCTATGTTTCTAAGTTTCTAAAATTGACTTGAGTGTCAGGAAACAAACAGTGATTATGAATGGTTGTATTTCGGGCTAGAGGAATGCTTTTAGTCGGGTTCCTTAATGGTGTGACTAGTGCTTTACTTGATGTACATGTATGACCTAGGCTTGGCTATAGAGGGGTAACAACTTCAAAGTTTGTGGATTGCACAAAAGCTGGAAATATTGTAAACTGTGAGCAGGATAATTATATGTTTCAAGAGGACATAGACAGGCTGGTGGAAGGGTTGGAAAACTGACAGATGAAACTTAATGCAGAGAAGTGTGGAGTGATTCATTTTGGTAGGAACACAAGAACATAAGAAATAGGAGCAGAAGTAGGCCATTCTGCCCCTCATGCCTGCCCTGCCATTCAATAAGATCATGGATCATCTGCCCCAGGCCTCAACTCCTCTTTCGTGCCAGTTCCTCATAGTCCTCAACTCCCGATATTTCAAAAAGCTATCTACCTCCTCTTTAAATACTTTCAGTGATCTAGCCTCCACAACTCTCTGGGGTTGAGAATTCCAGACATTCACTACCCTCTGAGAGAAGAAATTCCTTTGCCTCTCAGTTTTAAATGAGCGTCCCCTTATTCTGTAACAATGGCTCCTAGTTGAAGATTTCCCCACTAGTGGAAACATTTTCCAAACATCTACCCTGTCAAGCCCCCTCAGAATCTTATATGTTTCAATAAGTTCACCCCTCATTCTACTAAACTCTAATGAAGAAAGGCCTAACCTGCTTAGCTGTTCTTGATAAGTCAACCCCTTCATCCCAGGAATCAGCCTAGTGAATCTGTCTTGAACTGCCTCCAATGCCAGTTTATCCTTTCTTAAATATGGGGGCCAAAACTGCACACAGTACTCCAGGTGCAGCCTCACCAACACCCTGTACAGTTGTACCGACTTCCCTATTTTTAACCTCCAACCCCTGAGCAATATAGGCCAAAATTCCATTTGCCTTCTTAATTACTTGCTGCATGTTAACTTTTTGTGTTTCATGCACAAGAACACCCAGATCCCTCTGTGCTGCACTTTTTTGGAGTCTCTCTCCATTTAAATAATTGTCTGCCTTTTGATTCTTCCTCCCAGTGCATGACCTCACACTTTCCTACATTAAACTCCACCTGCCAAGTTTTTGCCCACTCACTCAAACTATCTATATCCCCTAGCAGATTCCTTATGTCTTCTTCACAACATGCCTTCCCACCTATTTTTGTATCATCAGCAAATTTGGATACATTACACTCTGCCCCCTCCTCCAAATCATTAATATAGATAGTAAATAATTGAGGCCCTAGGACTGATCCTTGTGGCACTCCACTAGTTACATCTTTCCAACCTGAAAAAGACCCATTAATCCCGACTCTCTGTCTTCTGTGTTAACCAATCCTCAATCCATGCTAATACATTACCTCCAATACTGTGAGTTCCTACCTTGTGCAATAATCTTTTATGTGGCACCTTATCAAATGCCTTCTGGAAATCCAAATATACTACATCTACTGGTTCCCCATTATCAACTCTGCTTGTTATATGCTCAAAGAACTCTAGCAAATTTGTCAAACATGATTTCCCTTTCACAAAACCATGTTGACTCTGTTTGATTGCATTAAGCTTTTCCAAATGTCCTGCTATTTCTTCCTTAATAATGGACTCTAGTATTTTCCCAATGACAGCTGCTAGGCTGACTGGCCTATAGTTTCCTGCTTTTTGTCTCCCTCCCTTCTTGAACAGGGGCGTCACATTAGCAGTTTTCCAATCCGCTGGGAACCTCCTGGAATCCAATGAGTTCTGGAATATTTTGACCAATGCCTCCACTATCTCTGCAGCTACTTCCTTTGAAACCCTTGGATACAGTCCATCAGGTCATAGTGACTTGTCTGCCTTTAGTCCTATTAGTTTATCAAATGCTTTGTCCCTCATGATAGAGACTGTTACAAGATCTTTCCTCTCATTAGTTCCTTCCTTATCTGATATCTTTGGAATGTTTATAGTGTCCTTCACCATGAAGACCAGTGCAAATATTGGTTTAAATTATACGCCATTTTCCTGTTCCTCTTTATCAATTCTCCAGTCGCATCCTTCAGGGGTCCCATGCTCACTTTCTTTTCATATAAATGTTGAATTTCTTGCTGTTTGTTTTCATATCTCTTGCCAATTTGCTTTCATAATCAATTTTCTCCCTCTTTATTAGCTTTTTAGTCATCTGCTGATTGTTCCTAAAACATTCCCAATCCTCTGGCCTACCACTAGTTTTTGCCGCTTTGTATGCCTTAGTTTTTGATTGGATACTCTCCTTGACCTTGTTGAACCACGGGTGCTTCATTCTTCTTATCGAGTCCTTCTTTTTGACTGGGGTAAATTTTTGCTGAGTGTTATGGAATATCTGCTTAAATGTCTGCCACTGCTCATCCACTGTCCTTCCCCTTAGTCTATTTTCCCAGCCTGCTTTGGACAACTCTTCCTTCATATCTCTGTAATTGTCCTTATTTAAGTTGAGGACACTGGTTTGAGACCCGAGTTCTCGCCCTCAAACTGAATTTGAAATTCTACCATGTTGTGATCACTATGCCCTAGAGGATCCTTAACTACGAGATCTCTTATTGATCCTACCTCATTACACATTACTAGATCTAAAATAGCCTGTTCCCAGGAAGGTTCTGCAACGTATTGCTCAAAGAGACAATCCCTGATGTGCTCTACAAATTTGTTTTCCACATTACCCCTGCCAATCTGATTTGTCCATTCAATATGCAGATTAAAATCACCCATGACAATTGTAGTGCCCTTCTTACACTCCTCCATTATTTCCCAATTTATACTTTATTCTACAGTGAGGCAACTCTGCGGGGGCCTATAGATAACTCCCGTCCATGACTTTTACCCCTTGCTGTTCCTTATTTTGCACCCAAACTGATTCCACATCATGATCTATTGCACCTATATTACTACTCACCATTGCCCTGATATGTTTCATTATTAGCAAAGCTACCCCAATTCCTCTTCCTTTTTGCCTATTTTTCCATAACATTGAATACCCTTGAATATTGAGTTCCCAGTCTTGGTCACCCTGCAACCATGTCTCTGTAATAGCTATCAAGTCATATTCATTTATTTCTATTTGTGCCGTCAACTCATCTATCTTGTTACGAAAGCTGCGTGCATTCAGATAAAGAGCCTTAAGCTTTAACTTTTCACCATTATTACTCATTCTGGTTCTAACTTCTGCTACACTCTCCTGCCTATATTTTCTGCCCCTTCCTGTCACACTTCGATTATTAGGATCTCGAGTGCACAGCCTGAGAGGGGTTTGGAGGCATCTTCATTTGTGGATTTCAAAATGGAGCTGGATACATTTCTGAAAAGAACAGAAGACAAGCACCATGGGCTGTGGGAAAAGGGGGTGGGTGAGGATGGGAGGAATGAAGGACACGATGGGCCCAATTGCCTTATTCTGTGCTCTCACTGTTCTATGGTTCTATGATTTTATGTTTAGTCTATCCTAGTCCATTATTCTGAAGTATTTTATTATTTTGATGTGCTTTATTTGTTTTAAGATCTGTATTGCTTTCAGATTATGGATTAGTTTGAGGTGATGTATTTGGGGCCTGTTATAATTTAAATGGCTATGTTAGTTTGTGGGTCTGAGTTATTTGGATGAGCTCTTCTATAATGGGGTGCTGTGTTATTTGGACAAACCATACTGAGTTGTTGCATTGCTTGGATGTGCTGTTATGAGGCATGCCACTTGGTTGTGATGCAGTATTAGCTTTTCCTGCTCTGGACACCTGATTTACGGCATTAGGTTGAGAGGCTAGGTCAATATGAGAATCATTATTAGTTTGAGAACCGGTGTTAACTTAAGAGGATGCAAATGTTGGAGGGAAGTCTGAATATCTTTATTTTTTGACATACACTTTTGCTACAATGGGTTAAATTAATTGAGTTGCTTTATTAGTTTGGAAGACTGTATTAGTTTGAGGTGCTGTAGTATATCCAGGTTCTACGATATTTGATGGAGCTGCATTTGTTTGATACTCTGCCTTAGTTTGAGGAGCTGTCTTAGGTGGAGGGGACATATTAGTTTGAAATGCTGTGTTAGACTGATGGCCGGTGTCAGCTTCAAGGTATTTATTACTTTGAACTATTTGTTCTGCTTTAAGGAGGCCTAGTGGTTTGGGTCGATGCGCTAGTTTGAGATGATGCATTGGTTCGAGGTTCTGTATTCAGTTAGAATTCTTGCAGCACAGGAGAAGGCAATTTGGAGCATTGTGCCCTCGCGCTCTACAATAGTAATTCAGCTCGTCCTTCTCGCCAGACCTTCCAGCATATCGCTGAAATTTATTACTTTTTACCTTCTGGTAAAAATCCAATTCCCACTTGAGAGTCCCAATTGTCTCTACCTCCCCCACCCACCCAGGCAGTGCATTCCAGACCAAGCCACTTGCTCCTGTACAGATTCAATTTAAACAAGGTCAACTGACAAATATGGTGAACCTGTTGAGTTTAACCTGCGCATCAGTCAGAATAGAGTGGACTAGTCATACAGCAAAAACGCATATGGCCGTGGCAAAGAGGTAGCTCTGTACCCAAGTCAATAACTGGCTTGCGTCAACAGCTCCTTTTTGCACCTGTCTTTTCATCTAATCTATCCTTTGCCTCTTCCTGGAGAACTACCCAAGAGTGTTAGACCAAAGTGTATATAAAAACAGAAGACTGCGGATGCTGAAATCTGAAATAAAAAACAGAAAATGCTGGAAAAACTCAGCAGGTCTGACAGCATCTGTGGAGAGAGAATCAGAGTTAACGCTTTGAGTCCGTATGACTCTTCAGAGAATAATCTCTTGCTCCCTCCTCTCCATCAGCCAGTGCACTTCCAGACCTTATCCTTTTATAGTATTTTCCAGGGGTGAACCACGTTTTCATTGTTGAACATGTCTTGTTTTTTTTTAAGTTCATTTATGGGATGTGGGCATCACTGGCTAAGCTAATGTTTATTGCCCATTCTTGTTCAGAGAGCGTTTAAGAGTCAAACACATTGCTGTGGGTCTGGAGTCACATGTAGGCCAGACCAGGTAAGGATGGCAGATTTCCTTCCCTGAAGGACATTAGTGAACAAGATGGGTTTTTATTACAAGCAATGATAGATTCATGGTCACCACTCCAGATTTTTCCTGAATTCAAATTCCACCATCTGTTGTAGTGGGACTCAAACCAGGGTCCCCAGAGCATTACCCTGGATCTCTGGATTACTAGTCCAGCAACAATATCACTATGCCACTGCATATGCCATAGTTGCTTCCATTGAATACAAGTTTCCAATGCTTTGTCAAGTTATTTGCCCAAAGCATGGAGGAAAGCCCATCCTTATTATGACCCAAGGTAGTTAAGGATTTTTTCCCATATTTTGTTCTGTGCTCTTTCCCTGATCATTTTCGCTATTCCAAAAGGACTCAGCCATCTTCCACCCAGTCAGAATCCATGGTTCTCAGTTCTGTCTCTTAAACATTGTTTATAGTTAGAAGTGCGCAGAGGCCAGCCCTCTAGTGTATTATACTCACTTATCACATTACTTTGCCATGGAATGATGCAATATGTTTGCAAAAATATGTCATATCATGCTCACTGGTGGCCAGTTAGGGTTCTGCCAGGGCCACTCAGCTCCTGACCTCATTACAGCCTTGGTTCAAACATGGACAAAGAGCTGAAATCCAAAGGTGAGGTGAGAGTGGCTGCCTTTGACATCAAGGCAACATTTGACCAAGTGTGGCATCAAGGAGCCCTAGCAAAACTGGAGTCAATGGGAATCGGGGGAAAACTGTCCGCTGGTTGGAGTCATACCTAGCACAAAGGAAGATGGTTGTGGTTGGTGGAGGTCAGTCATCTCAGCTCCAGGACATCCCTGCAGGAGTTGCTCAGGATAGTGTCCTCGGCCTAACCATCTTCAGCTGCTTCATCAATGACCTTCCTTCCATCATATGGTCAGAAGTGGGGATGTTTGCTGATGATTGCACAATTTTCAGCACCATTCACGATGCCTCAGATACGAAAGCAGTCCATGTCCAAAAGCAGCAAGACCTGGACAACATCCAGACTTGGGCTGACAAGTGGCAAGTAACATTCACGCCACACAAGTGCCAGGCAATGACTATCTTTAATAAGAGAGAATCCAACCATCGCCACCTGATGTTCAATGGCATTACCATCACTGAATCCCTCACTATCAACATCCTGGGGTTACAACTGACCAGAAACTGATCTGGACTAGCCATATAAATACTGCTGCCACAAGAGCAGGTCAGAGGCTAGGAATCATGCGACGAGTAACTCACCTCCTGATTCCCCAAAGCCTCTCCACCATCTACAAGGCACAGGTCAGGAGTGTGATGGAATACTCCCCACTTGCCTGGATGAGTGCAGCTCCCATAATACTCAAGAAGCTTGACACTGTCCAGGACAAAGCAGCCCACTTGATTGGCACCAAATCTACAAAACATTCATTCCCTCCACCACCGATGCACGGTAGCAGCAGTGTGTACCATCTACAAGATGCACTGCAGGAACCTTCAACAGCATCTTCCAAACCCACGGCAACTACCATCTAGAAGGACAAGGGCAGCAGATAGATGGGAACACCACCACCTGGAAGTTCCCCTCCAAATCGCTCACCACTCTGACTTGGAAATATATTGCCATTCCTTCACAGTCACTGGGTCAATATCCTGGAACTCCCTCCCTAACAGCACTGTGGGTGTACCTACACCACATGGACTGCAGCGGTTCAAGAAGGCAGCTCACCACCACTTTCTCAAGGGTAACTAGGGATGGACAATAAATGCTATCCTAGCCAGCGAAGCCCACATCCCGTGAATGAATAAAAGAAAAATTCACAGACTGACTAACTTACGATTTTCAGCACTCAGATAAAGTCAAAATACCGCGGATGCTGGAAATCTGAAATAAAAACAGAAAATGCAGGAAAAACTCAGCAGGTCCGACAGCATCTGTGGAGAAAGAGAAACAAAGTTAACACTTCTAGTCACTATGACTGAAGAAGAAAAGTCAACTCCCCATAGGTGCTGCCAGACCAATTGAGTTTTTTTCCAGCATTTTCTGTTTCTAATGTTTGCTAATTCTAGCAATTGTCTTTGTTAACAATCGAAACACAGCTTTATAGATGATTATTTGGTTAGAAACAATGTGCAGGGGTATGGGGAAAAGGCAGGGCAGTGGCACTAGCATCATAATGTTCATTTGGAGAGTCAGTGCAGACCCATTGGGTCGAATGGCCTCCTTATGTGCCGTTAAAATTCTGTGAATCTGTGATAATATGCTTTTTTGGGGGAGAGAGGGGTTATCTACACAGTTACTTTTCCATGCTCGGTCACCTGGGTGATTATTGTTCTCCTACACCAGCAAACATGTGCTTGGCCTAAATAGCTAAGTGGTTATGGTACTGGCTTTGTAACCCCAAGATCAAGAGTTCAAATCTCACAATGGCAAACTATGTAACAATGTAACTTCAGATGGAAACGTGTTTGTACACGAAAGAGTTACACCGGAGCAATTGTCATTTATCAAAATGTTCATTCCACTTGTTCCTGGTGAAGGAAAACGCAAAGCATCGGCCTAATCCTTTATGATATCCCATATTAACTATCATATATTCTTAACATATTCTCCGCCTTGAAACAGGGGGAAATTAAAAAAAAAAGCTTCAATTCATCTCTCACGTCGGCACATTTTAACCGGGTCATTTCTGGGTCTTTTAAGTTGGCGGTGAAGTCGATGCTTCGGACACCTCAAATAGCTCGCCACGGCGATGAGGGCTATGAGATTCAGACATTCAGGCCTCTGGTTTTTAAAGACTACCGTGGTCAAGCACAGTTTGAAACGAAAGCGGGGAGGTCTCAGAAAGCGCAGTGTCGCCGGCCTCAGAGCGAAGCTATTACATTGACAATTGAATAAGCAGAAGAATGGAGAACATCACTCAAACAATGTGAGATGTACAGAACGTCCTGACGCTGTTTGAAGAAACACCGCCAGTGTTGAGAGAATACTTAGTTCCGTTGAAGAGTCTTACGGACTCGAAACGTTAACTGTATTCCTCTCCGCAGATGCTGCCAGACCTGCTGAGTTTTTCCAGGTATTTTTATTTTTGTTCTGAGAGAATACAGCCTACGTTATCATCAGCGAGATCAGAGCTTTTCAGCTTTTGGGATTTTCCAATTCAATTTCAGTCCTAAATATGTTGCATAACCACAACGGCTCAACTTGCTTGTGCAAACTTTGTGGAAAATTTACAAAAAAATAAAAACATGAGCAATGCTGTAACACCAGTGTTGCTATAGAGATCCTACAGGATATAAAATAAAGGACCTGTGAATATATCACCTCAGAGTTTAATTCAGGGAGATTGCCTGCAGAGCACAGAACATGATTGAAATGGTCCAGAGTGTCAAGGAAATATACTGCACGCTTGTTACTGTTAATGATGTTCCGGGTGACTGACTCAAAACATTGAAGTCAGTTCAAACCTGCATGTAAACTGTTGATTGGTTTACTCTGGTGGCTGTAAATGTAGGATTCTGATCGAGTGATGATCCTTTTACAGATACCATCTCAGTGTTATCATTTTAATAGGACAATTGTCTGAAATGCTCCTGCTTACTCTTTCTAACTCACAGGTACGCTGAATTATTAAGTTACTGTGTTCAGTGGAGTATTGTGTACTGCTTAATGAGATTTCGGTGCAGGCATCTCTCTGAGGAGAGCTACTAATTAGAAAGTCCACCGGTGTAAGCTTGTACTGGGTGTGAGTCACTAACTTGCAGTCGAACACCTGCTCTTAGTGACCATGTAATACAAGCAATGTCTCTCAGTGTAGCACTGTATGGTAGGGGGGGGTCACTAACTTCACTGGTGCATTCTCCATGGCAATGTCAAGGTCCCATCACAGTCCACTCGCCAACTAATCAGCACTTTCTTCACATACAGTATAAATTGTTGTTTTCCCCTTATATTGGTATTCTTGAAAGTATCCTGATGAGTGCAAGACGAAAAGCTTTGACGTGTCTCTTTTTTCAGCAATAACTTTTATTTATTTGTTCATGGGATGTGGACAACTTTGACAAAGCCAGCATTTATTGACCTTCCCTAACTGGCCTGGAGAAGGTGGTGGTCAGCTCCCTTGTGGAGCCGCTGCAGTCCATGTGGTGTAGGTTTTAGGAAGGGAGTTAGGAAGAACAGCAACATGATTGGTGATTGGCTAGGGCCTTTATTACCCACTTAAATTAAAAGCTCCACAGCCTAATATGGCTCCCACTTTCTCAGGTGCTACGTACTGACAATGGAGGATGGCTACACCAGAGCACGTGGGAGAGGAACAGTTGTGTTCTAGAGCACGGGGATCCTCTATTGGTTCATGGTTGATATCCCTGGGTTCTATCCACTTTTCTCCACCATGTCCCCAGCCTACTGAAACTTTTCCAATTAAGCCAGATTTTTTCATGAACAAAAACAAAAATACCTGGAAAAACTCAGCAGGTCTGACAGCATCTGCGGAGAGGAACACAGTTGATGTTTCGAGTCCATATGACCCTTCATCAGAACTAAGATATATAGAAAGGAGATGAAATAAAAGCTGGTAGAAGGGGGTGGGACAGGAGAGCTCGATAGGGGGCCAGTGGAGGCCAAGAAGAGACTGCCAAAGATGTCAGAGACAAAATGACAAAGGGATGTTGACGGTGGTGATATTATCTAAAGGATGTGCTAATGGGGACATTAAGGGTAGCAAGCAGGACAAGCTAGTGGCAGATGGCCCTAGTGGGGGTAGGATGGGGGGAAGGGATCGAAATGGGCTAAAAGGTGGAGATGAAACAATGGATTGAAATACATTTAAAAATAGGTGGGGAAAGAAAAAAGTCTAGTTGTAAAAAAAAAATGATAAATTATTGGAAAAAGGGGGATCGGAAAATGGGGTGGGGATGGAGGAGAGAGTTCATAATCTGAAATTGTTGAACTCAATATTAAGTTCAGAAGACTGTAAAGTGCAGATTTTTTCATAGTTCCCTCTTTCTGTGTAATGCTGCAGCCAGTATTTACACCTCATCTAGATGCATGTTCTGTATCTTTAAATGTCCTATTTGCCTTATACCAACATGCTGTTTTTCATTGCCATTTGATGTGACATAAAGGCCAACAACTGTGGTCTTTATCTGAGCAGGACTCTGAAGGGCCTTGAGCTTAGGTTGGATGGGGGCTGGGGAGGATCGGGAGGGGGCAATGGGGGGGGGGGGGGGGGGTGGATGGGGGAAGAGTGAAGTACTACTGCCCCGTGAAACCCATGAGGCATTTCAGTAAAGGCACTGGACTTCTTTACAAATCTGTCCTAGCCTCCCTCCAGCTGCCAGGATTTGTGAGGTTTGGGAATCCAGCCAGCCAATTTTAAGCCCGTAAACCACATTAGCTCAGAGGCCACCAGGCTCATTAACATTTTGCATGCTGATATGTCTCCTGTGTAGGGTCAATTGCAGGTCCACTTCCACACCTCAGTTGAACATGGAAGTTTTTGAAGATGAGTTGAGGTAGTAGTTAATATTCTTTATATCTCTGACCTGATCCCAACTCACCCATTTTCTGGACACTAAAATCCAGCCCTCCGGCCTAGGCTCAGAAATTGAGAACTTCTGATTATTTATGTCCAGTCGCTTTTCCTTTCTCTCTCTTACAGTTAATTTAGTGGCAACTGTGACCCTGTCCCGAGAAAAATGTGATCTCTCGATCTGCCCCACTCGTTACCTGGTAGCCATGGCAACAGCGGATCTACTGGTCATTAAAACTGAAGTCACACTGCATAAAATTTATTTTTATTATTTCCCAATTAGTTTCCTGGATATCACCCCTGTGTGTAGTGTTATACTTGTCCTGATGAGAGCAGTGTGAGACTGTTCTGTCTGGTTCACCATCGCTTTCTCCTTTGATCGATTTGTGAATATTTGTTGCCAGGAGCTGAAAACAAAATACTGCACTAAGAAGACTGCAGCTGCCATTCTTGCAACAGTGTGCATTCTGCTCTATTTAAAAAATGCACCATTCTACTTTACATATAAACCTGGAGAGATAATTGACAATGTACTGTGGTTCTGTCTGGATACCCCAAGCTATTATACTGAGCCAGGTTGGGTGACACTTGACTTGCTTGATAAGGTTTTAACCCCATTGCTCCCATATGCATTAATTCTGTTGCTCAACGCTCTGACAGTCAGATATATTTTAGCAACCAGCTGAGTCTGTAAGGGACTGAGGAGTCAGAGCAAGGGAGAGAATCTCAGTGACTCCAGAGATGGAGAGCAGAAGGAAGTCTGTGATTTTACTCTTCACCGTATCTGGCAGCTTCATACTCCTGTGGCTGCCGCATACTATAGATTTTTTATATTGTCATATTACAGGAACAGCTCCCTCGGACACCATGCTAGCTTTAAGTATCTTTCGAGAAGTCGGGTATATGCTGGTGGATTTAAGTTGCTGTACAAACACATTTATTTATACAGCAACTCAGTCCAGGTTCAGGGGGCAGTCAAAGCTTGCAGTGAAATACCCAGTTAGATCAATTTTTCGATTAATTAATAAACAATACAACTGAGAGCAGCCCAGAGACAGGCCCAGTGATTCCAGTTCATGAATATAAATATTGAACTAACAAGCTTGGATCAACTGAGATGCACCAGAAGTCACTGGGGATATCAAAATAATCCAAATAGAGATGCAGCATCTGTATTGACAGCTCTGCAATTTTAGATTGAAAAGTCCAATACAATCTTCTGTCATGGCAGGATGATTCCTTTGCTACCTTCTGTCTAACCTCCTCTGTAAAGAGGCAGTTAAGCTATTTATTGCAGCAATTCATTTTTATTTCCAAGGTTAGGAGCTGTGTCCTTAGGTAGGTGGAATTGGGCTGTGGGTTAAATGATGGCAATTTTCTCTATCCACCTATCTCTCTCTATCACAATGGGCAGAATATTACAGGCCTCAGCATTGTATAAGCAATTGAATGGGTCATTGGCTTGAGATGCCCACCAAACACTAGATGTAAAATATGTGAACAGCGGTGACAAATGAAGAAACATGTAGGATTGGGGAAGGTTCTTCCAGGTAGATAGTTGCTGCTGTGAAAGATGTCATTAATTCAGGCGACAGAGACCAGCTCATTCGTCTGATCCAGGATTGGTAAACATTCTCAGCTGTCAATGGTTGTATATTTATTCTGATTTTGTGTTGTATCTGTACTGTTGTTTCAAAATGAAGCATTTGAAAACCACTTGTGACTCTTCAACTCTTTTCAGTAATAGGTTACCTCTGGTCAAATCTTACAACTCAAATATACAAAAAAAAATCTATGTCACAAAAGTGCAAGACAGGTACAGTTCCAGGATAGATAGAGAGTAAAGCTCCCTCGACACTGTCCCCATCAACTAATCCCAGGACAGGTACAGCACAGGGTTAGATACAGAGTAAAGCTCCCTCTACACTAACCCCATCAAACACTCCCAGGACAGGTACAGCACAGGGTTAGATACAGAGTAAAGCTCCCTCTACACTATCCCCATTAAACACTCCCAGGACAGGTGCAGCACGGGGGCAGATACAGATTAAAGCTCCCTCTACACTGTCCCCATTAAACACTCCCAGGACAGGTACAGCATGGCGTTAGATACAGAGTAAAGCTCCCTCTACACTGCCCCATCAAATACTCCCAGGACAGATACGGCACAGGTGAGATACAGAGTAAAGCTCCCTCTACACTGATCCCATCAAACACTCCCAGGACAGGTACAGCACGGTGTTAGATACAGAGTAAAGCTCCAACTACACTGACCTAATCAAACACTCCCAGGACAGGTACAGTACGGTGTTAGATACAGAATAAAGCTCCCTCTACACTGACCCCATCAAACACTCCCAGGACAGGTACAAAACGGGGTTAGATATAGAGTAAATCTCCCTCTATGCTGACCCCATCAAGCACTCCCAGGACAGGTACAGCATGGGGTTAGATACAAAGTAAAGCTCCCTCTACACTGTCCCATCAAACACTCCCAGGATAGGTACAGCATGGGGTTAGATACAGAAAGAAGTTCCCTCTGCAGTGCCCCATTAAAGAACAAGTATTTTTGTGAAGACATGTACAAAATCTTTTATGCATTAGGTTTTTAAACACAATTTGAAATAGTTTTAAAAATGTGATTCCAAATGGCGTTTATGGAAAGTTCTGTTTATCTGTATTAATAGATATCACAGAAATACTGTTCTCTGACCCTTTTTTCCATTTCCCATTCCTGAACCCCATTCCCTGCCCCGTTACCCCATTCTCATCTGTAAACCTCTCTCTATATCCTTCATCGCTGACACCAGGTCTCCCAAAAACATTCGAGGCTTTCAATGGGTTTGTAAAGCATCTATTTATTCATTAAGTGTAATAGGGAATTATTTATGTGTCACCATCGCCCCCAACCTCGCACTGTACATGGGTGAGTGAGACCACGTTCATTGGCTCCAGGTGTTAGTCAGACAGTGAAACCTGACTCAGTGAAGCATGGACCATGAATCCGACACCCACCACCACTGGCCACTTGCCTAATGATGGAGAGTGACTCTGTACTCCCTCCCATGTCTCCCAGAGCAGAGTGATCTGGATTATGACCTGCCAATCCTCCTCAGCAATCAGGACTCGCCAAATCCTGACTGCTTCCCTTTCCCTCTCTGTAACTCTCAGCACTGCCATGGTCAATAACCTGCTGGATCACTGGCGAGTCACATTCTGAGGAACTGTGGGACCCTCACGATGAGAGGAGAACAGATACCCTTGGTATCTTGTGAGAGAGAGACAGAGAGAGAGAGACAAATTGAAGGTCCTGCTGTGGGATACTTCAGTCACCACACGGAATCCAGAAAAAGCAGAGTCAAGCTGGTTTATTCAAGCATGCATACAAGGGAGAGTCCTTCTCCCTGAGTCAATGGTTACACATCACAAGGCAGAGGGCAGAATCGTCCCAGACTTGCACTAAGTGCAGTAGCGGGCGTGAAAAAAGACATTTTACCTGCCAGCCGTAACGTCTGCTTCCCGCTTCATTGATAATGCAGCCTCAGGAACCACGCTGTCTCGCTGGTGGGCAGCCTCTGAATCTCCCGCCCAGCCATTACCTCACCATTTCCTCACTCTGAGCGTCATGTCTAAACCGCAGCCGCACACACGCTTCACAATGTTTGCAGCCCAGGACTGCTCCAGTGAAAGCCAAGAAGATTTCAGTCACCTGTCACTGAAATACCTTTTGGAGGCCCCCTCGTGATGTCCTCCACCCCCGCTCTGGCCGCAGGAGGTACAGCAATCTCACCACTCTGGCTTGGGAGGCGTTGGCAGAAGTGGTCAGTGCTAACGCTGCACACAAGACGTTGTCCATCCAGAGCAGAAAGAGGATGAATGATCTCATCAGGGTAAGGCAGCCATCTCATCACTCTAAACTCACACACTCACAAGTCCATCAGACATTCACTGGCATCTCACTCACTGCCAGTTCAAGAGACATCACCACTCAACATGTGCCCCCACACGCACTCTGGGATTCCCCTCCCTTCCCCAGGACAGTCCTCGCCCTGCAGCCTCTTCCCTTGCCTGAGGCCACTTCTTCCCCTTCCATAAACAAGTCCTGGCCCTGCAGCCGTTGAAAAGCCACCCTCACCTTATGGCCGGTCTGGTAGGTAGAGACCTGACACTGAGCCTCTGTAATAGTGATGTGGTGCTGTCTGTGAAGCCTGGAGCTGATGACTGCAAGTGCTGCCCGAAGCAAGGAGGGCAAACAAACCTCGAAGTCCCGAGTGAAGTGCAACTCATCAGTTGCACGTTGCTTATGTACAGTTGTGAAACACACTGGCGTGCTGGGATGATCCAGTGTGGGAGCATGATTCTGGTGAGCAGGGCTTATAATGAGATGCTGAGGTATTGAAATTAGGTTCCTGACATGCAGAGGCGGGAAACACAGCCCGCCATAGACAGGCGGAGCGGACAATCACAAACTGGTTTCATGACGGCGTAAAACTGAATTTTGGCCTTCTAGTCATATATTGTCCAGTCATGTCTGCCATGACACTCGCCGTTAAAGGGACTGAGCGATTCCGCCCAGAGTTTCTGTGAATGTCATTCCTGCTGACCCAAGAACAATTCTGAAATTCAATCAAGAAACAGAGTTTTGTGAAAATGTCATTTCAGCTCACCCAATTAACAATAGTAACATTCATTCGGTAAGACAGAGTTTCTGTGGCCATATTGCTCCAGATCACCCAATTAACCTTGACCCAATTAAGGACCACATGGAGATTTATTACTTATTACTTACTACGACTTCAAGTCCCAATAAATTCACGCAATATGGACTTCTTCAAGAGGTCACTAGTGTGTCACCTTCACTGCTCAGGCCTCAGATCAGACTGAAGGAATTCTACTTGTATTTGTGTATCTGTATCTGCTCTGGTAAACACAGTATTTATAAGGCTGGTCTAGTTCAGTTTCTGGTAAACGGCAACCCTCTCCGCAGGAAGCTGATGTCTCATCATTAAGATAAATCTGGGTAGTTGGTCTCTTGAATATGGATTCCTGATGTTTATTTAAGAGATTTTCGGTGTGATGAATATTTAAACCAACAGTTCCCAAAACTGTGGTCTCAGGGACAGGGAATGGGGTTGTGAGAAATAAAATTATTGACTGATGACCAGGTATATAATAACATGTATTTCTAATGAGAAAATCGTTGTTGTGGAGGATGGATCAGTGAGAAGGGACAAAAGGAAGGAGCTAATCTCAGAAATCTTACAATTGATTTCTAGCACATTCCATTTTTTTTATAAGTAGAGTGATGAATGAGGGGCGGAACCATTGTCAGTGCCGCATGTTCTCCTCCTCCGGGGAAGGGATCACGGTGACTCCGGGAACCCCCAGAGGGAATGGACCGCGACACTGCCGTGCATCACCATGGCAACGGGGCATCAGGGGGTGGGGAGCATCAGCCTGTTTGAACAGGCTTCAGGTCAGTTCCATTTGCAGCCGAAGAGACGGACAGAGGGAGAGTGGTCCTGAGTGCAGCGGCAGCATGATGAGAGAGAGAGAGAGAGGGGGGGGTGGAGGGGGAGGTGGGTTTGGAGAATTAACTGTACCGGGCACTGGATAAAAGAGAGAAAAGTAAGTGTTGGTGGAACTTCAGCTTCTGAAGAACAAAAACTGGAGCCGGACCCTCACCTTCCAGAAAGGTTCACATTGAGAGAGAGAGAGAGAGAGAGAGAGAGAGAGAAAGGAGAAGCAAAGAGTTCACCTGAATCCCTGTCACTGGAACTTAATGTGAAAATAAAAACTCTTTACCTTTGTTTCTGCCTCTTTAAAAGGTTTTATTTGGCAACTATTATAAGACTGAGATGCAAAGGGATTTCTTCTGTCAGAGGGTAGTGAATGTCTGGAACCCTCTACACCAGAGAGTTGTGGACGCTAGATCACTGAAAGTGTGTAAAGAGGAGGTGGATAGATTTTTGAAATATCGGGAGTTGAGGGCTATGAGGAACTGGCATGAAAGAGGAGTTGAGGCCTGGGGCAGATGAGCCATGATCTTATTGAAAGGCGGGGCAGGCTTGAGGGGCCGAATGGCCTATTCTTGCTCCTATTTCTTATGCTCTTACTGCCTGGAAAGGTTTGTGCAGTATAGGAGGGAAATCACTGATTGTCCTTCACAATTTTCTGTTTACTCCCTTGAGGGCATGTTGACTTGCACTGAGACTGTGGCAGTTATCACCGGATGGATTTGCTCAGGAGTATCCAAGCATTGTGAGTACAAGCGGAGCTGGGTAAAGAGACTGCACTCCATCCATCAGTTACCAGTGTCAAAGTCTGCATTAAAATAAAAGCAACACGCTACAGAAATCTGAAATTATACAGAAACTGCTGGAAAAACTCAGCAAGTCTGGCGGCATCTGTGGCGAGAGAAACAGAGTTAATGTTTTGAGTCCAATATGATTCTTCTTGAGAGCTCTGAAGAAGTGAAAGCATTAACTCTGTTTCTCTCTCCATTGATGCTGCCGGACCTGCTGAAATTTTCCTGCATTTTCTGTTTTTTCACTTGAAAGCCTACGTTCATTAGCCAGCTTTTAATTTGATCTGTACAGTAACTGTAACTTTAACAGACTGTTTCCACAGCTTGGTTAAATTCATACTTGGGTCATGAAGGTATCAGGCCTTAACAATTGGTCAGTCACTTAGTCTAGTTTTTTTTTTAAAAGGCCCAGATGAGATTTTTTCCAAATGATCGAAATAATTTCACTCCTTCACTTCACCATTTCTTTTGAAATAAAAAACGGAGACAGTATATGTGCCCTGCAGGTGCTTAAGGCAAAATAAGGAACAATTCTGTGGACAGGAAAATACAGAGGACAAATACTTAATAAAACACCAGCTGAGAGGAGAAACCGATGAAGGACATAATTAGGAAAATACAATTAAAGGTTAAATGTTAAACGTTACTTATTTTTATTCATTCGTGGGATGTGTGCATTGCTGGCTAGGCCAGCATTTATTGCCCAACCCTAATTCAGAGATTATTTTTAGGCATTACCCACATTTCTGTGGGCTTGGAGTCACATGTAGGCATGCAGATTTCCTTCTCTAAAAGATGTTAGTCAACCAGATGGGCTTTTTTTTTAATTAGACTTTTAATTCTAGATATTTATTGAATTCAAACTCTACCATCTGCTGTAGTGAGATTCAAACCCCGGTCCTCAGAGCATTAGCCTGGGGGACTGGATTACCAGTCCAGTAATGATACCACTAAGCCACCACCTCTGCTGGGGGTTTGTGCCAGTTTCCAAGGGATTAAATGGGCTCGTGGTGCAAAAAAGTTTGGGAAGTACTGATTTAAACAGATCCTGATCACACCTCTCCGAAATGTCTCCAAGCTCCCCACACCATAAATACAATCACTGTGCTTCAGGGGAACATGAAGATTTCTAAACACATTTTAAGGGTTTCTTAATCAAGGCGAGGAGTATTAGTTCAGGGACAGCGAATATTAGACACAGAGTAAAGCTCTCAGTCTTGTATCCAAATGCCTCCATAGTCTCAGCCCTCCCTATTTCTGTAGCCCCCTCCAGTCAAACACCCCACTGCGATCGCTGCTCACCTCCACAACTGGCCTCTTGAGCATCCCCGATTTTCATTACTCTATTATTGGCATCCGTGCCATCAGCTGCTTGGGTCCTAAGCCCTGGAATTTTCTCCCTGAGCCTCTCCACTTCATCCCTCTCTCTCTCCTTGTTTAACAGGCTCCTTAAACCTCTTTGGCCAAGCTTTTGGTCACTTGTCCTAATATCTCTTTACGTGGGTAGGCGTCAAAATTTGTCTGCTTACGTTCCTGCGAAGTGCCTCGGGAATGTTTTACTGCTGCAATGGCGCTATGTAAATGCGCCGTTATTGCGCCGTCTCCTCAAGCACTCCCAGGGCAAGGCCAACTAAAAGTCGAACCTCAACACGAACCTGACCCTAATTCGAAGCCCAACGAAACCAGGCATGCTCTCTTTGTGTAAGATCAATATTTCTCCCCTTGCGCTTCCCTGGATTGTGTAAGTCCCCGGACAGTTTGTGTTGAGACTGAGTTTCTGGAATTTGTGATTATTTCCATTGGAACTTTCGATGCTCGGACTTCCTGGGAAACTGGTGGAAATGGGGAAGATCTGATCTGAAGATTTGTTGCTGCAGCTCATCTTTCCATCGCCTCCTGTTTAATTTTGTCCCATTGAGGGCAGAGATCGTGGGGTTGGCGGGGGAGGGGGGTGGGGGGTGGAGTGGGGCGGGGTGGGTAATGGCTGGAGGGTGTCACAGAGAGAGGGAGGGGCAAGACTATGGAGCGATTTAATATCTGCGGAGATGGAGGAGTTGCTAATACAATGTTCATTGTGTTGAGAGTGTGATGTGCAGGACTCGGTGTGATCAGTGTGGTTAATGCAAAACCTATTTAACAGGAAGCTCAGTTCAGTTGAGATTTCCTTCTCTAATCCGTGTGAGTGACAAAGAATGAAGCAGCTTAAAATAATTGGATAAAGGCAGAAGAAAGCTGGACACTTATTTTCAAATGTGTTACAGTGAAATGTTTCAGAGAACTCTCCTCACTTGTAATATTTTAGTTCGTTCTCTCTCTATAATCTGCTCTTGTCAATGTTTCAGTGACGATTGAACGGCAGCCTATTCTAGAATAATTATTTCCTGTTTAATATGTGAACACCTGAACTTTGGAACTTATGAAACATTTTGAGGTAAATCCTTCAGTGTCACACCTAGGAAGGGCCACTTTGTCAGAGGTGCCAGTATTTGGATCAGATGTCAAACCCAGTCCCCGCCTGTCTGTTCCTGGTGATTCTGGTTAAACCGAGTCCCTGTCTGTTTTCAGTGACCCCGGTTAAACCCAGTCAGTCCCTATCAGCATCCTGTAATCTCAGTGGGTGTTAAAGATTCCAACATGGTAGCTCAACACCCAGATTCCCATGCTGGACAGATCTAGCCATTGGGAAATGCTTTGGGATATTTCGCACTGTTATAAGTTCTATCTAACTGCTGCTGGTGGTTGGTTTTGAAGTTCTGCATTACCTTGTATTTAGTGGCTCGTTATTAAATGGGGATGTGAGCAAAATTCCACTCACTGACACTCACCCATGCGGTCACTGACTTACTCAAACCCACCCACCCTCACACCCAGAGTGGGACTCTGTTACTGAGCTGAAAATGTCCCATTGGTTTTTCATTAGTCTCAGTGAGTTCTCTTGCTCCATTTCCAGCTCTCTGCTGATTCTCTTACATTTCACAAGGTTCCTGCTTCCGGCTGTATCCCCAGTAAGAAAATACCCACCGGTTGGAAACTGCAGAACGGCCTGGACCCTGACCCCTGTCTAGGATTTCAGGATGATCCTCCTTTTGCACCTTAATCAGGGACACTGTGTCCAGCTGGAAAGGAATTACAATCGGAGGCGGTGATGGCTGCCTTGTCTTCCCACAATGCAGCCTGGTTGAGAAAAGACTCAACCGATGGCGAGTTCAGGCCGCACTGCACTCTGGGAGATGGTGTCACCTGAGCCCTAGGCACCGGAGGGGGGAGGGGGTGCTGTGAGGTCACCTCCGGCCAGGAACAATATGGTGACGGTGACCCAACTGAACCTTCATCCTCTAAACTGACCTCTAACCTCAAACTGACCCCTTGCTCTCGCTGTCCTGTATTTTACAGGGTTGTGCCGTAATGTAACCTTTTGCCCCGTGTCCTGTTTGCCGGCTCCTTGGGACACTGCCCCGTATTTTAGCAATTGCTGGGGGGGGGGGGAGGGGGAGGTGTCCTTGTGCCACTGACCTTCCGCCTTCTGTTTTCTTGCGCAGGCGCACTGCGTTCCTTTTTATGTGTTGTCGTTGGCCCACATGGCCACAAGGAGGCGAGAAAGAGTAACGCGGGGGTTGGGGTTGGGGTTGGTGGGGGGACTAAGCGAGGCCAAGTTGTCAAGCAGCTGGGAAATAAACTTGGCGTGAAGAAGAACATTTAATTTTTCCAGAAAACTTTTAATTTTGGAATCATGGTACAAAGGAGCAGGTAAAAGATCTAAGCCCTTCCTCCCGGGATCCCATCCGCTCTCCATGCGCCCTAACCAGCTCTAAGTGGAGGCCAGGACATTCCATGGACCCTGGACTGGGAGCTGTCCCATCGCTAGTCCCAATTCTGACACCCCTTTACCCCCCAGCCCCATCCCCGTCCCAATCTCCCACCACATGGGGAGATGCTGGTGTAGTGGTAATGCTACACTACCAGTAATCAACAGACCTAGGTCCATGTCCTGGGGTCACAGGCTCAAATCCCATGGTGGCAGCTGGTGGAATTTAAATTCAATGAATTGAATCTGGACCTGAAAGCTAGTCTCTTGTGATGATGACCATAAAACCTATTTGGTTTCAAATCTGCTGGTCTGGCCTACATGGGACTCCAGATGCACAGCAATGTGGCTGACTCTCAACTGCCCTCTGATTTGGCTGAGCAAGACACCTCAGTTAGGGATGGGCACCAAATTCAGGTCTTTCCAGTGAAATATCCCATCAAATTAAAAAAAAATCCTCCTTCCTCTCTCTCATCCCCCTCTGCTCCCCCAACCCCTTCTCCTGTGCCCTCTACTGTCCCCCATTTCTCCTGTCTTCTCCACTGTCCCCTGCCTCCCCATCATCCCCTCTGCTGCAGCTGCACATCCTCCCATACCCCTTCCTCTCTGTACCACCCTCTTACCATCCCCCCCTCCTAAAAGTTCTCATGTATCTGCAGAATCATCCCCTCCCCCCCCAATCAGCTTAACTGCCCCTTACTTTATTTCCACAGAGCTGATCACCCTGCCCTAAACTGACCCTTTGCTCCCCAAACTGACCCCTCACCCCAAGCTATAAGAACACAAGAATTAGGAGTTGTAGTAGGCTAACGTTTAGCCCTGAAGTCTGCTCCAGCATTCGATAAAATCATGGGCTGATCTGATTTTTTAAAAATTATTTTATGGAATGTGGGCATCACTGACAAGGCCAGCAATTGTTGCCCATCCCTAACTACCCTTGAACTGAGTGACTTGCTCAGCTATTTCAGAGGGCAATTAAGAGTGAACCACATTGTTGTGGGTCTGGAGTCAAATGTAGGCCAGACCAGGTAAGGATGGCAGATTTCCTTCCCTAAATAGCATTAGTGAACCCAATGGGTTTTTATGACAATCAACGCTTTTATTGTCTTCATTACTGAGTCCAGCTGTAGTAACACTTCCCTACTTTTATATTCAATTCCCCTTCTAATAAACACTAACATTTAACACTTCCCTACTTTTATGTTCAATTCCCCTTCTAATAAACACCAACCTTCCATTTGCCTTCCAGATCAACTCACCAAGGTTCCTTTGACAGCACCTTCCAAACCCACGACCACTACCATCTAGAAGGACAAGGGCAGCAGATAGATAGGAACACCACCACCTGGAAGTTCCCCTCCAAGCCACTCACCATCCTGACTTGGAGATATATCGCTGTTCCTTCACTGTCGCTGGGTCAAAATCTTGGAACTCCCTCCCTAACAGCACAGTGGGTGTACCTACACCACATGGACTGCAGTGGTTCAAGAAGGCAGCTCACCACCAATTGCTCCAGGCCAGTTTGGGATGGCCACACGCTATAGAAGAATAAAAAAACCACTTGCTGTACCTGCATACCAACTTTTTATATTTCATGCACCAGGACATTTCTCCACCATAGAGCTCTGAAATCACTCATTTAAATAATATGCTGCTTTTCTATCCTTCCTGCCAAAGTGGACAAGTTCACATTTCCTCACATTATACTTCACCTTTCAAATTTTTGCCCTCTAACTTGACCTATCTAATTCTGTCACAAACTATTGCAATTTTTATAATATTGTTGTGGGATTATGTAAGGTAGGATTATGTTTGTGTGTGTTTGGATGGTTGTGTGTGTGGTTGATTTAATTAGATTATAGATTCATAGACATGTACAGCACAGAAGGAGGCCATTCGGCCCATTGTGTCCACGCCAGTCATCAAACATCTGACTACACTAATCCCATTTTTCAGCGCTTGGCTCATAGCCCTGGAGGCTATGGCAATGCAAGAGAATATCTAAATACTTCTTAAATGTTATGAGAGCTTCTGACTCAACCACCCTTTCAGGCAGTTCGTTCCAGACTCCCACCACCCTCTGGGTGAAAACATTTCTCCTCAACTCCCCTCTTATCCTTCTACCTCTTACCTCAAATCTATGCCCCCTGGTTATTAACCCCTCTACTAATGAAAAAAATGCCTTCCTATCCATATATCTATGTCCCTCATAACCTTATACACCTCGATCAGGTCCCCTCTCAACCTTCACTGTTCCAAGGAAAACAATCCCAGCCTATCCAATCTTTCTTCATAGCTCATACCCTCCAGCCCAGGCAGAATCCTGGTAAATCTCCTCTGCACCCTCTCCAGTGCAATCACATTCTTCCTATAATGCGGTGACCTGACCTGTACGCAGTACTCTAGTTGTGGCCTAACCAACGTTTTATACAGTTCCAGCATAACCTCCCTGCTGTTGTATTCTATGCCTCGGCTAATAAAAGCAAGTATCCCATATGCCTTCTTAACCACTTATCTACCTTGTCCTGCTACTATCAGGGATCAGTGGATAGGCACACCCAGGTCCCTCTGATCTTCAGCACTTTCCAGGGTCCTACCATTCATGTTAGCCCTCCCCAAATGCAATGCATCACACCTTTCCAGGCTGAATTCCGTTTGCCATTGCTCTGCCCACCTGACCAGTCCTTTGATATCCTCTTGCAGTTTACGGCTATTCTCTTCACTATTTACCACCCTACCAATTTTCGTGTCATCTGCAAACTTCTTGACCATACCCCCTACATTTAAGTTCAGATCACTTATGTACATCACAAACAGTAAGGACCCCAGCACCAAGACCTGCGGAACCACACTAGAAACAGACTTCTAGTCACAGAAACATCCTTCTACAATTACCCTCTGCTTCCTGTCTCTCAGCCAATTTTGGATCCAAAGTGCCACTTTGCCTTGGATCCCATGGGTTCTTACTTTCTTGACCAGTCTGCCATGAGGGACTGAAGATGGGTACACTCTCCAATCCCGCAATGACCACAGAGACTCAGGCTTCCTTTTAACCGGTTTTATACAAGCATATGCAAGGGAGCCACAATCATTCCTAAGAATGAAGACTCAGCTCCCAGACTGATAACATTTCATTGCTTTTGTACTTTTTTCTTATAATAATACATTTGAGCACATTTGAATACATCCATTCGGTAACTAACACACCGGTCCCATACTAACTCTATCCTATTGAGTACATAAACATGTGATTTTGCTAACCAATTATTCTAAAGGATGTATACATAATTATATTATCCAATCAAAATTAAAACATGTATGCAAAGACCTTGGTTCTCACAGCTCAAGACTGCTCGTGTTTCATCAAAGCCCCTCTTTACCCATTGTTCATCTTCCTATATCTAAGCTAAAACCATCAGCCCCTTCCCTATGTGAGAGGGGAGTACACTTCTGGTAAACTTCAACTCTTAATATGTTTAGCAGCCACGTCTGCCTGGAGATTTTAAGGGTTTTTCAGTAAATTCTTACTGTATTCTCTTTTGGCATTTTTAATTTCCCCCTAACAAACCCCCCTTTTGGCACTTGGCAAAGCCCAAGCTGGCCACACCTTAAGTTGAGAATTCTTCTGATCCTTTGGGTGGCCATTTATCCAGAGGAATCCTAAACCACCTGGTTGTATAACATAACCTCCCCTTCCCTTGTCTTCTCCCTCGGAGTATGCATAGGTCGGGGAACTGATGCGCACCTTTGGTTGTTACTGTCTGTGCCTGGAGAGTCCCTTTCCAGGTTTTACATTGGTAGCTGCAGAGTCCGATAGCCCATAAGAGCATAATTCCTGTGACTATAGTCATACCCATTCCAACAATCTCCCATCAATTCATCAATCTCCCGCTCGTAGCATAGGAAGTAGCTGATGGGCTAACCTCCTGGCCGATTGGTTGGCTAAATCCACTTGAACACGCCCCCTCGCAATTTGTTCTCTAGAAGCTTCTACATACAATTGAACTATTCTTGTGGCTTCCTGCATGGCTAGGCATGCTATTCTGACAGGAGTTTGATCAGTGAACAATGTGTCATCCCACCAAGGGCCAAACAAGGATCCTGTGGGTCCCCTGGCAAATGGAAGTCTTAGTAAATGGATCGGTCACCTGTAGGCAGAAACCCAAGTTGCTAGCACAAAGTAAGTCCCCCCATAAAGGAACTCAGTCTCGCTGGTCATGAAGCACCATTGAGTTGAGGATATCTGAATTGCCTTAAATGCTTCCTGAATCGGTAAAGCGATGGATGTAACTTTGCTTGTGTTTGTAAATACCTCCAGCGTTTGGCATGAGCACACAATGTAATTTCTTGATTCTGAACGACAGTCTCTAGTACTCATCAGTACCATGTCTTTTACATAGGATATATATCCACATAGCCCTACACGGAATGCCATCCCACCTTTATCTACTCCTTGGGACTCAAACCTATAGCTGTCCAGGAAAGCCCCGTTTGGATGATGTTCTTGGGGAATGGCCATGATAAATTTTATAACTCCATTCTCTCCTCCACCTAGAGGTTGTGTAATCACCAATTCCTGCCGCTGCTTACATAAATTTATGATGTTTAATTGGTAAACTGACTCGACGTGCGTTTGGGAATTGTTCCAAACCTGATATCTTCAATGTCGGATTTTACCTTGTCAATTAGATCTCGTGCTAGCATATCGCATGCCCTCCCTGTGGCTTGTGATTCGGCTGTGTCCGTTATCCCATCTGCCGTCTGCCTAAGGATCTGTAGCAGACCTTTTCCTTGTAGCTCCACGGATGTGAGGGCATATCTTGTCCCACGGATACTGTAGTACAACCCTCAGGCAGTCTCAGTAACCACCCCAAGGGGCATGGTCATTTAAGTCATTGCTCTGACCTGAATTAAGCATGGAATTGGCACTCCCAAATAGCCCTCCAATGTCTCGTAGTATAATTCTTTTTAAACAAAAACAAAAATAGCTGGAAAAATTCAGCAGGTCTGACAGCACCTGTGGAGAGGAATACAGTTAATGTTTCGAACCCATATGACTCTTCATTAGAACTAAGGAAATATAGAAATGTGGTGAAATATAAGCTGGTAGAGGGGGGTGGACAGGTAGAGCTGGATAGAGGGCCAGTGATAGGTGGAGGCCAAGAAGAGATTGCCAAAGATGTCATAGACAAAAAGACAAAGGGGTGTTGACGGTGGTGATATTATCTAAGGAATGTGCTAACGGTGATATGAAAGGTAGAAAGCAGGACAAGCAAGTGGCAGATGGCCCTAGTTGAGGTGGAGTGGGGGGAAGGGATCGAAAGGTCTAAAAGGTGGAGATAAAATGATAGATTTAAAAATAGGTGGGAAAAGAAAGATATATTTAAAAAATATAAATTATGGGAAAAGGGGGTGGGGATGGAGGAGAGAGCTCATGACCTGAAGTTGTTGAACTCAATATTAAGTCCGGAAGGCTGTAGAGTGCCTATTCGGAAGATGAGGTGCTGTTCCTCCAGTTGAGTTGATCTTCACTGGAACATTGCAACAGGCCAAGGACAGACATGTGGGCTTGAGAGCAGGATGGAGTGTTGAAATGGCAAGCGACAGAGGTCTAGGTCATGCTTGCGGACAGACCGAAAGTGTACCACAAAGCGGTCACCCAGTCTGCGTTTGGTCTCTCCAATATAGAGGAAACCGCATTGGGAGCAGCGAATGCAGTAGACTAAATTGGGGGAAATGCAAGTGAAATGCTGCTTCACTTGAAAGAAGTGTTTGGGCCCCTGGATGATGAGGAGGGGGAAAGTGAAGGGGCAGATGTAACACCTTCTGCGGTTGCATGGGAAGGTGCCATGGGAGGGGGTTGAGGTGTTGGGGGTGATGGAGGAGTCGACCAGAGTGTCCCTGAGGAAACGATCCCTGCGGAATGCCGCCGGGGTGGTGAAGGGAAGATGTGTTTGGTGGTGGCATCATGCTGGAAATGGCGGAGGATTATCCTTTGAATGCGGAGGCTGGTGGGGTGAAAAGTGAGGACAAGGGGGACCCTATCATGGTTCTGGGAGGGAGAGAAAGGAGTGAGGGTGGATACTCAGGAGATGGGCCGGACGTAGTTGAGGGCCCTGTCAACCACTGTGGGTGGAAAACCTCAGTTAAGGAAGAAGGAAGACATGTCAGAGGAACTGTTATAGAAAGTGGCGTCATCAGAACAGATATGCTGGAGGCAAAGGAACTGAGAGAATGGGATGGAGTCCTTACAGGAAGCGGGCTGTGAGGAGCTGTAGTAAAGGTAGCTGTGGGAGTCGGTGGGCTTGTAATGAATATTGGTGGACAGTCCATCACCAGAAATTGAGACAGAGAGTTTAAAGAAGCGGGGGTGGGGGGGGGAAGTGTCAGAGATGGACCATGTGAAAATGATGGAGGGGTGGAAATTGGAAGCAAAAGTAATAAATTTTTCCAGGTTCAGGCGAGAGCATGAAGCGGCACCGAAGCAATCATCGATGTACCGGAGAAAGAGTTGTGGGAGGGGGCCTGAGTAGGACTGGAACAAGGAATGTTCCACATACCCCATAAAGAGACAGGCATAACTGGGGCCCATACGGGTACCCATAGCCACACTTTTTATTTAGAGGAAGTGAGATGAGTTTAAGGAGAAATTGTTCAGTGAGAGAAAAAGTTCAGCCAGACGGAGGAGAGTAGTGATGGATGGGGATTGTTCGGGCCTCTGTTCGAGAAAGAAGCAGAGAGCCATCAGACCATCCCAGTGGGGGATGGAGGTGTAGAGGGATTGGACGTCCATGGTGAAGAGGAGGTGGTTGGAGCCAGGGAACTGGAAATTGTTGATATGATGTAGGTCATCAGAGGAATCACGGATGTAGGTGGGCAGAGACTGGACAAGAGGAGAGAGAATGGAGTCAAGATAGCAAGAAATGAGTTCCGTGGGGCAGGAACAGGCTCACGATTGGTCTGCCGGGACGGTCCTGTTTGTAGATTTTGGGTAGGAGGTAGAAGCGGGCCATCCGAGGCTGGGACATTATGAGGTTGGAAGCTGTGGAAGGAAGATCTCCAGAGGAGATGAGGTCAGTGACAGTCCTGGAAACAATGGCTTGATGTTCAGTGATGGGGTCATGGTCCAGGGAGAGGTAGGAGGAAGTGTCTGCGAGTTGACGCTCAGCCTTTGCGAAGTAGAGTTCAGTGCGCCAGACAACAGCAGCACCACCCTTGTCAGCAGGTTTCTTGACAAAGTCAGGGTTGGACCTGAGAGAACGGAGTACAGCAAGTTCAGAGAGAGACAGGTTAGAGTGGGTGGGAGGCGCAAAGAAATTGAGATGACTGATGTGACTTCTTTTTAACCTCGCCTGTGCGTTTGCTCTAATTCCCGGGATGATTCAAAAGTTATAGTCTTTAACTATCCCCTTCAGCTGCCTTCCAGCCCATTTTATGGAATTCTGGTGGCTGTGACAAGTAGTATGTAACACTGACAGGAGTCCCGAGATATTGTTACTTTCATGGAGACCATAGTTACATCATGTAGTAGTGGTTTTGACTTTCCTATCCTGACTATTTCATCTATTGGGGGACTTATTACATCTGGACATTGAGTGAGCTTTTGATATCCACACATCATCAAAGTAAAACATCGTGTATCATAACAATCATGCCCATCTATTACAGACTTACATGTTTCTTGACAATATTTTCCCTCAAGACCCGGTTCCCAAACAAAGGGAGGGAGGTCTGTCCATCCGGAGGTCACATTAATCTCTTGATACATCCAAATGCTTGTTGATGATAAACTGGTAGGGGGCACGTATATTCTACATCCCCCATGTCACCAATCCAGTCCAGTTCTATTGTCATAAATCCCAATTATCATTACCCCACCACTTGTGTCCATCCTTATGCTTTGTGAGGTGTTACTGGCTATGCATTTCCTGCTGGGGCATATCCTCTAAAGTGCATTCGTCAGTTCATCATTATCTTTACTCTTGGGTAAGTACCACCATTCTGTGAAGTTCCCGTTGTTACACACGAGTGGTGTCAATCGAACTGGCTGCTCTGGTGCTGATAAATGTAAAGTACTCTTACAACTCTTTGTGTGATCACACATGGGGCTCCTGTTCCCAATTATTCATTTGATGCATCCGTATAGTGACCTGATCCGTAATCCAGGTGCTGGGCTTTCTTATCCATTCCCCACTTCCTCCTTGGGGAAGTAGTACGTACTGCCCAGGGTGAAGGCAGGTGTCATTATTGACTCTGACCATTGGTGCTTCCCATGCCAGTGCTGACATGCCCAAAGCCAGGATCACGGACCTGTGGAAACATTAACATTGGCTCCCGTTGTCCGGGTTACCATTGTTGATTCATCATATATCTTTAACCGTGTGTAATGACTCCATTTATTTCCCATTTTCATATCTACAAGTGCGCACGTATCACCGTCATAATTACCTCGCATGGTCCATGCCACCTGGGGCAAGCTCTGTTTTCTCAGGGCTCACCCTGACCATCACCTTTTTCCCACTTGGGGTGTCCGTTGTTGTCCTTTGGATTTGCCCATTTCAATATCCTTAATCATCTGTTTGTCTCTAACTTACTCTCTCAACTCATGTAATTGCTTACTTAATTCCCTTACATTGTCCCTTATTTTTCCTTTCAGTGGCCCTACACCTCCTCCTCCTACTAAAATGCCTTCAGGTAATTGCATGGCCCTTCCCATTACCAATTCAATGAGGTAAACCTGGTAGTCCTATTTGATGTAGCCCTAAGGTGCATCAGAATGCTGGGCAATATCGTGGTCCAGCCGTTCCCTGTCTCCTGAATTGCTTTGGCAATTCAGTTCATCCTTTCCACCATCCCTGAACTCTGGGGGTGGTAAGGAATATGGAATTTCTGTTTAATCTCCATAGTTTACACACTCTAATGACTCTCCCTGTGAAATGAGTTCCCTGATCTGAATCCATCTGGGTAGGCACCTCCACTCCTTCCAGTTTACTCTCTCCTGCTACTGTCTCATGTCAGACCTCAATTCCTTAAGCTGTCTACACAACTCCACAATGCACCTTCTTATCCTATCTCTCAATGGCTCACTATCTCCACTTCCAGTGGCAGTTCCCTCTGGGAGCCGCTTAACTCTGCCTGTCATCAGGGTGTTAATCCTGTGGTCTTACTCTTTGTAGCTTGCATGCACATTAATATAGTCAGTAACACATCTATTTAGCCTTTTCCCAGCTTTCCTTTACCTGTATCCATCTTGTGGTAAATTGTTGTTAAGTATTATTTCTCTTTACCCTTCAATTACCTCAACTACAGATTCCGAATAATTTTACCTCTAAGGTTTTGTTTTCCTGACCATGATCATCCTAAGATTCTCTTGAGTTCAGTTTCTCTATTGTCTTGATCGTTTAAAATGTTTCCTTACTCTTTAGGCCATATTAACTATTCCATGTCAATGGGGATCTCTGTCTCTAGATCTTTGTTTATCTTCCCCTGTGCAGTTCCAATATCTCAGTTGATGGCCAAATTATCAAAATTCACTTCCCTTAAAACAATTTGTACATTATGGTGCCCTCTTTCCTTATCTCTTTCTTCTACCCTTAATCCTTTGCTCATCCCATTTTACACATGTAATGACCACCATCTTAACCTGTTCAGGTTGTCTGGAGAAACATTACAGTCCAATAAAATATTCTCCTAAAGTTTTAAAACAGAAATCAGGCATTGACATGTTTTTCTTCCTTATCTTCTTCTCAAACAACATCTTATTGTCTCAAAAGTAACCCACTAAATTATGTCTGACATTTTCTTTTAGAATTATCCCAGATTCATTAACTCGGCCAAAAATTGGATTTCTTCCAAACTTTGTCAAGGTCTTGAGCTTAGCTTCATATTTTGGACTTAGATTTGGACAGACTTTACAAATACAAAAGCTTGCAGCATCTGAAATAGTGTCAATTATTGTCAAACCTTTTAAAATGAAAATTCCCTTTTGAGAACTATATCAAGAACCAAACCACAAATTTTTAAACTTTGTTAGAACTGTAATTTACACTATCAAAATTAACACAACCTCTTTTTCAAGTGTAATGATTTGTATCCAGATTAGAAATCCCACATGTTTATCAACGCATTCTTTATCTTTGGATAGCATCCTAGTTATTCAAAGTAACCTGTTAAATTACACTGCACTGTACCTCTCAAGATTGTTCCAAATTCAAATTACAGTGCTGTTGGAATGCAGATTTCCTTTAATATTTAATTCATCCCTTCAAAAGAAACCATTTTCTATCCATGGAACTACCTAAACCGCGTGTTCATGTCTTTTGGTTTTCCTAGAATCCTTTTGAATTTCATGTAATTTTTTTTTACCTCTGAATTTTAGAATACAACTGGTATGTATCAATCCCAATCAGCTTGGAAGCTGATGATGATGGTTATTCCCTACTAGTCTGCAAGGGGGTGGTACAAGGGTTGGTTCATCTCAAACAAAGGCAAGTCCTGTTTTATCTTTACACTACCTTCAAATTGCGATTTTTGCCAAAATCTCAACTCAAACCTTATACTCAAAGCTTTGGAATGTTTGAGTATACTTTTCCTTTAATCTAATTTGGGGCTTTTGACTCTAAAGTGCTGAACTACACACACAAATGACAATTTAGGGCCAAAAACACATTAAAGCTCACATACAAATGCTTTCTTGCGCACAAACAAAGACATATATAAAGGTATGTATTTATATTCCTATAATATTGAACTTAACTCTAAACGAAACTTCAAGTAGCAGTGGGGGAATAAAGGGATCTTGGAGGTACACCTATAGAGACAATCAAACTGCCTGAAGTTCATATTTTCTCTGCTGCTGATTGTCACTGCTCACTAACTCCTCTAGGGGTATCCCCTTTCTCTCTCTTTCTCTCTCTCTCTCTCTCACTCTTCAGCACAAATAGCTCTTGAAACTTAGATCCATTCCTTTCTTTTAAGTTACAAAAATTCAGTAGGGGACATTTCAGGTCCCCATTATCCTTCCACATATTCCCAATATCTGTTGGTGGCTCCTGGGAGAAATCGATCTGCCATTGCGACCGGCACAATTCGACCGAGATGTTTCTACATTAGTTTAGTTTGTTGCAGATACAGACTCAAAATGAGTACCGTAGCTTTGTCAGGTTTATCATTAGCCTGAGCTCTCCACCACTCCTTGGAACATAATGGTGGGTTGCTTGACTGCCAACCTTGTTGCTTCATTTTGCTGATCAGCTTTCTATGCTCCCTGGTGAGGTGAAGGGACATGGTTCCTTCACCTCCCCATTCTGAAACAAACTCAAGTTCGGTCTTCTTGGCCATATCCACACACACACACACACACACAAACACACACACCCAAACTAAATGGTCACACACACACTAAAACAGGGACCCACAGTTCCCCCAAGATCTGAGTCTCCCTGGCGGAAACTTGCAGATTTGCCCTTATACCTCTGTTCTAGTGTGACGCAAACAACTGGAGAGTATCTTTCAAATGAAAATACTCACCAGATCATTATTCCACCTTCGCAGAGGTTGAATCCTGCCGACTACGGCAATTGAAGAAGGGTACACTCTCCAATCCCGCAATGACCACAGAGACTCAGGCTTCCTTTGAACTGGTTTTATTCAAGCTATGCAAGGGAGCTGCAATTATTCCTAAGAATGAAGACCCAGCTCCCAGATTGATTCCATTTCATTACTTTTGTACTTTTTCTTATCATAATACATTGGAGCATATTTGAATACATTCAATCGGTAACCGACATACCGGTCCCATGCTAACTCTATCCTATTGAGTACATAAACATGTGATTTTGCTAACCAATTATTCTAAAGGATGTATACATAGTTATACTATCCAATCAAAATTAAAACATGTACGCAAAGACCTTGGTTCTCACAGCTCAAGACTGCTTGTGTTTCATCAAAGCCCCCTCTTTATCTATTGTATGTCTTCCTATATCTAAGCTAAAACCATCTGCCCCTTCCCTATGTGAGAGGCAAATACACTTCTGGTAAACTTCAACTCTTAATATGTTTAGCAGCCATGTTTGCCTAGAGATTTTAAGGGTTTTTCAGTAAATTCTTATTATATTCTCTTTTAGCATTTTTAATTTCCCCCTAACAGGGATCTTAGCAAAAGCCTTGCTAAAGTCCATGTAGACAACATCAAATGCATTACCCTCATCAACACTCTTGGTTGTCTCCTGAAAAATTTGATCAATTTTGTCAAACACGGCCTTCCCTTAACAAATCCATGCTGACTATCCTTGACTAATCTGTGTCTCTCCAAACACAGATATAGTCTGCCCTCAGGATTCTTTCTAGTAACTTCCCCACCACCAAGGTTAGACTGACTGGCTTGTAATTTCCTGGTCTGCCCCTTCCTCCCTTTTTTAATAATGGGACAACATTAGCAGTCCTCCAGCCCTTTGGCACCTCGCCTGTGGCCAGAGAGGAGTTGAAAATTACTGCCAGGGCCCCTGTTATCTCTTCCCTCGCCTCCCTCAGCAGCTTGGGATACATCTCATCTGGGCCTGTGGACTTATCCACTTTTAAACTCATTAGTAACTCCTCTCTCGCTCTTTGTTAATTTCCTCTAATATTTCACAGTCCTCCAGCCTGATGCCTGTACCTGCGTCACCCTTTCTATTGTGAAGAGAATTAGAGATTAAAGATGGATAGACTGCAAGGTTGAAATTATCAAAAGAGTTAGATGTAAAAAGGCATTTAAAATGTTAATGGGTGAGCTAGGGTAAAGTCAACAGATAGGGTGTGAATGAAATTTGCATTTTTAGCTAAGGGGAAATGTTGTTGGATTTTCAAAGAGACATAATAAAGTTTTTTATGACTGGCAAGATTAACAGGGCAAGGTTATTACATTGATTTTTCCAAAAGTGCTGACCATAATGACAACATTTTCCCATATTATAAAGAAAAGTACATTCCAAAGACTTGGAGGAACAATGGGATTTATAAATTAAAGAGGAAGAAATATATTTAAAGAAGGGTTTGAAGGCTATGTGTGTGTGGCCTTGTGGGATCTGAAAGGTATGCCGAGTGTAACAAACTTGTGGAAAAGCCTCAAGTCACTTTGCAGAAGTCTGCTGTTCCAGTAACCAACATTGTGTTAAAAGACTTTGGAATTCCACTGTCGATTGGGTGCTTGCGGTAACCTTGCTGGGCTGTCTCTATGAATTTAAAATCTATTTTGGACTGTTGCCTTAAAGAAGGTATATAATTGGGAGCCTGGTTAATTAGGAATTTTGGGAATTGTTATAATATTAAGCAACTGTGTAATTGTAATTTTGTGTGTGTGTTTTATTCTTTTCTTTTATTAATGCATGATTTAATTTTTAAAACCTCTAAAGGCATTACTGTACTCATTGCTTCTGAATTCAGTGCTCAAACCTTCTTATCATAAATACAAATTGCAAAACCATTGCGATTGTGTGACCAAGTTTCCCTTGTGGATTTGGTCAACCTGGCAAATAAATACCACCTGTCGTATCATAACAATTCCCTTTGTAGACTCTTTATATCCTGCAGCCAACTCAAAATTGAACCAATTTTCCCGACTCTCTATTTCCTGATAGCTAACTAATCCTCTCTCCATGCTAATATCTATCCCACACCCACCCCCTGGCCCCCACCAACTCCCCTACAGTGTGAGCCCATATCTCGTGCAGTAACCTTTGATATTTTTTGTTGTATTCATTCATGCGATGCGGGTATTTCAAAATACTCAGGAAAAGTATATTCCTACTCCAAAGAAAATTTCTAAGGGGAGGACCGTGACTAACCAAAGAAGTTAAGGGCATCATCTAACTTAAGGAAAAGTCATATAACTGCGCAATGATGACTGGCAGGTCAGATGTTTGGTCAGAATATAAAGAACAGCAGAGAATGATGAAAATCTTAATTAGGAGAAAGAAATCAAGAGTATGAGAGGAAGCTAGCTAGAAATGTAAACATGGATAGCATGTATTTAACAGGAAAAGAGTAAGTAAAGTGAGTGTCGGTCCTCTAGAGATTGACAATGGGAGGTGATAGTAGATAGTAAGGAAATGGCGGAAGAAGTGAACAAATATTTTTCTTCTGTCTTCACTATAAGAGGATACAAAAATCATTCCAGTAATAGCTGTAAATCAGGAGGTGGAGGGGAGAGAGGAACTTGACGAAATTACAATCACTAGGAAAGCAATACTGAGCAGACTGATGAAGCTGTGGGCTTACAAGTCTCTGGGTCCTGATGGGCTTCATCCCAGGGTCTTGTGAGTTGGCGAATGAGGTGGTAGATGTGTTGGTGTTAATTTTCCAAAATTTGCTAGATTCTGGAAAGGTTCCATCAGACCAGAAAGTAACAAATATAACCCCTCTATTCAAGAAGAGAGGGAGGCAGAAAACAGGAAACTATAGGCCAGTTAGCATGATGCCTGTTGTGGGGAAGGTGTTAGAATCGATCATTAAGGAGGTTATAGGGCACTTAGAAAACACAAGGTAATCAGGTTGTGTGAAAGGGAAATCAGGTTTAACTAATTTACTGGAATTCTTTGAAGGAGTAACATGCACTGTAGATAAAGGGGAACCTGTAGACGTACTGTACTTGGATTTTCAGAAGGCATTTGATAAGTTGCCACATCAAAGGTTATTGCAGGAAATAAAAGCTCATGGTGTAGGGGGTAACATTTTAGGTTGAATCTAAGAGGGGAGGCAGTGGCACGGTGATATTATCACTGGACGAGTAACTGGACTTGGGTCCGAATCCCACTACGGCAGATAGTGAAATTTGAATTTAGTAAAATAGCTGGAATTAAAAGATGATGAAAACCATGAAACCATTGTTGATTTTGGTTGTTAAAAATCCATCTGGTTCACTAATGTCCTTTCAGGAAGGAAATCTGCCATCCTTACCTGGTCTGGCCTGCATGTGACTCCAGACCCACAGAAATGTGGTTGACTCTTAAATGCCTCTGAAATGTATCAAACCACTACAAGGTCTGGTTTCATCCCTCTGAAAGGACCACCCAGCATCAACCTCGGTACCGGAAATGATAATGGCAAACTCAGCCCTTTCAACCCTCCTTACAACCAAAATTGGGAGTACAACAACCTGACACAATCATCACCATCCCTGGGTATGTCCTGTCCCATCAGCAGGACAAACCCAGTGGTATACAGTCAGAAGGAGTTGCGCTGGGTGTCCTCAACATTGACTCTGGATCCCATGAAGTCTCATGAGCAAGGAAACCCCCTGCTGATTACCACATACCCACCCCGCCCTCCCTCAGCTGAGGAATCAGTGCTCCTCCATGTTGAATACCACTTGGAGGGAGCACTGAGTGTGGCAAGGGTGCAGAATATACTCTGGATGGGGGACTCCAATGGCGGAGCAGACTCGATGGGCCGAATGCCCTACTTCTGCTCCTACGTCTTATGGTCTAATCACCAGGAGTGGCTCAGTAGCACCACCACTGACCAAGTTCTAAAGAACATAGCTGCTAGACTGAGTCTGCGGCAGGTGGCAAAGGAACCAACAAGGGGGAAAAACATACTTGACCTCATCCTCACCAACCTGCCTGTCACAGATGCATCTGTCCATGACAGAATCGGTAGGAGCGACCACCGCACAGTCCTTGTGCAGATGAAGTCCTGTCTTCATATTGAAGATGCCCTCCATCATTTGTGGCACACACTACCACCGTGCTAAATAGGATAGATTTTGAACAGATCTAGCAACTCAAGGCTGGGTAGCCATGAGGTGCTGTGGGCCATTAGCAACAGCAGAATTGCACTCAGCCACAATCTGTAATCTCATGGCCTGGCATATCCCCCACTCTACCATTACCACCAAGCCAGGGGATCAACCCTGGTTCAATGAAGTGCGCAGGTGGGCATGCCAGGAGCACAGCTAAAAATGAGGTGTCAACACAGGACTACTTGAATGCCAAACAGAATAAGCAGCAAATGATAGACAGAGCTAAGTGTTATCAGAATCAACTGAGTGGATATAAGCTCTGGAGTCCTGCCACATCCAGTCATGGACAGTGTATTTTAAGGCAGAGGTAGTTAGATTCTTGTTAGGCAAGGAGATCAAAGGTTATCGAGGGTAGATGGGAATGTGGAATTCAAAACACAAACAGATCAGCCATGATCTTATTGAATGGTGGAGCTGGCTCAAGAGGCTAATGGACTACTTCTGCTCCTATTTCGTATGTTTGTTCGCATTAACAAATACCCTTTGGAAATCTAAGTGCACAACATCTACAAGTTCCCCTTAATCCACCTTACTTTTTACATTCTCAATGAACTTTAATAAATTAGACAAACATGATTTCCCTTTCATCAAGCCGTGTTGACTCTGCCTGATTTTAATATGATTTTCTAAATGCCCTGCTTTACCTCCTTAATAGTGGATTCTAGCATTTTTCCCTGTGACAGATGTTAGGCTAACTGGCCTATAGTTTCCTGCTTTCTGTCTTCCTCCTCCCTTGAATAGTGGTGTTAAATTTGCAATTTTCCAATCTACTGGGACCTTCCCCGACTCTACAGACTTTTGGAAGATCCTAAGTAATGCACCTTCTCTCTCTGCAGCCGCTTCTTTTAAGACCCTGGGATGCATGCCATCATGTTCAAGGGACTTGTCAGCTTTTAGTTCTAAAAATGTTCCCATTACCGTTTCCATAGTTATTGTGGTTAAGTTCCTCCATCCCTTTTACTCCTTGATTTTTTAGTATTCTTGGGATTTTTTTTGTGTCTTCTGCAGTGAAGACAGACACAATATGCCTGTTCAGTGCTTCTGCTGTTTCCTTGTTTCCCATTATTAATTCTATGGTCTTACTCTCCAAGGGACCACCATTCACTTTAGCTACCTTTTTCCTTCTTAAATACTTGTAACAGCGCTTAGTGTTTTTCGATTTCTACCTAGCTTTCCCTCATACTTGAATTTCTCCTTCGGTTTTTTTTTAGTCATTATTTGCAAGTTCTAAAAGCTGTCCAATCTTCCGACCTACCACTTAGTCTTTGCAGTGTTCTATATATTTTCTTTCAATTTTGATACCATCCTTAACTTCCTTTGTTAGACATGAATGGTGCATCCTGCTCATGGAATCTTGCTTTCTTAATTAAATATATCTTTGCTGAGGGTTTTGGAAAAAACTCTTTCAATATTTGCCACTGTTCCTCTATGTCCTACATTTTAACTTACTTTCCCAATTCACTTTTGCCAATTCAGAGTTAAAACTCTTGTAATTGACTTTATTTAAGTTTAACACACTATTTTTAGGCTAACACTTCTCACCATCAAGCTGAATGTGAAATTCTATCATGTAACGATCACTGTTGTCTGAAGGTTCCTTTATTCTGACATCATTAATTAATCCTGTTTAATTTCACATTACCAGGTTAAAAATAGCCTGTTCTCTGGTTGGCACCAGAGCATACTGCTCTAAGAAATTGTCCCAAAATACACTATAAACTCATCTTCCATGCTATCTTTGCCAAACTATATGGAGAAAAATTACCAATGATTATTGCAGTATTTTTCATACAACCCCCCATTATTTGGTTGTGTATACTCTGTCCTCAGTATAGCCACTGTAAGTGTTGGGGGGCAGTGCTATAAACTGCTCCTACAAGTGATTTCTTACCTTTGCTATTTTTCATCTCAACCCAAATTGATTCTACATTTTGATCTTTTGAATTAAGGTCATCTCTCACTACTGCACTAATGCCACCCTTAATTAACAGAGCTACCCCACCACCTTTTTCTAATGTCCTTGCCTTCTGAAATGTCAAATACCCTTGGATACATAGGTCCCAGCCTTGGTCATGTTGCAACCATGTCTCTGAAATGGCTATCAGGTCATACATATTTATTTCTGTTTCTGCTATTAGTTCATCTGTTTTGTCACGAATGCTGCATACATTCTGTTACAGAGCCTTCATTTCTGTCTTGTTTACCATCCTGCGATCTCTGGCCTTGTCTGCTGGTCCACTCCTAAGTTTATATGCCCAATCCCTTTCTTTTGCACCCCGTTTATCATTATCCACATCACCACCCTGCTCTAATGCCTTGTCTTTTCTCATTAAGTTGAGACCACAATCAGATCAGCCATGATCTTATCCAATAGCACAACAGGCTCAAATAACGGTATGGCCTACTCCTGCTTCTAAGCCCTATGCTCCTAATTTACCACATTTCCCCTCACATTATTCCTTGCCCCCACTATAGTTAAAACCCTCTCTACCTCCTTAGTTATACAACTCGCCAGCATATCCCTCAGCCCAAACTGACCCCTCGCCACAGAGCCCTCACCACAAACTGACTCTGTATTGGCCCCTTGGGTTGTAAAATTGCCAATGTCATTCTACTATTTAAGAAGGTTGAGGATCCAACGAGGAACAGAAAGGCCTGTTAGTCTAACTTCTGTGGGGTGGGGGAACTCAGCATAGACAAACATGAACTAATCAGAGAGCCAACATGAATTTGGAAAGGGCAAAATGTGTCTGCAAAAACCCAGGTGACTTTTTTGCAGAAGTAACTATTTCAATAGGGCAGGGAGTGTTGATGGATGTATAAGGTTTATATGTGCTTGTGGCTTTTATTACTCGATGTGGGTTTATTGTTGGGTGTGCAGTTTGTTTCTGGCGTGTGCGTTATATCAATAGGGGGTTCACAATTTATTTTTGGGATTGGGGTAAATACTGGGTGGGGGTGCAGGGGTGGGTTGAATGGGGAAAGGGCTGGGAATGGGTCTGAGGAGAAAATTCTCTGAGATTTCATTGCCCTTTAATAGAGTCTCCATGTTCAAACTCACCCATGTCACATTCTGACCTTGAATACTATCTCACTTTCCTCAGTTACTCACTCAAGTTCCCTCCAGATTCAGCCATGTTGATGTTAACTCGCTACCTCTTGTGTTTATTTCTCTTGGAAAGTCCCTAAATTAGCTTTTAGAAAGTTATTGATTAACCTCACATCTATGCAGCCAGATTCATGTCCCCAGGGCCTCACTCAGTGCCTGGCAGCCTGTTATTCGAAGTACTTGAAGTATAGTCACAGTTATTTTAAAGACAAGTCCAGCCTCATGTGTCTAAGTATCAGGGCCTGCTCAGTGATGTCAGTACAATGCTGTTACACATTCCTGAAAATCCCGTCCCTGTCCAGAACCTGGGCTTTGGCTGCAGTCCAGCTTCTTCCCGGAAGAGAATGTTTTCTCCGTCTTCACCCATAATGAAATCCAGACATCGAGCACACAGAGTGAGAGTCAGAACTGCACCCGACGAGACCCAGAATCATGTCCCATTACCCCTCACTCGGTGTGCCTCCCCTTCCCTTCCGCCGAGCTTGGAGCATCTCACCCCCACCTGCCCGCAGAGCATCTCACTTCTTCCCCCACCACCCCCCCCACATCACTCAGAACATCTCCCTGCCCCCATTGCCAAGGCCTGGCAGAGGGGGTACACAAGTGAAAAGCAACGGGGCCTGTGCCTTTGTGGAGCCTGGGCTCAGCTCGCAGATTTTGCCTTTGCATTTACCAACCCGATTGCCCTGGAGCAAGACCACAAATCCGTGTGGCCAATGGTTTTAACCAGGTGCATCCTGGGTGATGTCCACCCTTGGCTGCGTTCCCGCCCACCGGTGCTGCTGCCGGCCCACTAGCATCAAAATGGCGGAGCAGACTGAGGAGCGGCAGCTGCAGCAACAGCAATACCTGGGGCAGCTAGAGTGTTTAGACAGGGCAGAGAGGACAAAGCACACCTTGTCACTTTAACATTCATCCCAAACCCATCAAGTGGTATTAATCTCCAAAGGTCCAGGGCCCAGGGAGAGTAAGAGTGGACACGTGAGAGTGAGAGAGAGTCCAGGAGAGAGAGAGTCCTGAGGCTGGGAGTGAGCTGGACATACACAGACAGAGGCTGCTTGGCGTTGGGGCACACACACAGACACGTGCACACACTCTCCCCCTTCTCCACTTTCCAACCCCAAAAACTTGAGCAGATGGTCATTGCCTGGCACTTGCGTCATGTGAAATTTACTTCTCACTTGTCATCCCAAGCCTGGATATTGTCCAGGTCTGGAAGCAGTCCATGTCCAAATGCAGCAAAACGAGACAATATCCAGGATTGGGCTGACAAGTAGCAAGTAACATTCACTCCACACAAGTATCAGGCACTGACCATCTCCAACAAGGGGAGGTGATGGCATTGTGGTATTGTTGCTAGACTAGTAATCTGGAGACCCAAGGTAATGCTCTGCAGACCTGGGTTCGAATCCCTCCACGACAGGTGGTAGTATTTCAATTCAATAAAAATGTGGAATTAAAAGTCTAATGGTGATCGTGAAACCATTACTGATTGTTGTTAAAAACCCATCTGGTTCACCAATGCCCTTTAGGGAAGGAAATCTGTCTGTGATTCCAGCAATGTGGTTGCCTCTGAAATGAATCTCTGAGCAAGCTGCTCAGTTGCACAAAGCCAACAAAAAGGAATGAAACCAGACAGACAGCCTGGCATCAATCTAGGCATCAGAAATGACAGAAACAATCTCGACCCCATCCTCCTTGCTAGCATCTGAGGGGCTAGTGCCAAAATTAGGAGAGCTGCTCACAGACAAAGTCAAGCAACAGCCTGATGTAGACATCCTGATGGAATTATACCTACAAATAATGTCCCAGATGCCACCATCCCTGGGTGTGTCCTGTCCCACTGGTAGGACAGACCCAGCAGAGGTGGTGGCACAGTGGTATACAGTCAGGAGGGAGTCACCCTGGTAGCCCTTAACAATTGACTCTGGACCCATGAATCTCATGGCATCAAGTCAAACATGGGCAAGGAAACCTCCTCCTGATTACCATGTACTGCCCTCCCTCAGCTGATGAATCAGTGCTCCTCCATGTTGAATGCCACCTGGAAGAAGCACTGAGGGTGGCAAGGACACAGAATGGATTCTGGTTGGGGTCTTCAATGTTCACCACCGCTACTGACTGAACTGGCTGAGTCCTAAAAGGCATAACTGTTAGACTGGGTCTGCAGCAGGTGGTGAGGGAACCAACAAGAGGGAAAAAACATACTTGACCTTATCCTCACTATCCTACCTGCCGCAGATGCATCTGTCCATTACAGTATCAGTAGTGGTGACCACTGCACAGTTTTGTGGACAGGAAGTCCCACCTTCACATGGAGGATACCCTCCATCGTGTTGTGTGGCACTATCACCATGCTAAATGGGATAGATTTCAAATAGATCTAGCAACTCAAGACTGGGCATCCATGAGATGCCTTGGGCCATGAGCAGCAGCAGAATTGTACTAGAACACAATCTGTAAACTCACGGCCCGGCATATCCCCCACTCTAATATTGGCAATGAAGAGTGCAGCAGGGCATGCCAGGAGCAGCACCAGGCAAAAATGAGGTGTTAACCTGGTCGAGCTGTAACACAGGACCACCTGCGTGCCAAATAGCATAAGCAACAAGTGATAGACAGGGCTAAGCGAGCCCACAACCAACAGATCACATCTAAGCTCTGCAGTCCTGTCACATTCAGTCATGAATGGTGGCGGACTATTAAACAACTAACTGGAGAAGGAAGCTCCACGTATATCCTCATCCTCAATGATGGAGGAGCCCAGCATATCAGTATAAGTGATAAGTGATAAGGTGGAAGTATTTGCAAAACTCTTTACCAGAAGAGCCGAGTGGATGATCCATCTCAGCCTCTTCCAGAGGTCCCCAGTATCACAGATGCCAGTCTTCAGCCAATTCGATTCACTCCATGTGATATCAAGAAATGACTGAAGCCACTGGATAGTGCAAAGGCTAAGGATTCTGACAATATTCCAGCAATAGTACTGAAGACTTGTGCTCCAGAACTTTCCACAGCCCTAGCCAAACTGTTGCAGTACAGCTACAATACTGGCATCTACCTGGCTTTGTGGAAAATTGCCCAGGTATGTCCTGTACACAAAAAGCAGGACAAATCCAACCCGCCCCATCAGTCTATTCTCCATCATCAGTAAGATAATGGAACCATAAGAAAGTAATGGAAGTCATCAACAGTGCTATAAAGCAGCACTTGCTTAACAATAACCTGCTCAGTGATGCCCAGTTTGGGTTCTGTCAGGGCCACTTGACTCCTGACCTCATTACAGCCTTGGTTCAAACATTATTGTCTAAGCTCCAGAAGATTACTGCAGGAGTTCCTAGGGTGGTGTCCTTGGCCCAACCATCTTCAGCTGCTTCATCAATGATCTTCCTTCCAACGTATGGTCAGAAGTGAGGATGTTTGCCGATGATTGCACTATGTTGAGTACCATTCATGACTCCTCAGATACTGAAGCAGTCCATGTCCAAATGCAGCAAGACCTGGACAATATCCAGGCTTGGGCTAACAAGTGGCAAGTAACATTCGCGCTACACAAGTGTCAGGCACTGACCATCTCCAATGAGAGAGAAACCCACCATCGCTCCTTGATGTTCAGTGGCATTACCATCACTGAATCCCCCACTATCAACATCTTGGGGGTTATCATTGACCAGAAACTGAAGTGAATTAGCTGTATAATACTGTGGCTACAAGAGCAGGTCAGAGACTAGGAATCGAGTAACTCACCTTCTGACTCCCCAAAGCCTGTCCAGCATCTACAAGGCACAAGTCAGGGGTGTGCTGGAATACTCCCCACTTACCTGGACGAATGCAGCTTCCACAACACTCAAGAAGCTTGACACCATCCGGGACAAAGCAGCCCACTTGATTGGCATCGCCTCCACAAACATTCACTCCCTCCAGCACTGATGCACAGTGGCAGCAGTGTGTACCATCTACAAGATGTTCTGCAGGAATTCACCAAGGCTCCTTCGACAGCACCTTCCAAACCCACGACCACTACCATCTAGAAGGACAAGGGCAGCAGATACATGGGAAGATCAGTACCTGGAAGTTCCCCTCCAAGCCCCTCACCATCCTGACTTGGAAATATATCGCTGCTCCTTCACTGTTGCTGACTCTGAATCCTCGAAGTCTATCCCTAACAGCACTGTGTGTGTACCTTTACCACATGGACTGCAGCGGTTCAAGTAGACAGCTCACCGTCACCTGCTCAAGGGCAATTAGGAAAGGGCAATATATGCTGGCCTAGCCAGAGGCACCCACATCCTGTGATTGAATTAAAAAAAACACAGGACCAGGAAAATGGGAAAACACAGCCTGAAGGCCACCCCACTTCTGACCCCAACTTTCGTATGAACTAAACTGAGGCCAGCTCAGAGTATGGGCCACCACAGGCAGTCACAAGGTGGTGTTAGTTAAATCCGCTTCTTTGCTCAGCCCTGGTCCCCTCCCCCTTTCCTCATGATCAGGACCAGGACTTTGGGCCGAGTCTGTCTCTCTCTGTGGCTCTGCTTCTTAAGCGAAAAGACAAAAATGGTTCAATTAATCAGCTCCGCTGCTCGGCACCTTTTAATGGTCATTTTTATTAATTACTCATTTTATTAAATTATTAATTCATTGTTTTGATATTGATTTTTCTTAGGGAGTTGTTTATGTTTTCTTTGAAGCTTAACTTTCTTTTTGAAATTCATGCTTAATGTTGTGCTGAATCAGATCTCAGGCAGATGCTGCTGGGTTTCTTGCTGAAGGGGAACGAAAGGTTTATAAGAAGCCTGCTTGCTTTTTGGAGGGCTTACAAGAAAGCTTAATTTTGTTCTAATAGAAACAGAAAGTATCAGCAAGTCTGTCACCATCTGTGCAGAGAGAAACAGAAGCCAGTGAACTTTCAAGATCTAGTGAAGATCATGGGCCTGGAGTGTTGACTCTGTTTCACTTTCCACAGTTGCTGCCTGGTCTGCTCAGTATTTCCAGCATTTTCTATTTGTATTTCAGATTTCCAGCACCTGCAGCACTTCGCTCCCCTATTATATGGTCTATGCTGGGTATTTCTAAGTGTGGTTAGTTTTAATTTAAAATGAAACAAATATTTAACAATGCCCAATGTAATCTTTCTGTCAGCAAAGGTCAATGGTGTGGATAGAAGCCGTACATTGTCACAGCTCAGTTGGTTGATACTAATATACTGGAAGGTTTTTTGCCACTTTTAAGCTTGACAGTGAAACTAGGAGTCATGCGCCAATCGCACTATGTCACTGTTAGTTCTAGATACTCATTTTTTTTACAAGAGATTGTTGTTTGTCATGCTTGTGAGGTTCATGTCTTTTAGATGTTGCTGTATGGATGTGGATGATATTGCATTTGGCCAGATTAAAAGAAGCGGAGCTGGTTAGAACTATAGAACCATAGAAAGGCTACAGTACAGAAGCAGTTTGCGGTTTGTCACTGGGGGTGAGTGGATATTGTCACTGGGCGTGTGTTGGTTTTGTCACTGGGGGTGTGGGGTTTGTCACTGGGGGTGTGTGGGTTTGTCACTGGGGGTGTGTGGGTTTTGTCACTAGGGGAGTGTGGGGTTTGACACTGGGGGTGTGTGGGTTTGTCACTGGGGGTGTGTGGGTTTGTCACTGGGGGTGTGTGGGTTTGTCACTGGGGGTGTGTGTAGTTTGTCACTGGGGGTGTGTGGGGTTTGTCACTGAGTGTATGTAGTTTGTCACTTGGGGTGTGTGGGGTTTGTCACTGGGGGGGTGTGTAGTTTGTCACTGAGGGTGTGTGGGTTTTGTCTCTGTGTATGTGTGTAGTTTGTCACTGGGGGTGTGTGGGTTTTGTCACTGGGGGGTGTGTAATTTGTCACTGGGGGTGTGTGGGGTTTGTTACTGGGAGTGTGTAGTTTGACACTGGGGGTGTGTGGGGTTTGTCACTGGGTGTGTGTAGTTTGTCAATGGGGGTGTGTGGGGTTTGTCACTGGGAGTGTGTGGGTTTTGTCACTGTGTGTGTAGTTTGTCACTGGGGGTGTGTGGGTTTTGTCACTGGGGGTGTGTGGGTTTTGTCACTGGGTGTGTGGGTTTTGTCACTGGGGGTGTGTGGGGTTTGTCACTGGGGGTGTGTGGGTTTTGTCACTGGGGGTGTGTGGGTTTTGTCACTGGGGCTGTGTGTTGGTTTTGTCACTGGGGCTGTGTGGGTTTTGTCACTGGGTGTGTGGGTTTTGTCACTGGGGGTGTGTGGGGTTTGTCACTGGGTGAGTTGGTTTTGTAACTGGGGGTGTGTGGGGTTTGTCACTGGGTGTGTGTGGGGTTTGTCACTGGCTGAGTTGGTTTTGTAACTGGGGGTGTGTGGGGTTTCTCACTGGGTGTGTGTGGGTTTTGAAACTGGATGTGTGTGTTTTGTCACTGGGGCTGTGTGGGGTTTGTCACTGGAGGTGTGTGGGGCTTGTCACTGGGGGTGTGTGGGGCTTGTCACTGGGGGTGTGTGGGATTTGTCACTGGGGGTGTGGTGCTTGTCACTGGGGGTGTGTGGTGTTTGTAACTGGGGTTGTGTGGTGTTTGTCACTAGTTGTGTGTGGGTTTTGTCACTGGGGTTGTGTGGTGTTTGTCACTAGTTGTGTGTGCTTTTGTCACTGGGGGTGTGTGGTGTTTGTCACTGGGGGTGTGTTGGTTTGTCACTAGTTGTGTCTGGTTTTGTCACGGGGGTGTGTGGGTTTTGTCACTGGGGGTGTGTGGGGTTTCTCACTGGGTCTGTGGGGTTTGTCACTGGGTGTGTGTGGTTTTGTCAGTGTGGGTGCGTGGGTTTTGTCACTGGGGGTGTGTGGGGCTTGTCACTGGGGGTGTGTGGGATTTGTCACTGGGTGTGCTCGTTTTGTCACTGGATGTGTGTGGGGTTTGTTACTGGGGGTGTGTGTGGCTTGTCACTGAGGGTGTGTGGTGTTTGTCACTGGGGGTGTGGAGTTTGTCATTGGGAGTGTGTGGGTTTTTATCACTGGGGTTATTTGCGGTTTGTCACTGGGTGTGTGTGGGTTTTGTAACTGGGGTTGTGTGGTGTTTGTCACTGGGTGTGTGTGGTTTTGTCACTGGAGGTGTGTGGCGTTTGTCAGTGTGGGTGTGTGGGTTTTGTCACTGGGTGTGTGTGGGGTTTGTCACTGGGTGTGTGTGGGGTTTGTCACTGGGTGAGTTGGTTTTGTAACTGGGGGTGTGTGGGTTTTGAAACTGGGTGTGTGGGGTTTGTCACTGGGGGTGTGTGGGGCTTGTCACTGGGGGTGTGTGGGATTTGTCACTGGGTGCGCTCGTTTTGTCACTGGATGTGTGTGGGGTTTGTCACTGGGGGTGTGTGGTGCTTGTCACTGGGGGTGTGTGGTGTTTGTCACTGGGGATGTGTGGATTTTGTCACTGGTGGTGTGTAGGATTTGTCACTGTGTGTGTGTGGGTTTTGTCACTGGGGGTGTGTTGGTTTGTCACTGGGTGTGAGGGGTTTGTCACTGGGGGTGTGTGGGGTTTGTCACTTGGGGTGTTTGGGTTTGTCACGGGGGTGTGTAGGTTTTGTCACTGGCTGTGTGTAGGTTTTGTCCCTGGGGGTGTGTTGCTTTTGTCACTGGGTGTGTGTACGTTTTGTCTGTGGGTGTGTGTAGGTTTTGTCTCTGGGTGTGTGTGGGTTTTGTCACTGTGTGTGTGTGGGTTTTGTCACTGGGTGAGTTGGTTTTGTAACTGGGGGTGTGTAGGGTTTCTAACTGGGTGTGTGTGTGTTTTGAAACTGGGTGTGTGGGTTTTGTCACTGGGGCTGTGTGGGGTTTGTCACTGGGGGTGTGTGGGGCTTGTCACTTGGGGTGTGTGGGATTTGTCACTGGGTGTGCTCGTTTTGTCACTGGATGTGTGTGGGGTTTGTCACTGGGGGTGAGTGGGGCTGGTCACTGGGGCTTTGTGGGATTTGTCACTGGGGGTGTGGAGTTTGTCACTGGGTGTGTGTGGGGTTTGTCACTGGGGGTGTGGGGCTTGTCACTGGGGGTGTGTGGGGTTTTTCACTGGGGGTGTGTGGGATTTGTCACTGGGTGCGCTCGTTTTGTCACTGGGTGTGTGTAGGTTTTGTCCCTGGGTGTGTGTGGGTTTTGTCACTGGGTGTGTGTGGGTTTTGTCACTGGGTGTGTGTGGGGTTTGTCACTGGGTGTGTGTGGGGTTTGTCACTGGGTGAGTTGGTTTTGTAACTGGGGGTGTGTGGGGTTTCTAACTGGGTGTGTGTGGGTTTTGAAACTGGGTGTGTGGGGTTTGTCACTGGGTGTGTGTGGTTTTGTCAGTGTGGGTGCGTGGGTTTTGTAACTGGGGGTGTGTGGGGTTTGTCACTGGGTGTGTGTGGGTTTTGTAACAGAGTTTGTGGGTTTTGTCACTGGGGCTGTGTGGGATTTGTCACTGGGTGTGTGGGTTTTGTCACTGGGGCTGTGTGGGAATTGTCACTGGGGGTGTGTGGGGCTTGTCACTGGGGGTGTGTGGGATTTGTCACTGGGTGTGCTCGTTTTGTCACTGGATGTGTGTGGGGTTTGTTACTGGGGGTGTGTGTGGCTTGTCACTGAGGGTGTGTGGTGTTTGTCGCTGGGGGTGTGGAGTTTGTCATTGGGTTTGTGTGGGGTTTGTCACTGGGGGTGTGGAGTTTGTCATTGGGAGTGTGTGGGTTTTTATCACTGGGGTTATTTGCGGTTTGTCACTGGGTGTGTGTGGGTTTTGTACTGGTGGTGTGTGGGATTTGTCACTGTAGGTGTGTGGTTTTTATCACTGGGGTTATTTGCGGTTTGTCACTGGGTGTGTGTGGGTTTTGTAACTGGGGTTGTGTGGTGTTTGTCACTGGGTGTGTGTGGTTTTGTCACTGGAGGTGTGTGGCGTTTGTCAGTGTGGGTGTGTGGGGTTTGTCACTGGGTGTGTGTGGGGTTTGTCACTGGGTGAGTTGGTTTTGTAACTGGGGGTGTGTGGGGTTTGTCACTGGGTGAGTTGGTTTTGTAACTGGGGGTGTGTGGGGTTTCTCACTGGGTGTGTGTGGGTTTTGAAACTGGATGTGTGGGTTTTGTCACTGGGGCTGTGTGGGGTTTGTCACTGGGGGTGTGTGGGGCTTGTCACTGGGGGTGTGTGGGATTTGTCACTGGGGGTGTGGGGGATTTGTCACTGGGTGCGCTCGTTTTGTCACTGGGTGTGTGTGGGGTTTGTCACTGGCTGAGTTGGTTTTGTAACTGGGGGTGTGTGGGGTTTCTCACTGGGTGTGTGTGGGTTTTGAAACTGGATGTGTGGGTTTTGTCACTGGGGGTGTGTGGGGTTTGTCACTGGGGGTGTGTGGGGCTTGTCACTGGGGGTGTGGGGGATTTGTCACTGGGTGCGCTCGTTTTGTCACTGGATGTGTGTGGGGTTTGTCACTGGGGGTGTGTGGTGCTTGTCACTGGGGGTGTGTGGTGTTTGTCACTGGGGATGTGTGGGTTTTGTCACTGGTGGTGTGTAGGATTTGTCACTGTAGGTGTATGGTTTTTATCACTGGGGTTATTTGCGGTTTGTCACTGGGTGTGTGTGGGTTTTGTAACTGGGGTTGTGTGGTGTTTGTCACTGGGTGTGTGTGGGGTTTGTCACTGGATGTGTGGGGTTTGTCACTGGGGGTGTGTGGGGTTTGTCACTGGATGTGTGGGGTTTGTCACTGGATGTGTGGGGTTTGTCACGGGGGGTGTGTGGTGTTTGTCACTGGGGGTGTGTGGGGTTTGTCACTGGATGTGTGGGGTTTGTCACTGGGGGTGTGTGGGGTTTGTCACTTGGGGTGTGTTGCTTTTGTCACTGGGTGTGTGTACGTTTTGTCACTGGGTGTGTGTGGGTTTTGTCACTGGGTGTGTGTGGGTTTTGTCACTGGGGGTGTGTGGGTTTTGTCACTGGGTGTGTGTGGGGTTTGTCACTGGGTGAGTTGGTTTTGTAACTGGGGGTGTGTGGGGTTTCTAACTGGGTGTGTGTGTGTTTTGAAACTGGGTGTGTGGGTTTTGTCACTGGGGCTGTGTGGGGTTTGTCACTGGGGGTGTGTGGGGCTTGTCACTTGGGGTGTGTGGGATTTGTCACTGGGTGTGCTCGTTTTGTCACTGGATGTGTGTGGGGTTTGTCACTGGGGGTGAGTGGGGCTGGTCACTGGGGCTTTGTGGGATTTGTCACTGGGGGTGTGGAGTTTGTCACTGGGTGTGTGTGGGGTTTGTCACTGGGGGTGTGGGGCTTGTCACTGGGGGTGTGTGGGGTTTTTCACTGGGGGTGTGTGGGATTTGTCACGGGGGTGTGTAGGTTTTGTCACTGGGGGTGTGTAGGTTTTGTCCCTGGGGGTGTGTTGCTTTTGTCACTGGGTGTGTGTACGTTTTGTCTGTGGGTGTGTGTAGGTTTTGTCTCTGGGTGTGTGTGGGTTTTGTCACTGGGTGTGTGTGGGTTTTGTCACTGGGTGTGTGTGGGGTTTGTCACTGGGTGTGTGTGGGGTTTGTCACTGGGTGTGTGTGGGGTTTGTCACTGGGTGAGTTGGTTTTGTAACTGGGGGTGTGTGGGGTTTCTAACTGGGTGTGTGTGGGTTTTGAAACTGGGTGTGTGGGTTTTGTCACTGGGGCTGTGTGGGGTTTGTCACTGGGGGTGTGTGGGGCTTGTCACTTGGGGTGTGTGGGATTTGTCACTGGGTGTGCTCGTTTTGTCACTGGATGTGTGTGGGGTTTGTCACTGGGGGTGAGTGGGGCTGGTCACTGGGGCTTTGTGGGATTTGTCACTGGGGGTGTGGAGTTTGTCACTGGGTGTGTGTGGGGTTTGTCACTGGGGGTGTGGGGCTTGTCACTGGGGGTGTGTGGGGCTTGTCACTGGGGGTGTGGAGTTTGTCACTGGGGGTGTGGAGTTTGTCACTGGGGGTGTGGGGCTTGTCACTGGGTGTGTGTGGGGTTTGTCACTGGGGGTGTGGGGCTTGTCACTGGGGGTGTGTGGGGCTTGTCACTGGGGGTGTGGAGTTTGTCACTGGGGGTGTGGAGTTTGTCACTGGGGGTGTGGAGTTTGTCACTGGGGGTGTGGGGTTTGGTCACTGGTGGTGTGTGGGTTTTGTCACTGGGTGTGTGGGCTTTGTCACTGGGTGTGAGGGGTTTGTCACTGGGGCTTTGTGGGATTTGTCACTGGGGGTGTGGAGTTTGTCACTGGGTGTGTGTGGGGTTTGTCACTGGGGGAGTGGGGCTTGTCACTGGGGGTGTGTGGGGTTTTTCACTGTGGGTGTGTGAGTTTTGTCACTGGGTGTGCGGGGTTTGTCACTGGGTGTGTGTAGGTTTTGTCACTGGGTGTGTGTTGCTTTTGTCACTGGGGGTGTGTTGGTTTTGTCACTGGGGGTGTGTTGGTTTTGTCACTGGGGGTGTGTGGGTTTTGTCACTGGGGGTGTGTGGGGTTTGTCACTGGGGGTGTGTGGGTTTTGTCACTGGGGGTGTGTGGGGTTTGTCACTGGGGGTGTGTGGGTTTTGTCACTTGGGGTGTTTGGGTTTGTCACGGGGGTGTGTAGGTTTTGTCACTGGCTGTGTGTAGGTTTTGTCACTGGGGGTGTGTTGCTTTTGTCACTGGCTGTGTATATGTTTTGTCTGTGGGTGTGTGTAGGTTTTGTCACAGGGGGTGTCTTGCTTTTGTCACTGGGTGTGTGTGGGTTTTGTCTCTCGTGGTGTGAAGGGGTGGTCAGTGTGGGTGTGTGGGTTTTGTCACTGGGGGTGTGTTGGTTTTGTCACTGGGGGTGTGTTGGTTTTGTCACTGGGGGTGTGTGGGTTTTGTCACTGGGGGTGTGTGGGGTTTGTCACTGGGGGTGTGTGGGTTTTGTCACTGGGGGTGTGTGGGGTTTGTCACTGGGGGTGTGTGGGTTTTGTCACTTGGGGTGTTTGGGTTTGTCACGGGGGTGTGTAGGTTTTGTCACTGGCTGTGTGTAGGTTTTGTCACTGGGGGTGTGTTGCTTTTGTCACTGGCTGTGTATATGTTTTGTCTGTGGGTGTGTGTAGGTTTTGTCACAGGGGGTGTCTTGCTTTTGTCACTGGGTGTGTGTGGGTTTTGTCTCTCGTGGTGTGAGGGGGTGGTCAGTGTGGGTGTGTGGGTTTTGTCACTGGGGGTGTGTGTGTTTTTGTCACTGGGTGTGTGTGTGTGGGTTTCGTCACTGGGGGTGTGTGGGTTTTGTTACTGGGTGTGTGGGTTTTGTTACTGGCTGTGTGGGTTTTGTCACTGGATGTGTGGGTTTTGTCACTGGGTGTGTGGGTTTTGTAACTGGGGTTGTGTGGGTTTTGTCACTGGGTGTGTGTGGGTTTTGTCACTGGGTGTGTGGGATTTGTCACTGGGGGTGTGTGGGGTTTGTCACTGGGGGTGTGTGGGGCTGGTCACTGGGGCTTTGTGGGATTTGTCATTGGGGGTGTGGAGTTTGTCACTGGGGGTGTGTGGGGTTTGTCACTGGGGGTGTGTGGGTTTTGTCACTGGGGGTGTGTGGGTTTTGTCACTGGGGGTGTGTGGGATTTGTCACTGGGGGTGTGGAGTTTGTCATTGGGGGTGTGTTGGTTTTGTCACTGGTGGTGTGTGGGATTTGTCACTGTAGGTGTGTGGTTTTTATCACTGGGGTTATTTGCGGTTTGTCACAGGGTGTGTGTGGGTTTTGTGACTGGGGTTGTGTGGTGTTTGTCACTGGGAGTGTGTGGGTTTGTCACTAGGGGTGTGTGGGTTTTGTCACTGGGGGTGTGTGGGGTTTGTCACTGGGGGTGTGTGGGTTTTGTCACTGGGGGTGTGTGGGGTTTGTCACTGGGGGTGTGTGGGTTTTGTCACTGGGGGTGTGTGGGTTTGTCACTGGGTGTGTGGGTTTTGTCACTGGGGGTGTGTGGGTTTGTCACTGCGTGTGTGGGTTTTGTCATTGGGGGTGTGGGGCTTGTCACTGGGGGTGTGTGGGGCTTGTCACTGGGGGTGTGTGGGGCTTGTCACTGGGGGTGTGTGGGGCTTATCACTGGGGGTGTGTGGGATTTGTCACTGGGTGTGTTCGTTTTGTCACTGGGTGTGTGTGGGGCTTGTCACTGGGGGTGTGGGGGATGTGTCACTGGGAGTGTGGAGTTTGTCACTGGGGGTGTGGGGTTTATCACTGGGGGTGTGGAGTTTGTCATTGGTGGTGTGTGGGGTTTGTCACTGGGGGTGTGTGGGTTTTGCACTGGTGGTGTGTGGGATTTGTCACTGTAGGTGTGTGGTTTTTATCACTGGGGTTATTTGCGGTTTGTCACTGGGTGTGTGTGGGTTTTGTAACTGGGGTTGTGTGGTGTTTGTCACTGGGTGTGTGTGGTTTTGTCACTGGAGGTGTGTGGTGTTTGTCAGTGTGGGTGTGTGGGTTTTGTCACTGGGTGTGTGTGGGGTTTGTCACTGGGTGTGTGGTGTTTGTCACTGGGTGTGTGTGGGGTTTGTCACTGGGTGTGTGGTGTTTGTCACTGGGTGTGTGTGGGGTTTGTCACTGGGTGTGTGGTGTTTGTCAGTGTGGGTGTGTTGGTTTGTCACTGGGTGTGTGTGGGTTTTGTCACTGGGGGTGTGTGGTGTTTGTCACTGGGTGTGTGTGGGTTTTGTCACTGGGGGTGTGTGGGTTTTGTCACTGGGGGTGTGTGGGGTTTGTCACTGGGTGTGTGTGGGGTTTGTCACTGGGTGAGTTGGTTTTGTAACTGGGGGTGTGTGGGGTTTCTCTCTGGGTGTGTGTGAGTTTTGAAACTGGATGTGTGTGTTTTGTCACTGGGTGTGTGTGGGTTTTGAAACTGTGGGTGTGTGGGGCTTGTCACTGGGGGTGTGTGGGATTTGTCACTGGGTGTGTGTGGGCTTTGTCACTGTGGGTGTGTGGGGCTTGTCACTGGGGGTGTGTGGGATTTGTCACTGGGTGTGCTCGTTTTGTCACTGGATGTGTGTGGGGTTTGTTACTGGGGGTGTGGAGTTTGTCTCTAGGGGTGTGTGGTGTTTGTAACTGGGGGTGTGTGGTGTTTGTAACTGGGGTTGTGTGGTGTTTGTCACTAGTTGTGTGTGGTTTTGTCACTGGGGGTGTGTGGTGTTTGTCACTGGGGGTGTGTTGGTTTGTCACTAGTTGTGTCTGGTTTTGTCACGGGGGTGTGTGGGTTTTCTCACTGGGTCTGTGGGGTTTGTCACTGGGTGTGTGTGGTTTTGTCAGTGTGGGTGCGTGGGTTTTGTAACTGGGGGTGTGTGGGGTTTGTCACTGGATGTGTGTGGTGTTTTTCACTGGGTGAGTTGGTTTTGTAACTGGGGGTGTGTGGGGTTTGTCACTGGGTGTGTGTGGGTTTTGAAACTGGATGTGTGGGTTTTGTCACTGGGGCTGTGTGGGATTTGTCACTGGGGGTGTGTGGGGCTTGTCACTGGGGGTGTGTGGGATTTGTCACTGGGTGTGCTCGTTTTGTCACTGGATGTGTGTGGGGTTTGTTACTGGGGGTGTGTGTGGCTTGTCACTGAGGGTGTGTGGTGTTTGTCACTGGGGGTGTGGAGTTTGTCATTGGGTTTGTGTGGGGTTTGTCACTGGGGGTGTGGAGTTTGTCATTGGGAGTGTGTGGGTTTTTATCACTGGGGTTATTTGCGGTTTGTCACTGGGTGTGTGTGGGTTTTGTACTGGTGGTGTGTGGGATTTGTCACTGTAGGTGTGTGGTTTTTATCACTGGGGTTATTTGCGGTTTGTCACTGGGTGTGTGTGGTTTTGTCACTGGAGGTGTGTGGTGTTTGTCAGTGTGGGTGTGTGGGTTTTGTCACTGGGGGTGTGTGGGGTTTGTCACTGGGTGTGTGTGGGGTTTGTCACTGGGTGAGTTGGTTTTGTAACTGGGGGTGTGCGGGGTTTCTCACTGGGTGTGTGTGGGTTTTGAAACTGGATGTGTGGGTTTTGTCACTGGGGGTGTGTGGGGTTTGTCACTGGGGGTGTGGGGGATTTGTCACTGGGTGTGTGTGGGGTTTGTCACTGGGGGTGTGGGGCTTGTCACTGGGGGTGTGTGGGGTTTGTCACTGGGGGTCTGTGAGATTTGTCACTGGGTGCGCTCGTTTTGTCACTGGATGTGTGTGGGGTTTGTCACTGGGGGTGTGTGGTGCTTGTCACTGGGGGTGTGTGGTGTTTGTCACTGGGGATGTGTGGGTTTTGTCACTGGTGGTGTGTAGGATTTGTCACTGTAGGTGTATGGTTTTTATCACTGGGGTTATTTGCGGTTTGTCACTGGGTGTGTGTGGGTTTTGTAACTGGGGGTGTGTGGTGTTTGTCACTGGGGGTGTGTGGGTTTTGTCACTGGAGGTGTGTGGTGTTTGTCACTGGGGGTGTGTGGGATTTGTCACTGGGGGTGTGTGGGTTTGTCACTGGATGTGTGGGGTTTGTCACTGGGGGTGTGTGGGTTTTGTCACTGGGGGTGTGTTGGTTTGTCACTGGATGTGTGGGGTTTGTCACTGGGGGTGTGTGGGGTTTGTCACTTGGGGTGTTTGGGTTTGTCACGGGGGTGTGTAGGTTTTGTCACTGGCTGTGTGTAGGTTTTGTCCCTGGGGGTGTGTTGCTTTTGTCACTGGGTGTGTGTACGTTTTGTCTGTGGGTGTGTGTAGGTTTTGTCTCTGGGTGTGTGTGGGGTTTGTCACTGGGTGAGTTGGTTTTGTAACTGGGGGTGTGTGGGGTTTCTAACTGGGTGTGTGTGTGTTTTGAAACTGGGTGTGTGGGTTTTGTCACTGGGGGTGTGTGGGGCTTGTCACTTGGGGTGTGTGGGATTTGTCACTGGGTGTGCTCGTTTTGTCACTGGATGTGTGTGGGGTTTGTCACTGGGGGTGAGTGGGGCTGGTCACTGAGGCTTTGTGGGATTTGTCACTGGGGGTGTGGAGTTTGTCACTGGGTGTGTGTGGGGTTTGTCACTGGGGGTGTGGGGCTTGTCACTGGGGGTGTGTGGGGTTTTTCACTGGGGGTGTGTGGATTTTGTCACTGGGTGTGTGTGGGGTTTGTCACTGGGGGTGTGGGGCTTGTCACTGGGGGTGTGTGGGGTTTTTCACTGGGGGTGTGTGGGATTTGTCACTGGGTGCGCTCGTTTTGTCACTGGGTGTGTGGGGTTTGTCACTGGGGGTGTGTGGTGCTTGTCACTGGGGGTGTGTGGGGTTTGTCACTGGGGGTGTGTGGGGTTTGTCACTGGGGATGTGTGGGTTTTGTCACTGGTGGTGTGTAGGATTTGTCACTGGGGGTGTGTGGTTTTTATCACTGGGGTTATTTGCGGTTTGTCACTGGGTGTGTGTGGGTTTTGTAACTGGGGGTGTGTGGTGTTTGTCACTGGGGGTGTGTGGGTTTTGTCACTGGGGGTGTGTGGTGTTTGTCACTGGGGGTGTGTGGGTTTTGTCACTGGGGGTGTGTGGTGTTTGTCACTGGGGGTGTGTGGTGTTTGTCACTGGGGGTGTGTGGTTTTTGTCACTGGGGGTGTGTTGGTTTGTCACTGGATGTGTGGGGTTTGTCACTTGGGGTGTTTGGGTTTGTCACGGAGGTGTGTAGGTTTTGTCACTGGCTGTGTGTAGGTTTTGTCCCTGGGGGTGTGTTGCTTTTGTCACTGGGTGTGTGTACGTTTTGTCTGTGGGTGTGTGTAGGTTTTGTCTCTGGGTGTGTGTGGGTTTTGTCTCTGGGTGTGTGTAGGTTTTGTCACTGGGTGTGTGTGGGTTTTGTCACTGGGTGTGTGTGGGTTTTGTCACTGGGTGTGTGTGGGGTTTGTCACTGGGTGAGTTGGTTTTGTAACTGGGGGTGTGTGGGGTTTCTAACTGGGTGTGTGTGTGTTTTGAAACTGGGTGTGTGGGGTTTGTCACTGGGGCTGTGTGGGGTTTGTCACTGGGGGTGTGTGGGGCTTGTCACTTGGGGTGTGTGGGATTTGTCACTGGGTGTGCTCGTTTTGTCACTGGATGTGTGTGGGGTTTGTCACTGGGGGTGAGTGGGGCTGGTCACTGGGGCTTTGTGGGATTTGTCACTGGGGGTGTGGAGTTTGTCACTGGGTGTGTGTGGGGTTTGTCACTGGGGGTGTGGGGCTTGTCACTGGGGGTGTGTGGGATTTGTCACTGGGGGTGTGGAGTTTGTCACTGGGTGTGTGGGGTTTGTCACTGGGGGTGTGGGGCTTGTCACTGGGGGTGTGTGGGGTTTTTCACTGTGGGTGTGTGGGTTTGGTCACTGGTGGTGTGTGAGTTTTGTCACTGGCTGTGTGTTGGCTTTGTCACTGGGTGTGTGTAGGTTTTGTCACTGGGTGTGTGTTGCTTTTGTCACTGGGGGTGTGTGGGTTTTGTCACTGGGGGTGTGTGGGTTTTGTCACTGGGGGTGTGTTGGTTTTGTCACTTGGGGTGTTTGGGTTTGTCACTGGGGGTGTGTGGGTTTTGTCACTGGCTGTGTGTAGGTTTTGTCCCTGGGGGTGTGTTGCTTTTGTCACTGGCTGTGTATATGTTTTGTCTGTGGGTGTGTGTAGGTTTTGTCACAGGGGGTGTCTTGCTTTTGTCACTGGGTGTGTGGGTTTTGTCTCTCGTGGTGTGAGGGGGTGGTCAGTGTGGGTGTGTGGGTTTTGTCACTGGGGGTGTGTGGGTTTTGTCACTGGGGGTGTGTGGGGTTTGTCACTGGGGGTGTGTGGGTTTTGTCACTGGGGGTGTGTGGTGTTTGTCACTGGGGGAGTTGGTTTTGTAACTGGGGGTGTGTAAGTTTTCTCACTGGGTGTGTGGGGTTTGTCACTGGGTGTGTGGGTTTTGTCACTGGGGTGTGTGGGTTTTGTCACTGGGGCTGTGTGGGGCTTGTCACTGGGTGTGTGTGGGGTTTGTCACTGGGGCTGTGGGGCTTGTCACTGTGGGTGTGTGGGGTTTTTCACTGGGGGCTGTGGGTTTGGTCACTGGTGGTGTGTGGGTTTTGTCACTGGGTGTGTGTTGGTTTTGTCACTGGGTGTGTGTAGGTTTTGTCACTGGGTGTGTGGGTTTTGTCACTGGGGCTGTGTGGGATTTGTCACTGGGGGTGTGTGGCTGGTCACTGGGGCTTTGTGGGATTTGTCACTGGGGGTGTGGAGTTTGTCACTGGCTGTGTGTGGGGTTTGTCACTGGGTGTGTGGTGCTTGTCACTGGGGGTGTGTGGTGTTTGTCACTGGGGATGTGTGGGTTTTGTCACTGGTGGTGTGTAGGATTTGTCACTGTAGGTGTATGGTTTTTATCACTGGGGTTATTTGCGGTTTGTCACTGGGTGTGTGTGGGTTTTGTAACTGGGGGTGTGTGGTGTTTGTCACTGGGGGTGTGTGGGTTTTGTCACTGGAGGTGTGTGGTGTTTGTCACTGGGGGTGTGTGGGATTTGTCACTGGGGGTGTGTGGGTTTGTCACTGGATGTGTGGGGTTTGTCACTGGGGGTGTGTGGGTTTTGTCACTGGGGGTGTGTTGGTTTGTCACTGGATGTGTGGGGTTTGTCACTGGGGGTGTGTGGGGTTTGTCACTTGGGGTGTTTGGGTTTGTCACGGGGGTGTGTAGGTTTTGTCACTGGCTGTGTGTAGGTTTTGTCCCTGGGGGTGTGTTGCTTTTGTCACTGGGTGTGTGTACGTTTTGTCTGTGGGTGTGTGTAGGTTTTGTCTCTGGGTGTGTGTGGGGTTTGTCACTGGGTGAGTTGGTTTTGTAACTGGGGGTGTGTGGGGTTTCTAACTGGGTGTGTGTGTGTTTTGAAACTGGGTGTGTGGGTTTTGTCACTGGGGGTGTGTGGGGCTTGTCACTTGGGGTGTGTGGGATTTGTCACTGGGTGTGCTCGTTTTGTCACTGGATGTGTGTGGGGTTTGTCACTGGGGGTGAGTGGGGCTGGTCACTGAGGCTTTGTGGGATTTGTCACTGGGGGTGTGGAGTTTGTCACTGGGTGTGTGTGGGGTTTGTCACTGGGGGTGTGGGGCTTGTCACTGGGGGTGTGTGGGGTTTTTCACTGGGGGTGTGTGGATTTTGTCACTGGGTGTGTGTGGGGTTTGTCACTGGGGGTGTGGGGCTTGTCACTGGGGGTGTGTGGGGTTTTTCACTGGGGGTGTGTGGGATTTGTCACTGGGTGCGCTCGTTTTGTCACTGGGTGTGTGGGGTTTGTCACTGGGGGTGTGTGGTGCTTGTCACTGGGGGTGTGTGGGGTTTGTCACTGGGGGTGTGTGGGGTTTGTCACTGGGGATGTGTGGGTTTTGTCACTGGTGGTGTGTAGGATTTGTCACTGGGGGTGTGTGGTTTTTATCACTGGGGTTATTTGCGGTTTGTCACTGGGTGTGTGTGGGTTTTGTAACTGGGGGTGTGTGGTGTTTGTCACTGGGGGTGTGTGGGTTTTGTCACTGGGGGTGTGTGGTGTTTGTCACTGGGGGTGTGTGGGTTTTGTCACTGGGGGTGTGTGGTGTTTGTCACTGGGGGTGTGTGGTGTTTGTCACTGGGGGTGTGTGGTTTTTGTCACTGGGGGTGTGTTGGTTTGTCACTGGATGTGTGGGGTTTGTCACTTGGGGTGTTTGGGTTTGTCACGGAGGTGTGTAGGTTTTGTCACTGGCTGTGTGTAGGTTTTGTCCCTGGGGGTGTGTTGCTTTTGTCACTGGGTGTGTGTACGTTTTGTCTGTGGGTGTGTGTAGGTTTTGTCTCTGGGTGTGTGTGGGTTTTGTCTCTGGGTGTGTGTAGGTTTTGTCACTGGGTGTGTGTGGGTTTTGTCACTGGGTGTGTGTGGGTTTTGTCACTGGGTGTGTGTGGGGTTTGTCACTGGGTGAGTTGGTTTTGTAACTGGGGGTGTGTGGGGTTTCTAACTGGGTGTGTGTGTGTTTTGAAACTGGGTGTGTGGGGTTTGTCACTGGGGCTGTGTGGGGTTTGTCACTGGGGGTGTGTGGGGCTTGTCACTTGGGGTGTGTGGGATTTGTCACTGGGTGTGCTCGTTTTGTCACTGGATGTGTGTGGGGTTTGTCACTGGGGGTGAGTGGGGCTGGTCACTGGGGCTTTGTGGGATTTGTCACTGGGGGTGTGGAGTTTGTCACTGGGTGTGTGTGGGGTTTGTCACTGGGGGTGTGGGGCTTGTCACTGGGGGTGTGTGGGATTTGTCACTGGGGGTGTGGAGTTTGTCACTGGGTGTGTGGGGTTTGTCACTGGGGGTGTGGGGCTTGTCACTGGGGGTGTGTGGGGTTTTTCACTGTGGGTGTGTGGGTTTGGTCACTGGTGGTGTGTGAGTTTTGTCACTGGCTGTGTGTTGGCTTTGTCACTGGGTGTGTGTAGGTTTTGTCACTGGGTGTGTGTTGCTTTTGTCACTGGGGGTGTGTGGGTTTTGTCACTGGGGGTGTGTGGGTTTTGTCACTGGGGGTGTGTTGGTTTTGTCACTTGGGGTGTTTGGGTTTGTCACTGGGGGTGTGTGGGTTTTGTCACTGGCTGTGTGTAGGTTTTGTCCCTGGGGGTGTGTTGCTTTTGTCACTGGCTGTGTATATGTTTTGTCTGTGGGTGTGTGTAGGTTTTGTCACAGGGGGTGTCTTGCTTTTGTCACTGGGTGTGTGGGTTTTGTCTCTCGTGGTGTGAGGGGGTGGTCAGTGTGGGTGTGTGGGTTTTGTCACTGGGGGTGTGTGGGGTTTGTCACTGGGTGTGTGGGTTTTGTCACTGGGGTGTGTGGGTTTTGTCACTGGGGCTGTGTGGGGCTTGTCACTGGGTGTGTGTGGGGTTTGTCACTGGGGCTGTGGGGCTTGTCACTGTGGGTGTGTGGGTTTTGTCACTGGGTGTGTGTTGGTTTTGTCACTGGGTGTGTGTAGGTTTTGTCACTGGGTGTGTGGGTTTTGTCACTGGGGCTGTGTGGGATTTGTCACTGGGGGTGTGTGGCTGGTCACTGGGGCTTTGTGGGATTTGTCACTGGGGGTGTGGAGTTTGTCACTGGGTGTGTGTGGGGTTTGTCACTGGGGGTGTGGAGCTTGTCACTGTGGGTGTGTGGGGTTTTTCACTGGGGGTGTGTGGGTTTGGTCACTGGGTGTGTGTGGGTTTTATCACTGGGTGTGTGTTGGTTTTGTCACTGGGTGTGTGTGGATTTTGTCACTGGGTGTGTGTAGGTTTTGCCACTGGGTGTGAGGGGTTTGTCACTGGGGGTGTGTGGATTTTGTCACTGGGTGTGTGTAGGTTTTGCCACTGGGTGTGTGGGGTTTGTCACTTGGGGAGTTTGGGTTTGTCACTGGGGGTGTGTTCGTTTTGTCACTGGGTGTGTGTAGGATTTGTCACTGGGGTTGTGTTGCTTTTGTCACTGGGGGTGTGTGGGTTTTCTCACTGGGGGTGTGTTGGTTTTGTCACTGGGTGTGTGTGGATTTTGTCACTGGGTGTGTGTGGGTTTTGTCACTTGGTGTCTGTGGGGTTTGTCACTGGGTGTGTGGGTTTTGTAACTGGGGGTGTGTTGAGTTTGTCACTGGTGGTGTGTGGGTTTTGTTACTGGGTGTGTTCGTTTTGTCACTGGGTTTGTGTGGGGTTTGGCACTGGGTGTGTTCGTTTTGTCACTGGGTTTGTGTGGGGTTTGTCATTGGGGGTGTGGAGTTTGTCATTGGGAGTGTGTGGGGTTTGTCACTGGGGGTGTGGAGTTTGTCATTGGGAGTGTGTGGGGTTTGTCACTGGGGGTGTGTGGTTTTTATCACTGGGTTTATTTGCGGTTTGTCACTGGGTGTGTGTGTGGGTTTTGTAACTGGGGTTGTGTGGTGTTTGTCACTGGGTGTGTGTGGTTTTGTCACTGGGGGTGTGTGGTGTTTGTCACTGGGTGTTTGTGGGTTTGTCACTGGGGGTGTGTGGTGTTTGTCACTGGGTGTGTGTGGGGTTTGTCACTGGGGGTGTGTTGCTTTTGTCACTGGGTGTGTGTAGGTTTTGTCACTGGGGGTGTGTTGCTTTTGTCACTGGGTGTGTGGGTTTTGTCACTGGGTGTGTGAAGGTTTTGTCACTGGGTGTGTGTGGGTTTTGTCACTGGGGGTGTGTGGGTTTTGTCACTGGGTGTGTGTAGGTTTTGTCACTGGGGGTGTGTGGGTTTTGTCTCTCGTGGTGTGAGGGGGTGGTCAGTGTGGGTGTGTGGGTTTTGTCACTGGGGGTGTGTGTGTTTTTGTCACTGGGTGTGTGTGTGGGTTTTGTCACTGGGGGTGTGTGGGGTATGTCACTGGATGTGTGGGTTTTGTCACTGGATGTGTGGGTTTTGTCACTGGGTGTGTGGGTTTTGTAACTGGGTGTGTGTGGGTTTTGTTACTGGGGGTGTGTGGGGTATGTCACTGGATGTGTGGGTTTTGTCACTGGATGTGTGGGTTTTGTCACTGGGTGTGTGGGTTTTGTAACTGGGTGTGTGTGGGGTTTGTCACTGGGTGTGTGGGTTTTGTCACTGGGGGTGTGTGGGGTTTGTCACTGGGTGTGTGGGATTTGTCACTGGGGGTGTGTGAGGTTTGTCACTGGGGATGTGTGAGGTTTGTCACTGGGTGTGTGGGATTTGTCACTGGGTGTGCTCGTTTTGTCACTGGGGGTGTGTGGGGTTTGTCACTGGGGGTTTGTGTGGCTTGTCACTGGGGGTGTGTGGGATTTGTCACTGGGGGTGTGTGAGGTTTGTCACTGGGGGTGTGTGGGGTTTGTCACTGGGGGTTTGTGTGGCTTGTCACTGGGGGTGTGTGGGATTTGTCATTGGGGGTGTGTGGAGTTTGTCACTGGGTGTGTGTGGGGTTTGTCACTGGGGGTGTGTGGGGTTTGTCACTGGGGGTGTGTGGGGCTTGTCACTGGGGGTGTGTGGGATTTTTCACTGGGGGTGTCTGGGTTTGGTCACTGGGTGTGTGTTGGTTTTGTCACTGTTTGTGTGTGGATTTTGTCACTGGGTGTGTGTAGGTTTCGCCACTGGGTGTGAGGGGTTTGTCACAGGGGGTGTGTGGGGTTTGTCACTTGGGGAGTTTGGGTTTGTCACTGGGGGTGTGTTCGTTTTGTCACTGGGTGTGTGTAGGATTTGTCACTGGGGGTGTGTGGGTTTTGTCATTTGGTGTCTGTGGGGTTTGTCACTGGGGGTGTGTTGGTTTTGTCACTGGGGGTGTGTTGCTTTTGTCACTGGGGGTGTGTGGGTTTTGTCACTGGGGGTGTGTAGGTTTTGTCACTGGGGGTGTGTTGCTTTTGTCACTGGGGGTGTGTGGGTTTTGTCACTGGGGGTGTGTTGGTTTTGTCACTGGGGGTGTGTGGGTTTTGTCATTTGGTGTCTGTGGGGTTTGTCACTGGGGGTGTGTTGGTTTTGTCACTGGGTGTGTGTGGGGTTTGTCACTGGGTATGTTCGTTTTGTCACTGGGTGTGTGGGCTTTGTCACTGGGGGTGTGTGGGGTTTGTCACTGGGGGTGTGTGGGATTTGTCACTGGCGGTGTTGAGTTTGTCACTGGGGGTGTGTGGGGTTCGTCATTGGGGTTGTGGTGTTTGTCACTGGGTGTGTGGGGTTTGTCACTGGGGATGTGTGGGTTTTGTCACTGGGGTGTGTTGGGATTTGTCACTGCAGATGTGTGGTTTTTATCACAGAGGTTATCTGCAGTTTCTCACTGCGTGTGTATGCTGTTTGTAACTGGGGGTGTGTGGTTTTGTCACTGGGGGTGTGTTGTTTTGTCACTGGGGGTGTGTGGGGTTTGTCACTGGGTGTGTGGGTTTTTTAACTGGGGGTGTGTGGTGCTTATCATTGGGGGTGTGTGGGATCTGTCACTGGGGATGTGTGGGTTTTGCACTGGTGGTGTGTGGGATTTGTCACTGGGGTTATTTGCGGTTTGTCACTGGGTGTGTGTGGGTTTTGTAACTGGGGTTGTGTGGTGTTTGTCACTGGGTGTGTGTGGGTTTTGTCACTGGGGGTGTGTGGTGTTTGTCAGTGTGGGTGTGTGGGTTTTGTCACTGGGTGTGTGTGGGGTTTGTCACTGGGTGAGTTGGTTTTGTAACTGGGGGTGTGTGGGGTTTCTCACTGGGTGTGTGTGGGTTTTGAAACTGGGTGTGTGGGTTTTGTCACTGGGGCTGTGTGGGGCTTGTCACTGGGGGTGTGTGGGATTTGTCACTGGGGGTGTGTGGGGTTTGTCACGGGGGATGTGTGTGGGATTTGTCACTTGGGGAGTTTGGGTTTGTCACTGGGGGTGTGTTCGTTTTGTCACTGGGTGTGTGTAGGATTTGTCACTGGGGGTGTGTGGGTTTTATCACTGGGTGTGTGTTGGTTTTGTCACTGGGGGTGTGTGGTGTTTGTCACTGGGTGTGTGTAGGATTTGTCACTGGGGGTGTGTGGTGTTTGTCACTGGGTGTGTGTAGGATTTGTCACTGGGGGTGTGTGGGGTTTGTCACTGGGTGTGTGTGGGTTTTGTAACTGGGGTTGTGTGGTGTTTGTCACTGGGTGTGTGTGGTTTTGTCACTGGGGGTGTGTGGTTTTGTCACTGGGGGTGTGTGGTGTTTGTCAGTGTGGGTGTGTGGGTTTTGTCTCTGGGAGTGTGTGGGGTTTCTCACCGGGTGTGTGTGGGTTTTGAAACTGGGTGTGTGGGTTTTGTCACTGGGGCTGTGTGGGGTTTGTCACTGGGGGTGTGTGGGGCTTGTCACTGGGGGTGTGTGGGATTTGTCACTGGGGGTGTGTGGGGTTTGTCACGGGGGGTGTGTGGGGCTTGTCACTGGGGATGTGTGTGGGATTTGTCACTTGGGGAGTTTGGGTTTGTCACTGGGGGTGTGTTCGTTTTGTCACTGGGTGTGTGTAGGATTTGTCACTGGGGGTGTGTGGGTTTTATCACTGGGTGTGTGTTGGTTTTGTCACTGGGGGTGTGTGGTGTTTGTCACTGGGTGTGTGTAGGATTTGTCACTGGGGGTGTGTGGTGTTTGTCACTGGGTGTGTGTTGGTTTTGTCACTGGGTGTGTGTGGATTTTGTTACTGGGTGTGTGTAGGTTTTGCCACTGGGTGTGAGAGGTTTGTCACTGGGGGTGTGTTGGTTTTGTCACTGGGTGTGTGCGGATTTTGTCACTGGGTGTGTGTAGGTTTTGCCACTGGGTGTGAGGGGTTTGTCACTGGGGGTGTGTGGGGTTTGTCACTTGGGGAGTTTGGGTTTGTCACTGGGGGTGTGTTCGTTTTGTCACTGGGGGTGTGTAGGATTTGTCACTGGGGTTGTGTTGCTTTTGTCACTGGGGGTGTGTGGGTTTTGTCACTGGGGGTGTGTTGGTTTTGTCACTGGGGGTGTGTTGGTTTTGTCACTGGGTGTGTGTGGGTTTTGTCACTTGGTGTCTGTGGTGTTTGTCACTGGGGGTGTGGGTTTTGTAACTGGGGGTGTGTTGAGTTTGTCACTGGGGGTGTGTGTGGTTTGGCACTGGGTGTGTTCGTTTTGTCACTGGGTTTGTGTGGGGTTTGTCATTGGGGGTGTGTGGGGTTTGTCACTGGGGGTGTGGAGTTTGTCATTGGGAGTGTGTGGGGTTTGTCACTGGGGGTGTGTGGTTTTTATCACTGGGTTTATTTGCGGTTTGTCACTGGGTGTGTGTGTGGGTTTTGTAACTGGGGTTGTGTGGTGTTTGTCACTGGGTGTGTGTGGTTTTGTCACTGGGGGTGTGTGGTGTTTGTCACTGGGGGTGTGTTGGTTTGTCACTGGGGTTGTGTGGTGTTTGTCACTGGGTGTGTGGTGTTTGTCACTGGGGGTGTGTGGTGTTTGTCACTGGGTGTGTGGTGTTTGTCACTGGGGTTGTGTGGTGTTTGTCACTGGGTGTGTGGTGTTTGTCACTGGGTGTGTGTGGGGTTTGTCACTGGGGGTGTGGGGCTTGTCACTGGGGCTGTGTTGGGTTTTTCACTGGGGGTGTGTAGGTTTTGTCACTGGGGGTGTGTTGCTTTTGTCACTGGGTGTGTGTAGGTTTTGTCACTGGGTGTGTGAAGGTTTTGTCACTGGGTGTGTGTAGGTTTTCTCACTGGGGGTGTGTGGGTTTTGTCTCTCGTGGTGTGAGGGGGTGGTCAGTGTGGGTGTGTGGGTTTTGTCACTGGGGGTGTGTGTGTTTTTGTCACTGGGTGTGTGTGTGGGTTTTGTCACTGGGGGTGTGTGGGGTTTGTCACTCGGGGTGTGTGGGGCTTGTCACTGGGGGTGTGTGGTGTTTGTCACTGGGGGTGTGTGGGGCTTGTCACTGGGGGTGTGTGGGATTTTTCACTGGGGGTGTCTGGGTTTGGTCACTGGGTGTGTGTTGGTTTTGTCACTGTTTGTGTGTGGATTTTGTCACTGGGTGTGTGTAGGTTTCGCCACTGGGTGTGTGGGGTTTGTCACTTGGGGAGTTTGGGTTTGTCACTGGGCGTGTGTTCATTTTGTCACTGGGTGTGTGTAGGATTTGTCACTGGGGGTGTGTTGCTTTTGTCACTGGGGGTGTGTGGGTTTTGTCACTGGGGGTGTGTTGGTTTTGTCACTGGGGGTGTGTGGGTTTTGTCACTGGGGGTGTGTTGGTTTTGTCACTGGGGGTGTGTGGGTTTTGTCATTTGGTGTCTGTGGGGTTTGTCACTGGGTGTGTGGGGTTTGTCACTGGGTGTGTGGGGTTTGTCACTGGGGGTGTGTGGGGTTTGTCACTGGGGGTGTGTGGGATTTGTCACTGGCGGTGTTGAGTTTGTCACTGGGGGTGTGTGGGGTTCGTCATTGGGGTTGTGGTGTTTGTCACTGGGTGTGTGGGGTTTGTCACTGGGGATGTGTGGGTTTTGTCACTGGGGTGTGTTGGGATTTGTCACTGCAGATGTGTGGTTTTTATCACAGAGGTTATCTGCAGTTTCTCACTGCGTGTGTATGCTGTTTGTAACTGGGGGTGTGTGGTTTTGTCACTGGGGGTGTGTTGTTTTGTCACTGGGGGTGTGTGGGGTTTGTCACTGGGTGTGTGGGTTTTTTAACTGGGGGTGTGTGGTGCTTATCATTGGGGGTGTGTGGGATCTGTCACTGGGGATGTGTGGGTTTTGCACTGGTGGTGTGTGGGATTTGTCACTGGGGTTATTTGCGGTTTGTCACTGGGTGTGTGTGGGTTTTGTAACTGGGGTTGTGTGGTGTTTGTCACTGGGTGTGTGTGGGTTTTGTCACTGGGGGTGTGTGGTGTTTGTCAGTGTGGGTGTGTGGGTTTTGTCACTGGGTGAGTTGGTTTTGTAACTGGGGGTGTGCGGGGTTTCTCACTGGGTGTGTGTGGGTTTTGAAACTGGGTGTGTGGGTTTTGTCACTGGGGGTGTGTGGGATTTGTCACTGGGGATGTGTGGGATTTGTCACTGGGGGTGTGTGGGTTTTGTCACTGGGGATGTGTGGGATTTGTCACTGGGGGTGTGTGGGATTTGTCACTTGGGGAGTTTGGGTTTGTCACTGGGGGTGTGTTCGTTTTGTCACTGGGTGTGTGTAGGATTTGTCACTGGGGGTGTGTGGGTTTTATCACTGGGTGTGTGTTGGTTTTGTCACTGGGTGTGTGTGGATTTTGTTACTGGGTGTGTGTAGGTTTTGCCACTGGGTGTGAGGGGTTTGTCACTGGGGGTGTGTTGGTTTTGTCACTGGGTGTGTGCGGATTTTGCCACTGGGTGTGTGTAGGTTTTGCCACTGGGTGTGAGGGGTTTGTCACTGGGGTTGTGTGGGGTTTGTCACTTGGGGAGTTTGGGTTTGTCACTGGGGGTGTGTTCGTTTTGTCACTGGGTGTGTGTAGGATTTGTCACTGGGGGTGTGTTGCTTTTGTCACTGGGTGTGTGTTGGTTTTGTCACTGGGTGTGTGTGGGTTTTGTCACTTGGTGTCTGTGGTGTTTGTCACTGGGGGTGTGGGTTTTGTAACTGGGGGTGTGTTGAGTTTGTCACTGGGGGTGTGTGTGGTTTGGCACTGGGTGTGTTCGTTTTGTCACTGGGTTTGTGTGGGGTTTGTCATTGGGGGTGTGTGGGGTTTGTCACTGGGGGTGTGGAGTTTGTCATTGGGAGTGTGTGGGGTTTGTCACTGGGGGTGTGTGGTTTTTATCACTGGGTTTATTTGCGGTTTGTCACTGGGTGTGTGTGTGGGTTTTGTAACTGGGGTTGTGTGGTGTTTGTCACTGGGGGTGTGTTGGTTTGTCACTGGGGTTGTGTGGTGTTTGTCACTGGGTGTGTGGTGTTTGTCACTGGGGGTGTGTGGTGTTTGTCACTGGGTGTGTGTAGGTTTTGTCACTGGGGGTGTGTTGCTTTTGTCACTGGGTGTGTGGGTTTTGTCACTGGGTGTGTGAAGGTTTTGTCACTGGGTGTGTGTGGTTTTGTCACTGGGGGTGTGTGGTGTTTGTCACTGGGGGTGTGTGGTGTTTGTCACTGGGGGTGTGTTGGTTTGTCACTGGGGTTGTGTGGTGTTTGTCACTGGGTGTGTGGTGTTTGTCACTGGGGGTGTGTGGTGTTTGTCACTGGGTGTGTGTAGGTTTTGTCACTGGGGGTGTGTTGCTTTTGTCACTGGGTGTGTGGGTTTTGTCACTGGGTGTGTGAAGGTTTTGTCACTGGGTGTGTGTAGGTTTTGTCACTGGGTGTGTGTAGGTTTTCTCACTGGGGGTGTGTGGGTTTTGTCTCTCGTGGTGTGAGGGGGTGGTCAGTGTGGGTGTGTGGGTTTTGTCACTGGGGGTGTGTGTGTTTTTGTCACTGGGGGTGTGTGTGGGTTTTGTCACTGGGGGTGTGTGGTTTTGTCACTGGGGGTGTGTGGTGTTTGTCACTGGGGGTGTGTGTGGTTTTGTCACTGGGGGTGTGTGGGGTTTTTCACTGGGTGAGTTGGTTTTGTAACTGGGGGTGTGTGGGGTTTGTCACTGGGTGTGTGGGTTTTGTCACTGGGGGTGTGTGGGGCTTGTCACTGGGGGTGTGTGGGGCTTGTCACTGGGGGTGTGTGGGGTTTGTCACTGGGGGTTTGTGTGGCTTGTCACTGGGGGTGTGTGGGATTTGTCACTGGGGGTGTGTGAGGTTTGTCACTGGGGGTGTGTGGGTTTTGTCACTGGGGGTGTGGAGTTTGTCACTGGGGGTGTGTGGGATTTGTCACTGGGGGTGTGTGGGATTTGTCACTGGTGGTGTGGAGTTTGTCACTGGGGGTGTGTGGGATTTGTCACTGGGGGTGTGGAGTTTGTCACTGGGGGTGTGTGGGATTTGTCACTGGGGGTGTGTGGGATTTGTCACTGGTGGTGTGGAGTTTGTCATTGGGGGTGTGTGGGATTTGTCACTGTAGGTGTGTGGTTTTTATCACTGGGGTTATTTGCGGTTTGTCACTGGGGGTGTGTGGGTTTTGTAACTGGGGTTGTGTGGTGTTTGTCACTGGGGGTGTGTGGGTTTTGTCACTGGGGGTGTGTGGGTTTTGTCACTGGGGGTGTGTGGGGTTTGTCACTGGGTGTGTGTGGTGCTTGTCACTGGGGCTTTGTGGGATTTGTCACTGGGTGTGTGGAGTTTGTCACTGGGGGTGTGGGGCTTGTCACTGGGGGTGTGGGGCTTGACACTGGGGGTGTGTGGGATTTTTCACTGTGTGTGTGTGGATTTTGTCACTGGGTGTGTGTAGGTTTTGCCACTGGGTGTGTGCGGATTTTGTCACTGGGTGTGTGTAGGTTTTGCCACTGGGTGTGAGGGGTTTGTCGCTGGGGGTGTGTGGGGTTTGTCACTTGGGGAGTTTGGGTTTGTCACTGGGGGTGTGTTCGTTTTGTCACTGGGTGTGTGTAGGATTTGTCACTGGGGTTGTGTTGCTTTTGTCACTGGGTGTGTGTGGGTTTTGTCACTGGGGGTGTGTTGGTTTTGTCACTGGGTGTGTGTGGGATTTGTCACTGGGGGTGTGGAGTTTGTCATTGGGGGTGTGTGGGATTTGTTACTGTAGGTGTGTGGTTTTTATCACTGGGGGTGTGTGGGATTTGTTACTGTAGGTGTGTGGTTTTTATCACTGGGGGTGTGTGGGATTTGTTACTGTAGGTGTGTGGTTTTTATCACTGGGGTTATTTGCGGTTTGTCACTGGGTGTGTGTGGGTTTTGTAACTGGGGTTGTGTGGTGTTTATCACTGGGTGTGTGTGGTTTTGTCACTGGAGGTGTGTGGGTTTTGTCACTGGGTGTGTGTGGGGTTTGTCACTGGGGGTGTGGGTTTTGTCACTGGGGGTGTGTGGGGTTTGTCACTGGGTGTGTGGGTTTTGTCACTGGGTGTGTGTGGGGTTTGTCACTGGGTGTGTGGGTTTTGTCACTGGGGGTGTGTGGGGCTTGTCACTGGGGGTGTGTGGGGTTTGTCACTGGGGGTGTGTGGGATTTATCACTGGGGGTGTGGGGCTTGTCACTGGGGGTGTGTGGGGTTTTTCACTGGGGGTGTGGGTCTTGACACTGGGGGTGTGTGGGGTTTTTCACTGTGTGTGTGTGGATTTTGTCACTGGGTGTGTGTAGGTTTTGCCACTGGGTGTGAGGGGTTTGTCACTGGGGGTGTGTGGTGTTTGTCACTGGGGGTGTGTGGGTTTTGTCACTGGGGGTGTGTGGTTTTGTCACTGGGGGTGTGTTGGTTTTGTCACTGGGTGTGTGAAGGTTTTGTCACTGGGTGTGTGTCGGTTTTGTCACTGGGGGTGTGTGGGTTTTGTCACTGGGTGTGTGTGGGTTTTGTCACTGGGGGTGTGGGTTTTGTCACTCGGGGTGTGGGTTTTGTCACTGGGTGTGTGTCGGTTTTGTCACTGGGGGTGTGTTGCTTTTGTCACTGGTGGTGTGTGGGTTTTGTCATTGGAGGTGTGTTGGTTTTGTCACTGGGTGTGTGGGGTTTGTCACTGGGTGTGTGGTTTTGTAACTGGGGGTGTGTGGGGTTTGTCACTGGGGGTGTGTGGGTTTTGTCACTGGGTGTGTGGTTTTGTAACTGGGGGTGTGTGGGGTTTGTCACTGGGGTTTGTCACTGGGTGTGTTTGGGGTTTGTCACTGGGGGTGCGTGGGGTTTGTCACTGGGTGTGTTCGTTTGTCACTGGGTTTGTGTGGGGTTTGTCACTGGGGGTGTGTGGGGTTTGTCACTGGGGGTGCGTGGGGTTTGTCACTGGGTGTGTTCGTTTGTCACTGGGTGTGTGTGTGGCTTGTCACTGGGGGTGTGGGGGGTTTGTCACTGGGGTTCTGTGGGGTTCGTCATTGGGTGTGTGGTGTTTGTCACTGGGGGTGTGTGGGGTTTGTCACTGGGGGTGTGTGGGATTTGTCTCTGGGGGTGTGGACTTTGTCACTGGGTGTGTGTGGGGTTTGTCACTGGGGTTTGTCACTGGGTGTGTTTGGGGTTTGTCACTGGGGGTGCGTGGGGTTTGTCACTGGGTGTGTTCGTTTGTCACTGGGTTTGTGTGGGGTTTGTCACTGGGGGTGTGTGGGGTTTGTCACTGGGGGTGCGTGGGGTTTGTCACTGGGTGTGTTCGTTTGTCACTGGGTGTGTGTGTGGCTTGTCACTGGGTTTGTGTGGGGTTTGTCACTGGGGGTGTGTGGGGTTTGTCACTGGGGGTGTGTGGGTTTTGTCACTGGGTGTGTGTTGGTTTTCTCACTGGGTGTGTGTGGATTTTGTCACTGGGTGTGTGTAGGTTTTGCCATTGGTTGTGTGGGATTTATCACTGGGGATGTGTGGGTTTTGTCACTGGGGGTGTTTGGGTTTGTCACTGGGGGTGGGTTCGTTTTGTCACTGGGTGTGTGTAGGTTTTGTCACTGGGGGTGTGTTGCTTTTGTCACTGGGGATGGGAGGGTTTTGTCACTGGGGGTGTGTTGGTTTTGTCACTGGGGGTGTGTGGGTTTTCTCACTGGGTGTCTGTGGGGTTTGTCACTGGATGTGTGTGGGGTTTGTCACTGGGGGTGCGTGGGGTTTGTCACTGGGGCTGCGTGGGGTTTGTTACTGGGTGTGTGTGGGGTTTGTCACTGGGGGTGCGTGGGGTTTGTCACTGGGTGTGTGTAGGTTTTGTCACTGGGGGTGTAGGTTTTGTCACTGTGGGTGTGTGGGGCTTGTCACTGGGGTTGTGTGGGATTTGTCACTGGGGGTGTGGATTTTGTCACTGGGTGTGTGTGGGGTTTGTCACTGGGGGTGTGGTGTATGTCACTGGGGGTGTGTGGGGCTTGTCACTGGGGGTGTGTGGTTTTGTCACTGTCGGTGTGTGGTGTTTGTCACTGGGGGTGTGTTGGATTTGTCACTGGTGGTGTGTGGGTTTTGTCACTGGGTGTGTGGGTTTGTCACTGGGGGTGTGTGGTGTTTGTCACTGGGTGTGTGTTGTTTTGTCACTGGGGGTGTGTGGGGTTTGTCACTGGGTGTGTGGGTTTTTTAACTGGGGGTGTGTGGTGCTTATCATTGGGGGTGTGTGGGATCTGTCACTGGGGATGTGTGGGTTTTGCACTGGTGGTGTGTGGGATTTGTCACTGGGGTTATTTGCGGTTTGTCACTGGGTGTGTGTGGTTTTGTCACTGGGGGTGTGTGGTGTTTGTCAGTGTGGGTGTGTGGGTTTTGTCACTGGGGGTGTGTGGGGATTGTCACTGGGGGTGTGTGGGGTTTGTCACTGGGTGAGTTGGTTTTGTAACTGGGGGTGTGTGGGGTTTCTCACTGGGTGTGTGTGGGTTTTGAAACTGGGTGTGTGGGTTTTGTCACTGGGGCTGTGTGGGGTTTGTCACTGGGGGTGTGTGGGGCTTGTCACTGGGGATGTGTGGGATTTGTCACTGGGGGTGTGTGGGATTTGTCACTGGGGGTGTGTGGGATTTGTCACTGGCTGTGTTCGTTTTGTCACTGGATGTGTGTGGGGTTTGTCACTGGGGGTGTGTGGTTTTGTCACTGGGGGTGTGTGGGATTTGTCACTGGGGGTGTGTGGTTTTTGTCACTGGTGGTGTGTGGGATTTGTCACTGGGGGTGTGGAGTTTGTCACTGGGGGTGTGTGGGATTTGTCACTGGGGGTGTGTGGGGCTTGTCACTGGGGGTGTGTGGTTTTGTCACTGGAGGTGTGTGGGTTTTGTCACTGGGTGTGTGTGGGGTTGTCACTGGGGGTGTGTGGGGTTTGTCACTGGGTGTGTGGGTTTTGTCACTGGGGGTGTGTGGGGCTTGTCACTGGGGGTGTGTGGGGTTTGTCACTGGGGGTGTGTGGTGTTTGTCACTGGGGCTTTGTGGGATTTGTCACTGGGTGTGTGGATTTTGTCACTGGGGGTGTGTGGGGTTTTTCACTGGGGGTGTGGGGCTTGTCACTGGGGGTGTGTGGATTTTGTCACTGGGTGTGTGTAGGTTTTGCCACTGGGTGTGAGGGGTTTGTCACTGGGGGTGTGTTGGTTTTGTCACTGGGTGTGAGGGGTTTGTCACTGGGGGTGTGTGGGGTTTGTCACTTGGGGAGTTTGGGTTTGTCACTGGGGTGTGTGGGTTTTGTCACTGGGTGTGTGTCGGTTTTGTCACTGGGGGTGTGTGGGTTTTGTCACTGGGGGTGTGGGTTTTGTAACTGGGGGTGTGTGGGTTTTGTAACTGGGGGTGTGTGGGGTTTGTCACTGGGGTTTGTCACTGGGTGTGTTTGGGGTTTGTCACTGGGTGTGTGGGGTTTGTCACTGGGGGTGCGTGGGGTTTGTCACTGGGTGTGTTCGTTTGTCACTGGGTTTGTGTGGGGTTTGTCACTGCGTGTGTGTGGGGCTTGTCACTGGGGGTGTGTGGGGTTTGTCACTGGGGGTGTGTGGGATTTGTCTCTGGGGGTGTGGACTTTGTCACTGGGTGTGTGTGGGGTTTGTCACTGGGGGTGTGGGGATTGTCACTGGGGGTGTGTGGGTTTTGTCACTGGGGGAGTGTGCTGTTTGTTACTGAGGGTGTGTGGGATTTGTCACTGGGGGTGTGTGGGTTTTGTCACTGGGTGTGTGTTGGTTTTGTCACTGGGTGTGTGTGGATTTTGTCACTGGGTGTGTGTAGGTTTTGCCACTGGTTGTGTGGGGTTTGTCACTGGGGGTGTGTGGGATTTGTCACTGGGGATGTGTGGGTTTTGTCACTGGGGGTGTTTGGGTTTGTCACTGGGGGTGTGTTCGTTTTGTCACTGGGTGTGTGTAGGTTTTGTCACTGGGGGTGTGTTGCTTTTGTCACTGGGGATGTGAGGGTTTTGTCACTGGGGGTGTGTTGGTTTTGTCACTGGGGGTGTGTGGGTTTTCTCACTGGGTGTCTGTGGGGTTTGTCACTGGATGTGTGTGGGGTTTGTCACTGGGGTTGCGTGGGGTTTCTCACTGGGGCTGCGTGGGGTTTGTCACTGGGTGTGTGTGGGGTTTGTCATTGGGGGTGCGTGGGATTTGTCACTGGGTGTGTGTAGGTTTTGTCACTGGGGGTGTGGGTTTTGTGACTGGGTGTGTGGGGCTTGTCACTGGGGTTGTGTGGGATTTGTCACTGGGGGTGTGGATTTTGTCACTGGGTGTGTGTGGGGTTTGTCACTGGGGGTGTGGAGTATGTCACTTGGGGTGTGTGGGGTTTGTCACTGGGGGTGTGTGGGGCTTGTCACTGGGGGTGTGTGGTTTTGTCACTGTCGGTGTGTGGTGTTTGTCACTGGGGGTGTGTTGGATTTGTCACTGGTGGTGTGTGGGTTTTGTCACTGGGTGTGTGGGTTTGTCACTGGGGGTGTGTTCATTTTGTCACTGGGGCTGTGTGGTTTTGTCACTGTCGGTGTGTGGTGTTTGTCACTGGGGCTGTGTTGGATTTGTCACTGGGTGTGTGTGGGGTTTGTCACTGGGGGTGTGTTGGTTTTGTCACTGTGTGTGTGTGGGTTTTGTCACTGGGTGTGTGTAGGTTTTGTCACTGGGTCTGTGGGGTTTGTCACTGTGGGTGTGTGGGGCTTGTCACTGGGGTTGTGTGGGATTTTTCACTGGGGGTGTGGATTTTGTCACTGGGTGTGTGTGGGGTTCGTCATTGGGGTTGTGGTGTTTGTCACTGGCCGTGTGTCGGGTTTGTCACTGGGGATGTGTGGGTTTTGTCACTGGAGGTGTGGGGCTTGTCACTGCAGATGTGTGGTTTTTATCACAGGGGTTATTTGTGGTTTCTCACTGGGTGTGTATGGGTTTTGTCACTGGGGGTGTGTGGTGTTTGTCACTGGGTGTGTGTGGTTTTGTCACTGGGGGTGTTCGTTTTGTCACTGGGTGTGTGTGGGGTTTGTCACTGGGGGTGTGTGGGGTTTGTCACTGGGGGTGTGGTGTTTGTCACTGGGTGTGTGTGGGGTTTGTCACTGGGGGTGTGTTGGTTTTGTCACTGGGGGTGTGTGGGGTTTGTCACTTGGGGTGTGTGGGTTTTGTCACGAGGTGTGTTTTGGCTTTGTCACTTGGGGTATTTGGGTTTGTCACTGGGTGTGTGTTGGTTTTGTCACTGGGGGTGTGTGGGGTTTGTCTCTCGTGGTGTGAGGGGTTGGTCAGTGTGGGTGTTTGGGTTTTGTCGCAGGGGAGTGTGTGGGGTTTGTCACTGAGGGTGTGTGTGGGTTTTGTCACTGGGTGTGTGTTGGTTTTGTCACTGGGTGTGTGTGGGTTTTGTCACTGGGTGTGTGTAGGTTTTGTCACTGGGTATGTGGGGTTTGTCACTGGGGTTGTTTGGGTTGGTCAGTGTGGGTGTGTGTAGGTTTTGTCACTGGGGGTGTGTTGCTTTTGTCACTGGGTGTGTGTGTGATTTGTCTCTCGTGGTGTGAGGGTTTGGTCAGTGTGGGTGTTTGGGTTTTGTCGCAGGGGAGTGTGTGGGGTTTGTCACTGAGGGTGTGTGTAGTTTGTCACCGGGTGTGTGTGGGTTTTGTCACTGGGTGTGTGTTGGTTTTGTCACTGGGTGTGTGAAGGTTTTGTCACTGGAGGTGTGAAGGTTTTGTCACTGGTTGTGCGGGGTTTGTATCTGTGGGTGTGTGGTGTTTGTCACTGGGTGAGTTGGGTTTGTAACTGGGGGTGTGTGGGGTTTGTCACTGGGGGTGTGTGGGGTTTGTCACTGGGGGTGTGTGGGGTTTGTCACTGGGTGTGTTGGGTTTGTCACTGGGTGTGTGTGGGGTTTGTCACTGGGGGTGTGTTGCTTTTGTCACTGGGTGTGTGTGTGATTTGTCTCTCGTGGTGTGAGGGGTTGGTCAGTGTGGGTGTGTAGGTTTTGTCACTGGGGGTGTGTGGTTTTGTCACTGGGTGTGTGTAGGTTTTGTCACTGGGGGTGTGTGGGTTTTGTCACTGGGGGTGTGGGGTTTGTCACTGGGTGTGTGTTGGTTTTGTCACTGGGGGTGTGTGTAGTTTGTCACTGGGTGTAAGTAGGTTTTGTCACTGGGGGTGTGTTGCTTTAGTCACTGGGGGTATGTTGGTGTTTGTCACTGGGGGTGTGTGTAGTTTGTCACTGGGTGTATGTAGGTTTTGTCACTGGGAGTATGTTGGTTTTGTCACTGGGGGTGTGTTGCTTTTGTCACTGGGTGTGTGTTGGTTTTGTCACTGGGGGAGTGTTGCTATTGTCACTGGGTGTGTGTGGGTTTTGTCACTGGGTGTGTGTAGGTTTTGTGACTGGGTATGTGGGGTTTGTCAATGGGGGTGTGTAGGTTTTGTCACTGGGGGTGTGTTGCTTTTGTCACTGGGTGTGTGTGGGTTTTGTCTCTCGTGGTGTGAGGGGTTGGTCAGTTTGGGTGTGTGGGTTTTGTCACTGGGGGTGTGTGGTTTTGTCACCGGGGGTGTGTTGGTTTTGTCACTGGGGGTGTGTGGTTTTGTCACTGGGGGTGTGTTGGTTTTGTCACTGGGGGTGTGTTGGTTTTGTCACTGGGGGTGTGTGGTTTTGTCACTGGGGGTGTGTTGGTTTTGTCACTGGGGGTGTGTTGGTTTTGTCACTGGGGGTGTGTTGGTTTTGTCACTGGGGGTGTGTGGTTTTGTCACTGGGGGTGTGTGGTTTTGTCACTGGGTGTGTGTAGGTTTTGTCACTGGGGGTGTGTGTAGTTTGTCACTGGGGGTGTGTTGGTTTTGTCACTGGGGGTGTGTGTTGGTTTTGTCACTGGGGGTGTGTGGGTTTTGTCACTGGGGGTGTGTGGGATTTGTCACTGGGGGTGTGTTGGTTTTGTCACTGGGGGTGTGTGGGGTTTGTCACTGGGGGTGTGTGGGTTTTGTCACTGGGTGTGTGTGGGGTTTGTCACTGGGGGTGTGTGGGTTTTGTCACTGAGGGTGTGTTGGTTTTGTCACTGGGGGTGTGTGTAGTTTGTCACTGGGGGTGTGTTGGTTTTGTCACTGGGGGTGTGTTGGTTTTGTCACTGGGTGTGTGTGTTGGTTTTGTCACTGGGGGTGTGTTGGTTTTGTCACTGGGTGTTTGTAGGTTTTGTCTCTGGGTGTGTGTAGGTTTTGTCACTGGGGGTGTGTTGGTTTTGTCACTGGGTGTGTGTAGGTTTTGTCACTGGGTGTGTGTAGGTTTTGTCACTGGGGTTGTGATGGTTTGTCACTGGGGGTGTGTTGGGTTTGTCACTGGGTGTGTGTTGGGTTTGTCACTGGGGGAGTGTTGCTATTGTCACTGGGTGTGTGTAGGTTTTGTCACTGGGTGTGTGTAGGTTTTGTCACTGGGTGTGTGGGGTTTGTATCTGAGGGTGTGTGGGTTTTGTCACTGGGGGTGTGTGGTGTTTGTCACTGGGTGAGTTGGTTTTGTCACTGGGTGAGTTGGTTTTGTAACTGGGGGTGTGTGAGGTTTGTCACTGGGTGTGTGGGTTTTGTAACAGAGTGTGTGTGGGTTTTGACACTGGGGGTGTGGGTTTTGTAACTGGGGTCTGAGTGTGGTTTGTCACTGAGGGTGTGTGGGGTTTGTTACTAGCGATGTGTGAGTTTTGTCACTGGGTGTGTGGGTTTTGTAACTATGGGTGTGTGAGGTTTGTCACTGGGGGTGTGTGGGGTTTGTCACTGGGTGTATTCGTTTTGTCACTGGCTGTGTGAGGGGTTTGTCACGGGCGGTGTGTGTGGCTTGTCACTGGGGGTGTGTGGGATTTGTCACTGGGGGTGTGGAGTTTGTCACTGGGGGTGTGTGAGGTTCGTCACTGGGGGAGTGTGGTGTTTGTCACTGAGGGTGTGTGGTGTTTGTCACTGGGGGTGTGTGGGTTTTGTCACTGGGTGTGTGTGGGTTTTGTCACTGGGGGTGTGTGGGGTTTGTCACTGGGGGTGTGTTGGTTTTGTCACTGGGTGTGTGTTGGTTTTGTCACTGGGTGTGTGTGGGTTTTGTCACTGGGTGTGTGTAGGTTTTGTCACTAGGTGTGTGTAGGTTTTGTCACTAGGTGTGTGTGGGGTTTTTCACTTGGGGTGTGATGGTTTTGTCACTGGGTGTGTCTAGGTTTTGTCACTGGGTGTGTTGCTTTTGTAACTGGGAGTGTGTGGTGTTTGTCTCTGGGGCTGTGTGGTGTTTGTCACTGGGTGAGTTCGTTTTTTATCTGGGGGTGTGTGGGGTTTGTCACTGGGTGTGTGTGGGTTTTGTAACTGGGGGTGTGTGGGTTTTGTCACTGGAGGTGTGTGGTGTTTGTCAGTGTGGGTGTGTGGGTTTTGTAACTGGGAGTGTGTGGGGTTTGTCACTGGATGTGTGTGGTGTTTGTCACTGGGTGAGTTGGTTTTGTAACTGGGGGTGTGTGGGTTTTGTCACTGGGGGTGTGAGTTTTGTTACTGGGGTGTGAGTGGGGTTTGTCACAGGGTGTGTGGGGTTTGTCACTAGGGGTGTGTGGGGTTTGTTACTGGGGGTGTGTGGGGTTTGTCACTGGGTGTATTCGTTTTGTCACTGGATGTGTGAGGGGTTTGTCACTGGGGGTGTGTGGGGCTTGTCACTGGGGGTGTGTGGGATATGTCACTGGGTGTGTGGGTTTTGTCACTGGGGGTGTGTGGGGTTTGTCACTGGGGGAGTGTGGTTTTTGTCACTGGGGGTGTGTGTTTTTTGTCACTGGGGGTGTGGAGTTTGTCACTGGGAGTGTGTAGGTTTTGTCACTGGGTGTGTGGGGTTTGTCACTGGGGGTGTGTGGGGTTTGTCACTGGGTGTGTGTAGGTTTTATCACTGGGTGTGTGCAGGTTTTGTCACTGGGGGTGTGTTGCTTTTGTCACTGGGGTGTATGGGTTTTGTCACTGGGGGTGTGTTGCTTTTGTCACTGGGGGTGTATGGGTTTTGTCACTGGGGGTGTGTTGCTTTTGTCACTGTGGGTGTGTGGGTTTTGTCACTGGGAGTGAATTGCTTTTGTCACTGGGTGTGTGTTGCTTTTGTCACTGGGTGTGTGTTGGGTTTGTCACTGGGTGTGTGTAGGTTTTGTCACTGGGTGTGTGTGGGTTTTGTCACTGGGTGTGTGTGGGATTTGTCTCTCGTGGTGTGAGGGGTTGTTCAGTGTGGGTGTGTGGGTTTTGTCACGGGGAGTGTTTGGGTTTTGTCACTGGGGGTGTGTGTAGTTTGTCACTGGGTGTGTGCAGGCTTTGTCACTGGGGCTGTGTTTGTTTTGTCACTGGGGGGTGTGTTGGTTTTGTCACTGGGTGTGTGTAGGTTTTGTCACTGGGGGGTGTGTGCAGGTTTTGTCACTGGGGGTGTTTGCAGGTTTTGTCACTGGGTGTGTGTTGGTTTTGTCACTGGGGGTGTGTGGGGTTTGCCACTGGGTGTGTGTAGGTTTTGTCACTGGGGGTGTGTTGTTTTGTCACTGGGGTTGTGTGGGTTTTGTCACTGGGTGTGTGTGTGATTTGTCTCTCATGGTGTGAGGGGTTGTTCAGTGTGGGTGTGTGGTTTTTGTCACAGTGGAGTGTGTGGGTTTTGTCACTGAGGGTGTGTAGGTTTTGTCACTGGGTGTGTAGGTTTTGTCACTGGGGGTGTGTGGTTTTGTCACTGGGGGTGTGTTGGTTTTGTCACTGGGGGTGTGTGGTTTTTGTCACTGGGTGTTTGTAGGTTTTGTCTCTGGGTGTGTGTAGGTTTTGTCACTGGGGGTGTGTTGGTTTTGTCACTGGGGGTGTGTTGGTTTTGTCACTGGGGGTGTGTGGGTTTTCTCACTGGGTGTCTGTGGGGTTTGTCACTGGATGTGTGTGGGGTTTGTCACTGGGGGTGCGTGGGGTTTGTCACTGGGGCTGCGTGGGGTTTGTTACTGGGTGTGTGTGGGGTTTGTCACTGGGGGTGCGTGGGGTTTGTCACTGGGTGTGTGTAGGTTTTGTCACTGGGGGTGTAGGTTTTGTCACTGTGGGTGTGTGGGGCTTGTCACTGGGGTTGTGTGGGATTTGTCACTGGGGGTGTGGATTTTGTCACTGGGTGTGTGTGGGGTTTGTCACTGGGGGTGTGGTGTATGTCACTGGGGGTGTGTGGGGCTTGTCACTGGGGGTGTGTGGTTTTGTCACTGTCGGTGTGTGGTGTTTGTCACTGGGGGTGTGTTGGATTTGTCACTGGTGGTGTGTGGGTTTTGTCACTGGGTGTGTGGGTTTGTCACTGGGGGTGTGTTGTTTTGTCACTGGGGGTGTGTGGGGTTTGTCACTGGGTGTGTGGGTTTTTTAACTGGGGGTGTGTGGTGCTTATCATTGGGGGTGTGTGGGATCTGTCACTGGGGATGTGTGGGTTTTGCACTGGTGGTGTGTGGGATTTGTCACTGGGGTTATTTGCGGTTTGTCACTGGGTGTGTGTGGTTTTGTCACTGGGGGTGTGTGGTGTTTGTCAGTGTGGGTGTGTGGGTTTTGTCACTGGGGGTGTGTGGGGATTGTCACTGGGGGTGTGTGGGGTTTGTCACTGGGTGAGTTGGTTTTGTAACTGGGGGTGTGTGGGGTTTCTCACTGGGTGTGTGTGGGTTTTGAAACTGGGTGTGTGGGTTTTGTCACTGGGGCTGTGTGGGGTTTGTCACTGGGGGTGTGTGGGGCTTGTCACTGGGGATGTGTGGGATTTGTCACTGGGGGTGTGTGGGATTTGTCACTGGGGGTGTGTGGGATTTGTCACTGGCTGTGTTCGTTTTGTCACTGGATGTGTGTGGGGTTTGTCACTGGGGGTGTGTGGTTTTGTCACTGGGGGTGTGTGGGATTTGTCACTGGGGGTGTGTGGGGTTTGTCACTGGGGGTGTGTGGTTTTTGTCACTGGTGGTGTGTGGGATTTGTCACTGGGGGTGTGGAGTTTGTCACTGGGGGTGTGTGGGATTTGTAACTGGGGGTGTGTGGGGCTTGTCACTGGGGGTGTGTGGTTTTGTCACTGGAGGTGTGTGGGTTTTGTCACTGGGTGTGTGTGGGGTTGTCACTGGGTGTGTGGGGTTTGTCACTGGGGGTGTGTGGTGTTGTCACTGGGTGTGTGGGTTTTGTCACTGGGGGTGTGTGGGGTTTGTCACTGGGTGTGTGGGTTTTGTCACTGGGGGTGTGTGGGGCTTGTCACTGGGGGTGTGTGGGGTTTGTCACTGGGGGTGTGTGGGGTTTGTCACTGGGGGTGTGTGGTGTTTGTCACTGGGGGTGTGTGGTGCTTGTCACTGGGGCTTTGTGGGATTTGTCACTGGGGGTGTGGATTTTGTCACTGGGGGTGTGTGGGTTTTGAAACTGGGTGTGTGGGTTTTGTCACTGGGGGTGTGTGCGGCTTGTCACTGGGGGTGTGTGGGGCTTGTCACTGGGTGTGTGGGTTTTGTCACTGGGGGTGTGGAGTTTGTCACTGGGTGTGTGTGGGGTTTGTCACTGGGGGTGTGTGGGGTTTTTCACTGGGGGTGTGGGGCTTGTCACTGGGGGTGTGTGGATTTTGTCACTGGGTGTGTGTAGGTTTTGCCACTGGGTGTGAGGGGTTTGTCACTGGGGGTGTGTTGGTTTTGTCACTGGGTGTGAGGGGTTTGTCACTGGGGGTGTGTGGGATTTGTCACTTGGGGAGTTTGGGTTTGTCACTGGGGTGTGTGGGTTTTGTCACTGGGTGTGTGTCGGTTTTGTCACTGGGGGTGTGTGGGTTTTGTCACTGGGGGTGTGGGTTTTGTAACTGGGGGTGTGTGGGTTTTGTAACTGGGGGTGTGTGGGGTTTGTCACTGGGGTTTGTCACTGGGTGTGTTTGGGGTTTGTCACTGGGTGTGTGGGGTTTGTCACTGGGGGTGCGTGGGGTTTGTCACTGGGTGTGTTCGTTTGTCACTGGGTTTGTGTGGGGTTTGTCACTGCGTGTGTGTGGGGCTTGTCACTGGGGGTGTGTGGGGTTTGTCACTGGGGGTGTGTGGGATTTGTCTCTGGGGGTGTGGACTTTGTCACTGGGTGTGTGTGGGGTTTGTCACTGGGGGTGTGGGGATTGTCACTGGGGGTGTGTGGGTTTTGTCACTGGGGGAGTGTGCTGTTTGTTACTGAGGGTGTGTGGGATTTGTCACTGGGGGTGTGTGGGTTTTGTCACTGGGTGTGTGTGGATTTTGTCACTGGGTGTGTGTAGGTTTTGCCACTGGTTGTGTGGGGTTTGTCACTGGGGGTGTGTGGGATTTGTCACTGGGGATGTGTGGGTTTTGTCACTGGGGGTGTTTGGGTTTGTCACTGGGGGTGTGTTCGTTTTGTCACTGGGTGTGTGTAGGTTTTGTCACTGGGGGTGTGTTGCTTTTGTCACTGGGGATGTGAGGGTTTTGTCACTGGGGGTGTGTTGGTTTTGTCACTGGGGGTGTGTGGGTTTTCTCACTGGGTGTCTGTGGGGTTTGTCACTGGATGTGTGTGGGGTTTGTCACTGGGGTTGCGTGGGGTTTCTCACTGGGGCTGCGTGGGGTTTGTCACTGGGTGTGTGTGGGGTTTGTCATTGGGGGTGCGTGGGATTTGTCACTGGGTGTGTGTAGGTTTTGTCACTGGGGGTGTGGGTTTTGTGACTGGGTGTGTGGGGCTTGTCACTGGGGTTGTGTGGGATTTGTCACTGGGGGTGTGGATTTTGTCACTGGGTGTGTGTGGGGTTTGTCACTGGGGGTGTGGAGTATGTCACTTGGGGTGTGTGGGGTTTGTCACTGGGGGTGTGTGGGGCTTGTCACTGGGGGTGTGTGGTTTTGTCACTGGGGGTGTGTGGTGTTTGTCACTGGGGGTGTGTGGTGTTTGTCACTGGGGGTGTGTTGGATTTGTCACTGGGGGTGTGTTGGATTTGTCACTGGTGGTGTGTGGGTTTTGTCACTGGGTGTGTGGGTTTGTCACTGGGGGTGTGTTCATTTTGTCACTGGGGCTGTGTGGTTTTGTCACTGTCGGTGTGTGGTGTTTGTCACTGGGGCTGTGTTGGATTTGTCACTGGGTGTGTGTGGGGTTTGTCACTGGGGGTGTGTTGGTTTTGTCACTGTGTGTGTGTGGGTTTTGTCACTGGGTGTGTGTAGGTTTTGTCACTGGGTCTGTGGGGTTTGTCACTGTGGGTGTGTGGGGCTTGTCACTGGGGTTGTGTGGGATTTTTCACTGGGGGTGTGGATTTTGTCACTGGGTGTGTGTGGGGTTCGTCATTGGGGTTGTGGTGTTTGTCACTGGCCGTGTGTCGGGTTTGTCACTGGGGATGTGTGGGTTTTGTCACTGGAGGTGTGGGGCTTGTCACTGCAGATGTGTGGTTTTTATCACAGGGGTTATTTGTGGTTTCTCACTGGGTGTGTATGGGTTTTGTCACTGGGGGTGTGTGGGGTTTGTCACTGGGTGTGTGTGGTTTTGTCACTGGGGGTGTTCGTTTTGTCACTGGGTGTGTGTGGGGTTTGTCACTGGGGGTGTGTGGGGTTTGTCACTGGGGGTGTGGTGTTTGTCACTGGGTGTGTGTGGGGTTTGTCACTGAGGGTGTGTTGGTTTTGTCACTGGGGGTGTGTGGGGTTTGTCACTTGGGGTGTGTGGGTTTTGTCACGAGGTGTGTGTTGGCTTTGTCACTTGGGGTATTTGGGTTTGTCACTGGGTGTGTGTTGGTTTTGTCACTGGGGGTGTGTGGGGTTTGTCTCTCGTGGTGTGAGGGGTTGGTCAGTGTGGGTGTTTGGGTTTTGTCGCAGGGGAGTGTGTGGGGTTTGTCACTGAGGGTGTGTGTGGGTTTTGTCACTGGGTGTGTGTTGGTTTTGTCACTGGGTGTGTGTGGGTTTTGTCACTGGGTGTGTGTAGGTTTTGTCACTGGGTATGTGGGGTTTGTCACTGGGGTTGTTTGGGTTGGTCAGTGTGGGTGTGTGGGGTTTGTCACTGGGGGTGTGTTGCTTTTGTCACTGGGTGTGTGTGTGATTTGTCTCTCGTGGTGTGAGGGTTTGGTCAGTGTGGGTGTTTGGGTTTTGTCGCAGGGGAGTGTGTGGGGTTTGTCACTGAGGGTGTGTGTAGTTTGTCACCGGGTGTGTGTGGGTTTTGTCACTGGGTGTGTGTTGGTTTTGTCACTGGGTGTGTGAAGGTTTTGTCACTGGAGGTGTGAAGGTTTTGTCACTGGTTGTGCGGGGTTTGTATCTGTGGGTGTGTGGTGTTTGTCACTGGGTGAGTTGGGTTTGTAACTGGGGGTGTGTGGGGTTTGTCACTGGGGGTGTGTGGGGTTTGTCACTTGGGGTATTTGGGTTTGTCACTGGGTGTGTGTTGGTTTTGTCACTGGGGGTGTGTGGGGTTTGTCTCTCGTGGTGTGAGGGGTTGGTCAGTGTGGGTGTTTGGGTTTTGTCGCAGGGGAGTGTGTGGGGTTTGTCACTGAGGGTGTGTGTGGGTTTTGTCACTGGGTGTGTGTTGGTTTTGTCACTGGGTGTGTGTGGGTTTTGTCACTGGGTGTGTGTAGGTTTTGTCACTGGGTATGTGGGGTTTGTCACTGGGGTTGTTTGGGTTGGTCAGTGTGGGTGTGTGGGGTTTGTCACTGGGGGTGTGTTGCTTTTGTCACTGGGTGTGTGTGTGATTTGTCTCTCGTGGTGTGAGGGTTTGGTCAGTGTGGGTGTTTGGGTTTTGTCGCAGGGGAGTGTGTGGGGTTTGTCACTGAGGGTGTGTGTAGTTTGTCACCGGGTGTGTGTGGGTTTTGTCACTGGGTGTGTGTTGGTTTTGTCACTGGGTGTGTGAAGGTTTTGTCACTGGAGGTGTGAAGGTTTTGTCACTGGTTGTGCGGGGTTTGTATCTGTGGGTGTGTGGTGTTTGTCACTGGGTGAGTTGGGTTTGTAACTGGGGGTGTGTGGTGTTTGTCACTGGGGGTGTGTGGGGTTTGTCACTGGGGGTGTGTGGGGTTTGTCACTGGGTGTGTTGGGTTTGTCACTGGGTGTGTGTGGGGTTTGTCACTGGGGGTGTGTTGCTTTTGTCACTGGGTGTGTGTGTGATTTGTCTCTCGTGGTGTGAGGGGTTGGTCAGTGTGGGTGTGTAGGTTTTGTCACTGGGGGTGTGTGGGTTTTGTCACTGGGGGTGTGGGGTTTGTCACTGGGTGTGTGTTGGTTTTGTCACTGGGGGTGTGTGTAGTTTGTCACTGGGTGTAAGTAGGTTTTGTCACTGGGGGTGTGTTGCTTTAGTCACTGGGGTATGTTGGTGTTTGTCACTGGGGGTGTGTGTAGTTTGTCACTGGGTGTATGTAGGTTTTGTCACTGGGAGTATGTTGGTTTTGTCACTGGGGGTGTGTTGCTTTTGTCACTGGGTGTGTGTTGGTTTTGTCACTGGGGGAGTGTTGCTATTGTCACTGGGTGTGTGTGGGTTTTGTCACTGGGTGTGTGTAGGTTTTGTGACTGGGTATGTGGGGTTTGTCAATGGGGGTGTGTAGGTTTTGTCACTGGGGGTGTGTTGCTTTTGTCACTGGGTGTGTGTGGGTTTTGTCTCTCGTGGTGTGAGGGGTTGGTCAGTTTGGGTGTGTGGGTTTTGTCACTGGGGGTGTGTGGTTTTGTCACTGGGGGTGTGTTGGTTTTGTCACTGGGGGTGTGTGGTTTTGTCACTGGGGGTGTGTTGGTTTTGTCACTGGGGGTGTGTTGGTTCTGTCACTGGGGGTGTGTGGTTTTGTCACTGGGGGTGTGTTGGTTTTGTCACTGGGGGTGTGTTGGTTTTGTCACTGGGGGTGTGTTGGTTTTGTCACTGGGGGTGTGTGGTTTTGTCACTGGGGGTGTGTGGTTTTGTCACTGGGTGTGTGTAGGTTTTGTCACTGGGGGTGTGTGTAGTTTGTCACTGGGGGTGTGTTGGTTTTGTCACTGGGGGTGTGTGGGTTTTGTCACTGGGGGTGTGTGGGATTTGTCACTGGGGGTGTGTTGGTTTTGTCACTGGGGGTGTGTGGGGTTTGTCACTGGGGGTGTGTGGGTTTTGTCACTGGGTGTGTGTGGGGTTTGTCACTGGGGGTGTGTGGGTTTTGTCACTGAGGGTGTGTTGGTTTTGTCACTGGGGGTGTGTTGGTTTTGTCACTGGGTGTTTGTAGGTTTTGTCTCTGGGTGTGTGTAGGTTTTGTCACTGGGGGTGTGTTGGTTTTGTCACTGGGTGTGTGTAGGTTTTGTCACTGGGTGTGTGTAGGTTTTGTCACTGGGGTTGTGATGGTTTGTCACTGGGGGTGTGTTGGGTTTGTCACTGGGTGTGTGTTGGGTTTGTCACTGGGGGAGTGTTGCTATTGTCACTGGGTGTGTGTAGGTTTTGTCACTGGGTGTGTGTAGGTTTTGTCACTGGGTGTGTGGGGTTTGTATCTGAGGGTGTGTGGGTTTTGTCACTGGGGGTGTGTGGTGTTTGTCACTGGGTGAGTTGGTTTTGTCACTGGGTGAGTTGGTTTTGTAACTGGGGGTGTGTGAGGTTTGTCACTGGGTGTGTGGGTTTTGTAACAGAGTGTGTGTGGGTTTTGACACTGGGGGTGTGGGTTTTGTAACTGGGGTCTGAGTGTGGTTTGTCACTGAGGGTGTGTGGGGTTTGTTACTAGCGATGTGTGAGTTTTGTCACTGGGTGTGTGGGTTTTGTAACTATGGGTGTGTGAGGTTTGTCACTGGGGGTGTGTGGGGTTTGTCACTGGGTGTATTCGTTTTGTCACTGGGTGTGTGAGGGGTTTGTCACGGGCGGTGTGTGTGGCTTGTCACTGGGGGTGTGTGGGATTTGTCACTGGGGGTGTGGAGTTTGTCACTGGGGGTGTGTGAGGTTCGTCACTGGGGGAGTGTGGTGTTTGTCACTGAGGGTGTGTGGTGTTTGTCACTGGGGGTGTGTGGGTTTTGTCACTGGGTGTGTGTGGGTTTTGTCACTGGGGGTGTGTGGGGTTTGTCACTGGGGGTGTGTTGGTTTTGTCACTGGGTGTGTGTTGGTTTTGTCACTGGGTGTGTGTGGGTTTTGTCACTGGGTGTGTGTAGGTTTTGTCACTAGGTGTGTGTAGGTTTTGTCACTAGGTGTGTGTGGGGTTTTTCACTTGGGGTGTGATGGTTTTGTCACTGGGTGTGTCTAGGTTTTGTCACTGGGTGTGTTGCTTTTGTAACTGGGAGTGTGTGGTGTTTGTCTCTGGGGCTGTGTGGTGTTTGTCACTGGGTGAGTTCGTATTTTATCTGGGGGTGTGTGGGGTTTGTCACTGGGTGTGTGTGGGTTTTGTAACTGGGGGTGTGTGGGTTTTGTCACTGGAGGTGTGTGGTGTTTGTCAGTGTGGGTGTGTGGGTTTTGTAACTGGGAGTGTGTGGGGTTTGTCACTGGATGTGTGTGGTGTTTGTCACTGGGTGAGTTGGTTTTGTAACTGGGGGTGTGTGGGTTTTGTCACTGGGGGTGTGAGTTTTGTTACTGGGGTGTGAGTGGGGTTTGTCACAGGGTGTGTGGGGTTTGTCACTAGGGGTGTGTGGGGTTTGTTACTGGGGGTGTGTGGGGTTTGTCACTGGGTGTATTCGTTTTGTCACTGGATGTGTGAGGGGTTTGTCACTGGGGGTGTGTGGGGCTTGTCACTGGGGGTGTGTGGGATATGTCACTGGGTGTGTGGGTTTTGTCACTGGGGGTGTGTGGGGTTTGTCACTGGGGGAGTGTGGTTTTTGTCACTGGGGGTGTGTGTTTTTTGTCACTGGGGGTGTGGAGTTTGTCACTGGGAGTGTGTAGGTTTTGTCACTGGGTGTGTGGGGTTTGTCACTGGGGGTGTGTGGGGTTTGTCACTGGGTGTGTGTAGGTTTTATCACTGGGTGTGTGCAGGTTTTGTCACTGGGGGTGTGTTGCTTTTGTCACTGGGGTGTATGGGTTTTGTCACTGGGGGTGTGTTGCTTTTGTCACTGGGGGTGTATGGGTTTTGTCACTGGGGGTGTGTTGCTTTTGTCACTGTGGGTGTGTGGGTTTTGTCACTGGGAGTGAATTGCTTTTGTCACTGGGTGTGTGTTGCTTTTGTCACTGGGTGTGTGTTGGGTTTGTCACTGGGTGTGTGTGGGTTTTGTCACTGGGTGTGTGTGGGATTTGTCTCTCGTGGTGTGAGGGGTTGTTCAGTGTGGGTGTGTGGGTTTTGTCACGGGGAGTGTTTGGGTTTTGTCACTGGGGGTGTGTGTAGTTTGTCACTGGGTGTGTGCAGGCTTTGTCACTGGGGCTGTGTTTGTTTTGTCACTGGGGGGTGTGTTGGTTTTGTCACTGGGTGTGTGTAGGTTTTGTCTCTGGGGGGTGTGTGCAGGTTTTGTCACTGGGGGTGTTTGCAGGTTTTGTCACTGGGTGTGTGTTGGTTTTGTCACTGGGGGTGTGTGGGGTTTGCCACTGGGTGTGTGTAGGTTTTGTCACTGGGGGTGTGTTGTTTTGTCACTGGGGTTGTGTGGGTTTTGTCACTGGGTGTGTGTGTGATTTGTCTCTCATGGTGTGAGGGGTTGTTCAGTGTGGGTGTGTGGTTTTTGTCACAGTGGAGTGTGTGGGTTTTGTCACTGAGGGTGTGTAGGTTTTGTCACTGGGTGTGTAGGTTTTGTCACTGGGGGTGTGTGGTTTTGTCACTGGGGGTGTGTTGGTTTTGTCACTGGGGGTGTGTGGTTTTTGTCACTGGGTGTTTGTAGGTTTTGTCTCTGGGTGTGTGTAGGTTTTGTCACTGGGGGTGTGTTGGTTTTGTCACTGGGGGTGTGTTGGTTTTGTCACTGGGTGTGTGTAGGTTTTGTCACTGGGTGTGTGGGGTTTGTATCTGAGGGTGTGTGGGTTTTGTCACTGGGGGTGTGTGGTGTTTGTCACTGGGTGAGTTGGTTTTGTCACTGGGGGTGTGTGAGGTTTGTCACTGGGTGTGTGGGTTTTGTAACAGAGTGTGTGTGGGTTTTGTCACTGGGGGTGTGTGAGGTTTGTCACTGGGTGTGTGGGTTTTGTAACAGAGTGTGTGTGGGTTTTGTCACTGGGGGTGTGTGGGGTTTGTCACTGGGTGTATTCGTTTTGTCACTGGGTGTGTGAGGGGTTTGTCACGGGCGGTGTGTGTGGCTTGTCACTGGGGGTGTGTGGGATTTGTCACTGGGGGTGTGTGAGGTTCGTCACTGGGGGAGTGTGGTGTTTGTCACTGGGGGTGTGTGGGTTTTGTCACTGGGGGTGTGTGGTGTTTGTCACTGGGGGTGTGTGGGTTTTGTCACTGGGGGTGTGTGGTGTTTGTCACTGGGGGTGTGTGGGTTTTGTCACTGGGTGTGTGTGGGTTTTGTCACTGGGGGTGTGTGGGTTTTGTCACTGGGTGTGTGTGGGTTTTGTCACTGGGGGTGTGTGGGTTTTGTCACTGGGTGTGTGTGGGTTTTGTCACTGGGGGTGTGTGGGTTTTGTCACTGGGTGTGTGTGGGTTTTGTCACTGGGGGTGTGTGGGTTTTGTCACTGGGGGTGTGTGGGTTTTGTCACTGGGTGTGTGGGGTTTGTCACTAGGTGTGTGTGGGGTTTTTCACTTGGGGTGTTTGGGTTTGTCACTGGGTGTGTGTAGGTTTTGTCACTGGGTGTGTTGCTTTTGTAACTGGGAGTGTGTGGTGTTTGTCTCTGGGGCTGTGTGGTGTTTGTCACTGGGTGAGTTTGTTTTTTATCTGGGGGTGTGTGGGGTTTGTCACTGGGTGTGTGTGGGTTTTGTAACTGGGGGTGTGTGGGGTTTGTCACTGGGTGAGTTGGTTTTGTAACTGGGGGTGTATGGGGTATGTCACTGGGTGTGTGTGGGTTTTGTCACTGGGGGTGTGTGGGTTTTGTCACTGGGGGTGTGAGTTTTGTTACTGGGGTGTGAGTGGGGTTTGTCACAGGGTGTGTGGGGTTTGTCACTAGGGGTGTGTGGGGTTTGTTACTGGGGGTGTGTGGGGTTTGTCACTGGGTGTATTCGTTTTGTCACTGGATGTGTGAGGGGTTTGTCACTGGGGGTGTGTGGGTCTTGTCACTGGGGGTGTGGAGTTTGTCACTGGGGGTGTGTGGGGCTTGTCACTGGGGGTGTGTGGGATATGTCACTGGGGGTGTGGAGTTTGTCACTGGGGGTGTGTGGGGTTTGTCACTGGGGGAGTGTGGTTTTTGTCACTGGGGGTGTGTGTTTTTTGTCACTGGGGGTGTGGAGTTTGTCACTGGCAGTGTGTAGGTTTTGTCACTGGGTGTGTGGGGTTTGTCACTGGGGGTGTGTGGGGTTTGTCACTTGGGGTGTTTGGGTTTGTCACTGGGGGTGTGTGGGTTTTGTCACTGGGTGTGTGCAGGTTTTGTCACTGGGGGTGTGTTGCTTTTGTCACTGGGGTGTATGGGTTTTGTCACTGGGGGTGTGTTGCTTTTGTCACTGGGGGTGTATGGGTTTTGTCACTGGGGGTGTGTTGCTTTTGTCACTGTGGGTGTGTGGGTTTTGTCACTGGGAGTGAATTGCTTTTGTCACTGGGTGTGTGTTGCTTTTGTCACTGGGTGTGTGTTGGGTTTGTCACTGGGTGTGTGTAGGTTTTGTCACTGGGTGTGTGTGGGTTTTGTCACTGGGTGTGTGTGGGATTTGTCTCTCGTGGTGTGAGGGGTTGTTCAGTGTGGGTGTGTGGGTTTTGTCACGGGGAGTGTTTGGGTTTTGTCACTGGGGGTGTGTGTAGTTTGTCACTGGGTGTGTGCAGGCTTTGTCACTGGGGCTGTGTTTGTTTTGTCACTGGGGGGTGTGTTGGTTTTGTCACTGGGTGTGTGTGGGATTTGTCTCTCATGGTGTGAGGGGTTGTTCAGTGTGGGTGTGTGGTTTTTGTCACAGTGGAGTGTGTGGGTTTTGTCACTGAGGGTGTGTAGGTTTTGTCACTGGGGGTGTGTGGTTTTGTCACTGGGGGTGTGTGGTTTTGTCACTGGTTGTGTGTAGGTTTTGTCACTGGGTGTGTGTAGGTTTTGTCACTGGGGGTGTGTTGGTTTTGTCACTGGGGGTGTGTTGGTTTTGTCACTGGGTGTGTGAAGGTTTTGTCACTCGGTGTGTGTAGGTTTTGTCACTGGGTGTGTGGGGTTTGTATCTGGGGGTGTGTGAGGTTTGTCACTGGGGGTGTGTGGTGTTTGTCACTGGGTGAGTTGGTTTTGTCACTGGGGGTGTGTGAGGTTTGTCACTGGGTGTGTGTGGGTTTTGTAACAGGGTGTGTGTGGGTTTTGTCACTGGGGGTGTGGGTTTTATAACTGGGGGCTGAGTGTGGTTTGTCACTGAGGGTGTGTGGGTTTGTTACTAGGGATGTGTGTGTTTTGTCGTTGTGTGTGTGGGTTTTGTAACTGGGGGTGTGTGAGGTTTGTCACTGGGGGTGTGTGTATGAATTTGATTTTTTAGTCAACTTAAATACAGGAACTGAATTTTACAAGGTGCCAGAAGTGGACGAAATGCACCCTAGGATGTTGAATGAAGTGAGGGCGGAAATGGCAGCAGCACTCACCATAATCTTTTAGCCATCACTAGACTCAGGGATGGTGCCAGAGGACTGGAGAATTGCAGACATTACGCCCTTGTTCAAAAAAGTTTGTAAGGATAAGCCCATCAATTACACACCAGTCAGTTTAACTTCATTGGTGGGCAAAGTTCTGGAAAGTTATTCAGGATAGAATTAGTAGTCACATGGAAAAAGATGTGTTGATAATGAAAAGCCAGCAGGGATTTCTAAAGGGGAAATTGTGTTTAACTAACTTGCTGGTGTTTTTTGAACAGAAAAGATCGATAAGGAAAATGCTGTTGATGTGCTGTACATGGACTTTCAAAAGATATTGGATACAGCGCCACACAACAGACTTGTGAGAAAAGTTATTGCTCATGGAATAAAAGGGACAGGAGCAAAGTTGATACAAAATTGGCTGAGAAATTGGAAGCAGAGAGGTCAATGGATATTTTTTAGGCTGGAGGAAGGTTAGTCGTGGAATTCCCCGGGGGTCGGTATTGCGACCCTTGCATTTCCTGATATATATTAATGATCTAGATCTTGGTGTGCAGGGGACAATTTCAAAGTTTGCAGATGATATGGAGCTTGGGAGTGCTGTAAACTGTGAGGAGGACAGTGTAGAACTTCAAGAGGACATAGACAAGTTGGTGGAGTGGGCAGATAGGTGGCAGATGAAGTTCAATGTGGAGACGTGTGAGGTGATGCATTCTGGTTGGAAGAATATGGACAGACAATATAAAATAAGGTGTGAAATTTAGAAGGGGGTGCAGGGGCAGAAAGACCTAGGTGTGTATGTGCATAGATCATTGAAGGTGGCAAGACAGGTGGAGAGAGCAGTTAATAAAGCATACAGTATCCTGGGCTTTATTCACAGGGGCTGAGAGTACAAGAGCAAGGAGGTTATGCTGAATTTATATAAGATAATTGTTAGACCTCAGCTGGAATATTGTATACAGTTCTGGATGCCACATTATAGGAAGGAGGTGAGCACAGTAGAGAGAGTGCAGAAGAGGTTTAGAAGAATGGCTCCAGGGATGAAAAACTTCAACTATGAGGATATGTTGGCAAGATTGGGACTGTTCTCCTTGGCGAGAAGGCTAAGTGGACCTTTGATAAAGATGTTAAAAATCATAAGGGAGCTGGACAGAATAGATAGGGAGAAGCTGTTTCCGCTCATATAAGGATCAAGAACGAGAGGGCACAGATTTAAAGTGATCTGCAAAAGAAGCAAATGTGACATGAGAAAAAACTTTTTCACACAGCAAGTGGTTTGGGTCTGAAATATATTGTCTGGAAGTGTGGTGGAGGCAGGTTCAATCGAGGCATTCAAGGGGGCATTAGATGATTATTTAAATAGAAACAATGCGCAGGGGTATGGGGAAAAGGCAGGGCAATGGCACTAGGTCATAATGCTTATTTGGAGAGCCGGTGCAGAGACGATGGGCTGAATGGCCTCCTTCTGTACCGTTAAAATTCTGAGAGTCTGTGAATTACACCATCTTTCAATGAACTTATGCAAAAGTTTTTTGCTTTACTCTGAAGCCTTGAAATGTCTGGCAGAAGTCCAATATAAACTTTTCCAAACACTTGCCAGTTAAAAATAACGACTTGGAAAAATTAATGCAGTGCAGGTGACCTGAGGCGAGCTCAGAGAGGACAGAAACCTCCCATGGAGCAGAAAGTTAAAAGTTCAGTCAAATTAAAGACACATTTTATTGAGTCATGGATGATGCAGTTTGATAAAAAGGCAGGTTTCTCCAAAAAAAAAACAAGGGGGTTGTGGGGGGGGTCTATGCAAATGATTACATATACACATGAGATTACATTTTTTTTGGTTAGCCTTGCTGAGCTTTCAGAAACAATATAGGACTAACAGAATAATTAGGGTATGTCTATCCAGTTGCAGCTGTCCTTTGGTGATGTAAGGGGAGATAGTTTTGCTGAAAGCAAACATAACATTAGATGGATTAGGACATTGCTATTTTTGTTAAATACCTGATTACTGATAAGACGAGAGCCAAAAGAGGGAAATGGAAAGTCAATGTATGTAGGAGACAGGATGTTCATGAGATGAGGGGGAGGAGAATAATAGAGGAACAAAGGTCAAGTGTGGGTTATTTTTAGATAGCCATGTATGTAAGGCTCTGAAAGTATAAGCAAGGGCATATGATCCATGAGGTAATTATGATTGAAATTGTAATGCCACAAGAATCCTATCAATGTATAAGAGAAACCTTGTAACGCTGAGATCCCTTTTGGAATAATCTGAGACGATCTCCCCTGTATGCATACTTGCACTGATCAATAAACTGCTGCCTGCTTCACTTTACAGCTGATTTGTGCCTAGTGTCTTTAGATACCCCACAACATTGGAACTGCACTCATCCAGGCAAGTGGAGGGTATCTCATCACACTCCTGACTTGTGCCTTGTTGATGGTGTCCAGATTTTATGGAGTCGTGAGGTGAGCTACACAACCACTAGCACAACCATCTTTATGCTAGGTATAACTCCAACCAATGGAGAGCTTTCCTCCTGATTCCCATTGACTCCAGTTTTGCTGGGGCTCTCTGATGCCACACTTAGTCAAGTACGGCCTTGATGTCGAGGGCAGTCACTTTCACCTCACCTCGGGAGTTCAGCTCTTTTGCCCATAGTTGAACCAAGGCTGTAATGAGGTCAGGAGCTGAGTAGCCCTGGCAGAACCCAAACTGGGCATCAGTGAGCAGGTTATTGCTAAGTAAGCACCGCTTGATAGCACTGATGATGACCCCTTCCATTACTTTACTGATGATCGAGAGTAGACTGATGGGGCAGTAATTGGGCAGGTTGGATTTGCTCTGCTTTTTGTGTACAGGGCATAACTGAGCAATTTTCCACATAGCTGGGTAATGCCGGTGTTATAGCTGTACTAGAATAGCTTGGCTAGGGGTGTGGCAAGTTCTGACACACAAGTCTTCAGTACTATTGTCGGAATATTGTCAGGTCCCAAAGCCTTTGCCTTCCAGTGCCTTCAGCCGTTTCTTGATATCACATGGAGCGAATCAAATTAACTGAAGACTGGCATTTGTGATGCTGGGAACCTCCGGAGGAGGCCAAGATGGACCATCCACTCGGCATTTCTGGCTGAAGATAGTTGCAAATGCTTCAGCCTTATCTTTTGCACTGATGTGCTGGGGTCCCCCATCATTGAGGATGGGAATATTTATGTAGCCTTCTCCTCCAGTGAGTTGTTTAATTGTCCACCAGCATTCACAACCGTATCTGGCAGGACTGCAGAGCTTAGATCTGATCTGTTGGTTGTGGGATTGTTTAGGTCTGTCCATTGCATGCTGCTTGCATAGTTGGCATGCAAGTGGTCCTGTGTTGTAACTTCACCAGTATACCTGGTGATGCTCCATTCATAATCTCCTGCACTCTTCATTGAACCAGGGTTGATCCCCTGGCTTGTTGGTAATGGTAGAGTGGGGGATATGCTGGGCCATGAGGTTACAGATTGTGTTCTAGTACAATTCTGCTGCTCCTGATGGCCCACAGTGCCTCATGGATGCCCAGTCTTGAGTTGCTAAGTATATTCGAAATCTATCCCATTTAGCACAGTGGTAGTGCTACAGGACTCAATGGAGGTATCCTCAATGTGAAGATGGGACTTTGCCTCCACTGTGTGTTGGTCACTTATTCCATTACTGTCATGGACAGAAGCATCTTTGACAGATAGGTTAGTGAGGATGAGGTCATGCTGATTTATCCCTCTTGTTGGTTCCATAACCAGCTACCCAGACCCAGTCTAGCAGCTACACCCTTTAGGATTCTGCCATCTGGGTCAGTAGTGATTCTACTGAGCCACTTTTTCTAATGAATATTGAAGTCCCCATGCAGAGTACATTCTGTGTCCTTGCCACCCCCCACCCCGTACTTCTTCCAAGTGGCGTTCAACATAGAGGATTCATCAACTGAGGGAGGCGGGGGGCGTGGAGTGATGGGGGTGGGGGGGTTGTTGGTAACTGACAATCAGCAGGAGGTTTCCCTGCCCATGTTTGACCTGATGCCATGAGACTTCGTGGGGTCCAAAGTCAATGTTGACTCCTGATTGTACACCACTGTAGGTGAGACAGGACATACCCAGGGATGGTGATGATGGTGACTGGGACATTACCTGTAAGGTATGATTCTGTGAGGATGACTATGTCAGGCCTAGTCTGTGAGGCAGCTCTCTCAAATTTGGCACTAGCTCCCAGATGTTAGTAAGGAGGACTTTGCAGGGTCGACAGGGCTGGGTGCGCAGTTGTTGTTTCCAGTACCTAGGCCGATGCCGGGTGGTCCATCTGGTTTCATTCCTTTTAGACTTCATAGCAGTTTGATGCAACTGAGTGACTTGCCAGGCCATTTAGGGGGGGCATTTTAACAGTGAACCACACTGCTATGGTCTGGAGTCACATGTAGCCCAGAACAGATAAAGACAGCAGGTCTCCTTCTCCTCAGGGCATTGGTTTTTACAACAGTCGACAATGGTTTTGTGGTCACTATTACTGAGACTAGCAGAGAGCAAACCTGGTTGGAGAACGCACCTGGACAGCTGCTTCAGCTCCAGCTCCAGAACGCCAGGTTTGAAGAAAGGAATGATGAGTGACATCGCAGGAAAACCATAGGTTTGTTGGTTGGTGAGAAACTACTGTTAGGGAGTCTCTGTAAATAGCTGTAAACTGGAAAGAATATTATCTTTAAAGGAGTGGCTACTTGGATTTAAGTAAGAAACACTTGGAATAGGGGAGTAAATTTAAGTCAGGGCCAGAAAAATTAAGTAATATAAGTAAACCAAAGCACATTAAAATTAAAGCAAGGAAGTTGAAGTTAAGACATGGCAGGGCAGCTCGGTTGTGTGGAATGCGTATCCTTTAATATGTGGGAAGTCATGGATGCTGCCAGTGTCCTAGATGACCACATGTGCAGGAAGTGCTGTCAGCTGCAGAAACTTGAGCTCTGGGTTTCGGAGTTCAAGCGGCGGCTGGAGTCACTGTGGCACATCCACAAGGTTAAGAGCTAGGTAGATGGCACATTCAGAGAAGTGGTCACACCAGAGGCTGGGAGCACGCAGGCAGAAAGAGAATGGGCGACCACCAGGCAGTACAAGAGAACCAGGCAGGTGGTGCAGGAGTCCCATGGGGTCACGCTTACAGATCGGTTTTCTGTTTTGGAAGTTGGTTCCTCAGAGGAGTGTGGTCAGAGCCAAGTTTGTGGCACCACGAGCAGCTCGGTTGTTTGGGAGAGAAGGAAGAAGAAAGGAAGAGCAATAGTGATACGGGATTCATTAGTTAGGGGAACAGACAGGCATTTCTGTGGCCGTGGACATGACCCCAGGATGGTCTGTTGCCTCCCTGGTTCCAGGGTCAAGGATGTCACAGAGCGGCTGCAGGACATTCTTCTGTGGGAGATGATTAGCCAGAGGCTGTGGTCCACATTGGTACCAATGATTTAATTAGCAAAGGGAATGTGATCCTGTGATCAGAATTTAGGGAGCAAGGTCAAAAATTAGCAAGCAGGACCTCGAATGTAGTAATCTCCAGATTACTCCCAGTGCCACGTGCCAGTGAGAATAGAAATAAGAGGATAAGGCAGATGAATGTGTGGCTGGAAAGATGGTGCAGGAGGGAGGGCTTTAGATTCCTGAGATACTGGGACTGGCTCTGGGGGAGATGGTACCTGTACAAGCCAGACGCGTTGCACCTGAGCAGAGCTGGGACTGAGACCCTTGGTAGTACTGTTGGGGGGGGTGGAGGGGTGGGGTTTAAACTAACTCGGCAGGAGTGTGGGAACCAGGAGAGAGTATTAGAGAGGAATACCTGGGAGAGACAGAGAGACAGATACAGATAGTACAGAGATAACTAAGTTAATAGATGAAGTCGGAGTGAAGAGAAAGTCATGAAGTATAAATCAGGGTTACTGTACGTGTATGTGAATGCACAGAGTATAGTAAATAAGATTAGGGAGTTACAGGCACAGATTGCCATGTGGAAATATGATATTGTGGTGTAACAGAGACCTGGATCAAGGAAGGACAGGCAGGACTAGGTGTTAAATATTCCCTGGTACAATGTGTTCAGAAAAGAAAGGAGAAGAGGAGAAGTGGCGGTATTGGTTAAGGAGAGCATTGCAGTGCTGGAGAAAGAGGGTGTCCCAGAGGGTTCAAGTCAAAATCAATTTGGCTAGAACTAAAGAGTTAAAAAAGGTGCAATTGCATTGCCCAGTGTAGTCTACAGATTGCCAATTAGTGGCAAGGATGTAGAGGAACAAATTTGCAGGGAAATTACAGAGAGATGCAAGCATTATAGAGTAGTTATAATGGATGACTTTAATTACTCGAATGTAGACTGGGACAGTGGTAGTGTAAAGGGCAGGGAGGGGCAAGAGTTCCTAGGTTGTGTTCAGGAGAATTTTCTACAGCAGGATGTGTCCAATCCGACAAGAAAAGACACACTGATGGACCTGGTTCTTGGAAATGAGGTGGACCAAGTAGATCAAGTTTCAGTGGAGGAACATTGATGAGACAGTGATCATTATATCGTAAGGTTTAGGATGATGGTAGAAAAGGATAGTGTGCAATTGAGAGTAAGAATAATTAACTGGGGGAAAGCCAACTTCAATGGGGCAAGAACGGAGCTAGGCCAGATAGACTGGAACTAAAGGTTGGTGGTAAAATCTGTAGCTGAACAATGGGCTACCTTTAAAAACGAAATGGTTCGGGCACAGTCAAGGTATATTCCCTCAAAAGGGAAAGTAGGGCAAACAAATCCAGAGCTCCCTGGATGACAAAGGAGATAGAAATTAAGATAAGGAAGAAAAGTGCACTTATGACAGGTGTCAGGTAGAAAATACAATTGAGAACCAAGAGGAATAAGTTCAGAGGGGATGTGAGAAAGCAAATAAGAGAAGCAAAGAGGGATTATAAGAAAAGACTAGCAGGCAACATAAAGAGGATCCCCAAAGTCTTCTATCAGCACATAAGTAGTAAGAGGGTAGTAAAAGGAGGAGTGGGATCGATGAGGGACCAAAAAGGGGATCTACACATGGAGGCATGGGGCATGGCTGAGGTGATAAATGAATACCTTGCATCTGTCTTTACCAAGGAAACAGATGCTACCGAGGCCATGGTGACAGAGGAAGAAACTCTGTTCATAACTGATAAGGCGGAAGTGTTGGATAAACTGTCGGTTCTTAAGGTTGACAAGGCACTAGGACCGGATGAGATGCATCCAATGAAGTGAGAGTAGAAATTGCAGGGGCACTGGCCATAATCATTCAGTCTTCCCTAAACTCAGGGGAGGTGCCAGGGGACTGGAGAATTGTAAACATTACACTCTTGTTCAAAAGAATCCGTAAGGACAAGCCCAGCAATTACAGACCAGTCAGTTTAACTTCAGTAGTGAGGAAACCACGAGAGAAAATTATTCGGAATGAAATTAGTAGTCACATGGAAAAATGTGGAATGAGTAGGAAGACCCAGCATGGATTTCTAAAGAGGAAGTCGTTTTTATCTAACTTGCAGGAGTCTTTTGAAATGGTAACAGAGAGGGTTGATGAGGGTAATGCTGTTGACGTGGTGCACATGGAGTTTCAAAAGGCATTTGATATAGTGCCACACAACCGACCTGTGAGAAAAGTTATAGCTCGTGGAATAAAAGGGACAGTAGCAAAATGGATACAAAATTGGTTGAGTAGTAGGAAACAGAGGGTAATGGTCAATGGATATTTCTCGGGCTGGAGGAAGGTTTGTAGTGGAGTTCCCCAGGGGTCGGTATTGGAACTATTGCTTTTCCTGATATATATAAATGATCTAGACCTTGGTGTGCAGGGGACAATTTCAAAGTTTGTGAATGATACAATACTTGGAAGCATTGTAAACTGTGAGGAAGACAGTATAGAGCTTCAAAAGGACATAGACAAGTTGGTGGAGTGGGCAGATAGATGGCAGATGAAGTATAATGAGGAAAAGTGTGAGGTGATGCATTTTGGTAGGAAGAACATGGAGAAACAATATAAAATAAGGATGAAATTTTGAAGGGTTTGCAGGAGCAGAAAGACCTGGGTGTATACGTGCATAGATCATCGAAGGTGACAGGACAGGGGGAGAAAGCAGTTAGTAAAGCACATAGTATCCTGAGCTTTATTAATAGGGGCATAGAGTACATAGAGCAAGGAGGTTATGCTGAATTTATATAAGATACTCGTAAGACATCAGCTGGAATATTGTGTACAGTTCTGGTAGCCACGCCATTGGAAGGATGTGATTGGAGAGAGTGCAGAGGAGATTTGCAAGAATGGTTCCAGGAATGAAAAACTTCAGCTATGAGGATATTTTGGAGAAGTTGGCACTGTTCTCCTTGGAAAGAAGGCTAAGAGGAGATTTGATAGAGATGTTCAAAATCATGAGGAGTCTGGACAGAGTAGATGGGGAGAAGCTGTTCCCACTTGTGAAAGGATCGAGAATGAGAGAGTACAGATTTAAAGTAGTTAATTATCAAAAGAAGCTATGGTGACATGAGGAAAAACATTTTCACGCAGCAAGTGGTTAGGATCTAGAATACACTACCAGTGTGGGGGAGGTGGACCCAATCGAGGCATTCAAAAAGGAATTAGATATTTATGGGAAAAGGTTGAATGTACAGGGTTACAGGGAGAAGGCTGGAGATTGGCACTAAGTGAGTTGCTCATTCGCAGAGCCGGTGCAGACACAATGGGCTGAATAGGCCTTCTTCTGCCCTGTAAGAACTCTAATACAGGATCCAATGCAGCAATTTTCCAAATGTTCTTCAACAGCACATTCCAAACCCATGCCCTCTACTACTGAAAAGGACAACAGCAGCAGATACATGGGAACACCACCAGCTGCAAGTTTCCCTGCAGTTCACACGCTGTCCTGACTTGAAATTATATCGCCGTTCCTTCACTGTCGCTGGATTAAAAACCCTGGAACTCCCACCCTAACAGTACTGTGGGTGTACCTGCACCACATGGACTGCAGCGGCTCAAGAAGGCAGCTCATCAGCTTCCCAATTCACTTAGGCATGGGTATCAAATGCTGGCCTTGCCAGTGATGCTCACATCCCATGAAAGAATAATAAAAATAATTTCCACCTCTATTTACCTCACTGTGCCACCTGACTTAGCGTTGACAGCAAACTAAGATATCTAACTCTCTGTTGGGTGTAGAATTGGTGTTTGGGGTGATGGGGGAAATCATGCCCTGATGTCCTTCCCTCTGTGTTTCAGGCTCTCACTCTCTCCAGGTTTTCTTCACCAGTATGACTCCGATCCCTGGCTTCCCGCAGTATGTGGCGGTCGGCTGTGTGGATGGGGAGCTGTTTAGTGTATATGACAGCAATCGGCAGGAGTTGGTCCCCAGGGAGCAGTGGATGATGGAGAGCGAGGGGAGTGAGTCCTGGGAGTGGAAGAGGATGCTCGCAAGGGAATTGGAGCTGGATTTTAAAATGCATTTCCCGCTTGTCATGGCCTGGTTGGTGGTGAGTCCTTGCCTCCCCACGATTGGCCTTTTCCTATGGATTCGGAGGGTCTGGGTGGGATTCGGGAGAAGCCAGGAGTAGATTAGAGCTAGGCCGCTATAAAGTTGACACCTTGTTGCCCAAACCAATAGTAACAGCCAATAGGGAGTTGCTGGACATTGATTCATTAAATTCATAGATGGGCTGCCAAGGGGTCTGTTGAATAACCCACTAGTCCAGGAGGTGTATGACAGGCTTTTAATCTTTGGAGTGGTGGGACAGTAGGTAGGCTCGCCAAGTAGAACTGTGTCTGATTGGCTGTGTGTGTGCGAATGATTGACAGGTGTCCACACTTTGCAGTTGATGCTCGGCTGTGAACTGAGGGATATTGGGACCGGGGGGCATTCAACAAAGTCGCATTCGATGGACAAGATATCCTCATCTTCGACAAGGAACTGTACATGGTCACCTTTCACAAAGGGATTGAACAGCTTGCCCAGTCAGCCAATTGTTCTCTTGCCCCCTAAAACCTACATTCATTTGCAGTCTGAGTCCGAGGGGTGAAAAGTTCTGGATCAATTGGTGGCACCTTCGTGCTTTTGCATTGCTTGAGTGGGCAGGAAAGCATCAGAGGCCCGATTCCAAGATTATCGACGGAGCTGCTGCTGAACAGTCTCAGCTGCGAAGGAATACTTACTTCAGACAAGCTTTTCCAAGTGCGTGGCCACTAAACCCCACTTCCCATCGGGATGCGCTTGGGTATTTCCTTCAGTCTGTGCTGCCTTCCCACACCCCACTGCCCCTTCAACCTGACCCACCCTGGAGCCCTTGCCCTGGCACAGGCACAGAAAGCCAGCCAGGAAAAAGGGGCTTACCTGCGCTCCCACCCCCGCAAATGCGCAGCTCTTCTTCCTTGATGTCCTACAAGCAATGCTCGCGAGCGCAGCACAAGGGTTGTGTGCGCTCACCCCCGAATTCCCTTCGAAGTTCATGTTGCCAGGTGCACACCTTTTAAAGGCAGTTGTGAAACACGCCGTTTTGTAGTCATGCCGACGTAGGCAATGTGACGCGGGGGGGGCAGGGGGGAATAATTCCAGCGAGTAGTAGAGATGGAAATGTATTAAAACGATGCTCCCAACGTGCGGAGGCGGGAAACGGGGCCTGCCATTGACCATTGAGAGCTGGAGCGAATGATTGCAAGTTGGTTTCGCAATGGTGTAAAACCAATGTTTGGCCTTCTCGCCATATTGTTCCCCCCTTCCTTCCCACCCGCCCGCCATGATGCCTAATACCAGTGGGGCTAGAAAATTCCGGCCAGTGTTTCTGGGAGAAAAACTGAGATACTAGCTGCAACTGTGGAAAAAAAACACACCTCAGCTAAGAACTAGCACCTCCAGATACAATCAGTGAAATCCTACTGACCTTTTTTTTAATCTTCACTTTAACTTGGCCAAGGTTAGTATCCAGCACTTTGTAAAGTTATATTTCTTTCTGCATGCTTGGAGTTTAAGTGTGTTTGTGTACATTAGTGAAAAGTAGGGTGTATTTGTACATTTTTAACTTTTACCTGGATTAGTTTCAGCATAATAAAACCAACCCCTTACACGTTTAACTCAAGAATAGCTGTCTGGCTTAAATCTTACAAACTGCGCACAGTCAAGTACATACCAAATTGGCAATGCAGCATCATTTTAAAATTCAAAATCTCTGCTACAACCAAATGAGGATTGGGAAAAGAGAGGAGTCTCCTCACCTGGCCACAGTACCACTTTGGTTAGAACTTTCATGGTTCTAATGTTCTTTAACTCTGGAGTCTTGCATCTCAGGACCCTCTCTCTCAGCTTGACCATTCAAGAATTCCAGTCCCCTGTTAGGAGCCCTGTAGTTTACAAGAATTTTAAACTCTTTAAACTCTAAACTGTTTTTCTTCCAGGCAACTTGGTCACATGATCAGTTACTTGCAACAAGTTAATTTTTACAAAAAAATCAGCTTATAGAGAAACCTGATTCTTAAAAAGACCATCACCCCAGCATAAAATATGTTTGTTTTTCTCTAAAAGCCCTTGAGTTTTCACACAACACTCTCAAGAGAAAAAAAACCCTTACTGAATAAGGATTATTTTCACAGCCCTTTAAAATACTACACATTTTAACATTATAACACTTTAGCAATCAAATTATGTGTGATGCACAATATAATCTCCCCCCCCCCCCCCCCCCCCCCGCCGCTTGTAGTTCACTCACAATTCAAATGTCCAACATCTTGTGACCTCAAGCCCTTGACCCAAGGATCATGGCATTTAAACAGGTGCAAAGATTACATCCAAAACTGTTGACATATAAGATAAAATTTAGAAGCCTCCTTTATATAGCTACGAGGTATTTAAACAAGTCGTTAAACTCTGGACAAAGCCTCTGCAATGGTGTTTTCCCTTCCTGCAACGTGAGCAAGTTTTAAAATAAATGGTTGTGGACTCCAGTGGAACAAATGGGGAGCGTAGTCTGGAATTTCTCTTAAAATCACGAATGGATTATGGCTCCTGTAGATCACAGTCTTTCCAGCATTTCTGGAAACATAAAGTTTCAAATTGTTGAGGGGCCAAAGCAAGGCTTAATGCTTCCTTTCCAACTGCATTGTACTTTTGTTAACAAGGGTTAAGTTTTCTTGAAAAATAACTGACTGGATGCTCTATGGTGTCATCTTGATCTTGTAACAATGCGGCTCTCACCCCTTTATCACCAGCACCAGTTGCCATCTTGAAATTTGGAGCGTCCAACACAGGCCTATTTATCAAGACAGCCTTTAATCTCGCAAAGGCAGTCCAGCAAGACTCTGTCCAGTCATATTTGATTTTCTTCTTCCATGAATTTATTAATGGAGTGGCTAGCATGTTGAAATTCAGGACAAACTTCCTGTAAAATCCATATATTCCGAAGAACTGCAGTATCTCTCATTTGGTTTGGGGAATGGGAAAGTCCATAATCACTTGAACGTTAGCTTCTCCGGGCAGCACTCAACCTTGCCGCACAACATGCCCCAAGTAAATAATTTTGGCATTGGCAAATTCACTTTTCACCAAAGTTATCGTCAAGTCAGCTTTTTGTAGTCTCTGGAACATTACACTGAGGTGTTCCACATGGTCTTCCCAAGTGTCACTGTAGACCATTAAACCAGTGATATACACAACACAGTCAATGAATAACTTGATTTGTTAGCCTTCGAGAAGTATCTGCTGCATTCTTCATTGCAGATGGCATCACTTTACATTTATATAGGCTGCCTGGGGTTACAAAAGCAGAGATTTCCATGACCTGATCTGTTAGTGTCACTTGCCAATATTCTTTTCTAATAAGTCAATCTTGCTGATAAGCTCTAAGCTTCCGATTCTATCAATACTATCTTCAATTTATGGTATAGAATAAGAATCAGTTTTTGTTATAGCATTCACGTTATGATAACCAATGTAAAATATTTGAGTTCCGTCAGGTTTTGGTACCAATACAACTGCTGAACTCCAACTGCTTCAACTCAGTTCAATTATATCATGGCTATAAATTGAGAGAGGGGAATGTGCAATGAGACCTGGGTGTCCTTGTACACCAGTCACTAAAGGTAAGCATGCAGGTGCAGCAGGCGGTAAAGAAAGCAAATGGTATGTTGGCCTTCATAGCGAGAGGATTCGAGTACAGGAACAGGGATGTCTTGCTGCCATTATACACGGCCTTGGTGAGACCACACCTGGAATATTGTGTGTAGTTTTGGTCTCCTTATCTGAGGAAGGATGTTCTTGATATAGAGAGAGTGCAGTGAAGGTTTACCAGACTGATTCCTGGGATGGTGGGACTGGTGGTGGGACTGAGATGAGGAGAAATTTTTTCACCCAGAGAGTGGTGAACCTGTGGAATTTGTTACCACAGAAAGTAGCTGAGGCCAAAGCATTGTATGTTTTCAAGAAGGAGTTAGATATGGCTCTTGGGTTGATAGGGATCAAAGGATATGGCAAGAAAGCAGGAGCAGGCTATTGAGTTGGATGATCAACCATGATCATAATGAATGGTGGAGCAGGCTCGAAGAGTTGAATGGCCTAATCCTGTTCCCATTTTCTATGTTTCTAATATTCAGCTGGAAGGTGAATTCTTGTCTGATTTGAGCCAATTTCTCAGAGTTCAGTCTATAAGGTTTTGTTTAACGGCTGGAGTACTTCCCACATCAACTTCATGTGTATTTAAAAATGTTCATCCTAGTCTACTTCTACACATTCTTTTAGCAATTTGATTGTCACCCCGAGACTCTGCTGGAAGATGGTGTAATATATTACAAACTTTTATCGGTGATTTAATTTGAAAATGTTCAGTGTCTGTCTCATCATCTGAACTCTCAGGTATGGTCATATCCACTCTCTTACTTCCTTACTACCTGAAGTACACTCATTGGTTGATTATTCTCCCAGTTATAATACCACTTCAGCATATTCATGTGACACACTCATTGAATAAGCCCACTAAATCTAGCCTTCGGTGGTTGACCCTGCATAGATAACAGAATCAGTGCTTCATCCCAAGGTTTAGAAGTGCGTTCTTCAGCTGTCTTATCTGCTTGTTTTTTTCATTACCTGTCACAAAACCTTAAGGTGTCCTCAAACAACTATAGATGTTTGTCCTTGGCTTGTCTGTCCTTGGCTTGCTGCATTGTTCCAGTGAAGCCCAACACAAACTGGAGGAACAACACCTCATCTTCCGACTAGGCACCTTACAGCCTTCCGGACTGAATATTGAATTCAACAACTTTAGCTCGTGAGCTCCCTCCCCTATCCCCACCCCATTTCTGTTTCCCCCTTCCTTTTTTTTCCAATAAATCATAAAGATTTTCCTTTTCCCATCTATTTCCATTATAAAAAAAAAACACCCCCACTAGAGCTGTACCTTGGGTGCCCTACCATCCATTCTTAATTAGCACATTCGTTTAGATAATATCACCAACTTTAACTTTAACACCTATGTGTTCTATTGTACCATTGTCGTTGACATCTTTTGATGATCTGCTTCTATCACTGCTTGTTTGTCCATACAACCACATCCCCAACCCCCCCCCAACTTCTCTCTCTCTCTCTCTCTCTCTATCTCTCCGCCCACCACACACACACCTTAAACCAGCTTATATTTCAACTTTTTCTTGGACTCGAACTCAAGTTCTGTCGAAGGGTCATGAGGACTCGAAACGTCAACTCTTTTCTTCTCTGCCGATGCTGCCAGACCTGCTGAGTATTTCCAGGTAATTCTGTTTTTGTTTTGGATTTCCAGCATCCGCAGTTTTTTTGTTTTTGTTTTTATATATATAGATGTTTCTGTCAGTCTGTCTCAAAATTTGGACACACAGGGCAGAATTTTGTCATTGGCGAGCAGGGGGTGGGGCCCGCCGACACGTAAAATGACTCGGGATGAAGTCGGGCAGAACCGCCGATGTCACCCCGTCCCATTTAAATATTCAGGAAGGCGGGGGGCGCAGCAAAATCAGCTGCGGGCCCACCGACCTGTCAAAGGCCACTTGACACCATCGACAGGATCGATTAACCAATTAAAGGACCTGCCCGTTCAACATTAAGGTTGGTGAGCAGGCCAGGAGACCCAGCGGCAACTAGAGAAAACATGAAACCTCATCCACCGGCAGGATGAAGTTTCATGCAGGGTTTTAAAAATTGTAATAAAGTTGTTCTGTAGATTATGAACATGTCCCAACTCAACTTATTTAGTCAAGCATGTTTAATTGAATCCCAGGAGGTAGACCCTGGTTTGCAGGGATTATCTCAGACAGGGGAAGAACAGAAAAAAGTTCCTGAATGTTATTACGTAAAAAAACATATTTTAATGAAAAAATGGAGATCTCCTTAAAAAGACCTGTGGATGAGAAAGGGGCTGTAGTCCATCAAATTGTTATTCCTCCTGGCTATCGCAGGGAAATTTTAAGGACTGCACGAGATTCTGATGGGAAGTCATTTAGGAATAAGTAAGGCTCAAGCTCAAATAAAGAAAATGTTTGTTGGCTGGGATGTGGTTGAATTCTGCAAGACATGTCACACAGAAAATTGTCATAAGAGGGGACAGGTAAGGGAATTTTCTTTTCTCTATTTTTAATATTTTTAAAAGTTGAAGCAATCTCCCTGAGGCTGCACTTAGCCTCAGGGAGATGTGCGCTTTTCGTGCGAATGCGCAAAAAAGTGCACTCTCGATTTTATGGATTCCCCCCCTCCTGCACAGGGAGCACATAGCGCTTCTTGGCAGATGTCACGCTGGGCATGCCTTAATTGGCCCACCCACGTAAAATGGCAGTGTGGCCCCGATTGCTGATGGCGATCGGCTCCCCGCCCGCCCACAATTGGGTCAGGCCCGCCCACCTAATGGAAAATTCTGCCCTTAGTGAAAAACTGAAGTCACCCTTCAATCTTTTGCAGTAATCTTTCTTCGAGTAAATGGCCTCTGGGAACTTTGCAGACAAATCCATTATTGTTAAAAAATATTGATACCCCATTTTGGTAAGGGTCCAGTAGAACCCTGCTAAAGGTTTCAGCAATAGTGGATGTACAGCTCGATGGAGCTGGTTTAATTAACGGCAGGAGTTTTCTAACCATTTGCTGTGTGACATGTCTTGCAGAATTCAACCACATCCCAGCCAACAAACATTTTCTTTATTTGAGCTTGAGCCTTACTTATTCCTAAATGACTTCCCATCAGAATCTCGTGTAGTTCTTAAAATTTCCCTGCGATAGCCAGGAGGAATAACAATTTGATGGACTACAGCCCTTCCTCATCCACAGGTCTTTTTAAGGAGATCTCCATTTTCACATTAATATATCTTTTTTTTTACGTAATAACATTCAGGAACTTCTTCTGTTCTTCCCTTGTCTGAGGTCATCCCTGCAAACCAAGGTCTACCTCCTGGGATTCAATTAAACATGCTTGACTAAATAAGTCAGCCTAACTTTTTTCAGAGTTTTTAATCATCATCCCACTTCCTGAAAAAAAAATCCTGCCTTGCAGATGAATTTACTTTATCCTGTCCCACTTTCCGAGCTTGATGCCTCTTTGCTATGCAACCTGGGTACAATCCAAGATGTCCCGCCTGCAGAATCGTAGTTTCTCTTACCTCGGCCAGCTCTCTTAGAACTCAACTGCCAAATCATTTCTCCATTGAAAAAAAAATCAACCACTTCAATAGGCAAACTAGGGTCAATTCCTTCAGTAAGAACTCCATGTATCCTGTCACTTCATAACTTAACTTTGTATAAAGGGAACAGGTTTGTGTCACCCATAAATAATTATCAGTACCTTTTCTTTCACCAGACTATCTGGAAGGTAAATCACATCAATTTCAAGCTTCCTGATTTCCCTTTCTTTTTCTATTTCAAGCTGCTTCATGTGCAACTAAATCCTAGCCAACTCAATCTGTTTTTGATCTGGGTTAACCATTTCTTCTTCTCATTCCAAATACTGCACTGTTGCATCAAATATTGCTGCTTTTTTAGCCTCAGTTTTTTTTATTCTGACTTTAACTCTAATTCTCCTAATCTCATCTTTGTTCATTGTTGTAAATCACTCGCAGACAAATCTTCCCTCTTCAGAAAAGTCTTAGCAATTGACAAAGTCGCTTTGTTACAAAAACAAAAATTGCTGTAAAAACTCAGCAGGTCTGACAGCATCTGCGGAGGGAAAGACAGAGTTAATGTTTCGAGTCCATATGACTTTTCTTCAGAGCTAGTCACTTTGCTGTTCACTTGGTATAGTAAAATTTACCATGAACTCTGTGAGTCTAGACTTTAGCCAATATCCCAGCACACTCATCACAATCTGTGAATTCACATCCCCGCTAGAGCCCTCAGTTGTTATGATCTCAGGAGAGACCAATAGTGTTTTTATTTGCTGGAAATCTGAAATCCCAGGTATTTACTGAAAGAATGAAGCCACAAGGTGCATAGTTTAAAACAAAAGTTTACTACATGAAAATCAAACAACATGAACACAAATAACTACATTCTTAGACAATCAATTATGTTAAAGATATTAGACGTACAATGAAAACTGTTACTTATGCTCTAAACCAAACATTTTAATTCAACTTTCCTTCTACACCCATTTGACTTAGACCTCAAAACTCAAGCCAGATACTTAGCAAAAATTGGAAGATTACCACTTGGTTGAGTACTGTTTCAGAGGTTTGTATAAAGGTTGCAATTTCTTAGGCCTTGCACTTACTTCCTGCAAAGTTGTCCTTTCAAACCTCCTTCAGCCTTCCCACGGTTGTAAACTCCCAGTTCAACACAGATGTCGCTAACGTCTTAAGCGTAGCCACCTTGGGTCAAAACTCTCCAGTTTAATGTTGTTGAGCTCTGGAGTCTTGCACCTAAGAAATCTCTCTCTCTCTCTCTCTCTATATTCAGCTTGGCTATCCCAACAGTTCAACTCACTGTTAGGGGTCCTTCAGTTAACAAGAGTTTTAAATGCTTTCAGCCAACACATGGAATTTCAATTAATCCTGCTTGAAAGAGATGTTTCCTGCAGCAAGCTTGTTCTAAACTAAAAACTAAAACCATACTTGAGACCAGAGCCACAGGATCCTACTCACACATATAATTAACTTCTTGTTGACTCTTTTGCTTTACTGTTGTTTATCTTCCAGGCAACTTGGACATATGTATGGCCAGTTACGAGAAGCAAGTTGCTTTTGATAAGAAATCCACCTTTAGAGAAACCAAGTTCTTGAATGGACCATCGTCCCACCATAACATATGGGGCAGAACTGAGCCTTTGTTGAGTGGACTCGGTGGGGGCGGGCAATCGGGAAGCCGACAACCGCCCGCGATCGGGACTGCACTGCAATTTCACGCTGGCAGGCCAATTAGGACCCACCCAGTGTGAAACATGCATGGCAGCGCTCAGTGCTGCCTGTGTGGGGTGGGGGTGAGTGCGAGCGCGAATTTCACGCAGGTGCGCACTTGCAAATCTCCCTAAGGCACAGAGAGGGAGATGAAGAGCCTTCAAGAAAACTAAATAAAGGCTCATAAAATGTTATAAAACATGTCCCCTCATGTGACTCTGTCACATGAGCAGGGACATGTTATTAATTCAATTTTAAAATTTTTATTTTGTTTTTATTTGCTTTTGGAAACATCATCCCGTGGATGAGATTTCCTAAAAAGTGCAAAGGCCGCTTGGTGTTTTTGCCTGCCCGCCAACTGTAAAGTTGGGCAGGGAGAGGGAAATATAAGTGAATTAAGACTTTAATGGCCTGAACAGTCCTTTTAATTGTCAGCGGGTGGGCTGCTGATTCCTGTGTGTGCCCACCAACCAAAATATCGCCTGACTGCCTGTTGACGTCGGGATGCTCGCCCGGCATCAACATGCGTCAATTTACACTTGAGCGGGTCAGACGCACGGCTGCCCACTCACTGAGGTAAAGCTTTTGCCCATAGGGTTTTCCACCAACAGCACATGGGGTATCATATAAACCCAGTGTATTCTGGGATTATACACCAGTGAGCCTAACATTAATGGTAGGAATAATTATGGAAGAGGAGAGAATAGAAGGACATTTGGAAACAATAATGAATGGTCTGCATGGATTTCAAAAAGGAAAATCTTGTTTGACCAATGTTTTTGATGAGGTTACGGAGAGTTGACAGCGGTATTGCAGTAGACGTAATTAATCTGGATTTTCAAAAGCCTTAACGGTAAGATGACTCATAATTAGACTAATACATAAGGTCAGAGGATGCAGTCAGGGAACAAGTGGCAGAATGGATTGTTCGCTGACTTCAAGACATAAAACAGAGAGTGTGAGTAAGGGGTGGTTGCTCAGAGTGCCTGAAAGTGGGGAGTGGTGTTCCACACGGATCAATGCTGAGATCACTGATGCTCACAATTTAAATTAATGAATTGGACTTTGGAATCAAAAAATCAATTTCTAACTTTATGCATGGCACCAAGTTGGGGATATAGGCAATACTGAGGAGGACTGCAACAAATTACAGAAGAGCTTTTGTAAACTTGCAGAATGATTCTGTCTCTGATTCTCTCTTTCTCTCTGATTTTCTCTCTCTCCCTGATTCTGTCTCTTCCCAATTCTCCCTCTCTGATTCTCTCTCTCTCTTACTCTTTCTTTCCCATTCTCTCTCTCCCTCTCTGTGATTCTCCCTCTCTCTTTCTGTGATTCTTTTACACTTTCTCCAATTCTCTCTCTCTGATTCTCTCTCCCTGATTCTCTCTCTCCCTCTCTGATTCACTCTCTTCCCAATTCTCTCTCTCTGATTCTCTCTCTCTCTCATTTTTTCTCTCTCATTCTCTCTCTCCCTCTCTGTGATTTTCCCTCTATCTCTCTTTGTGATTCTTTTACACTTTCTCCAATTCTCTCTCTCTGATTCTCTCTCTCTAACAGATCTGCAGTCTTGCAACCAGGTTCATGTTATTGTAGGGATTGTATTTGGAGGCTTCATGATGCTCATCGCTCTCATCATTGTGGCTGTCATCTACAAAAGAAAGGTAGGAAATGGAGAGACAATGACAGCTACTTATTCACGGCCGAGGGTGGGTAGAGTAGGCCCCCAGGGGAGTAGCGCAGCATGTGAGGAATGGCTCGAGGGTTGATGGGGGGGCTCAGGGTGGGGGAAGTATCCCTGTGTTTGGAGGAATATGTCAGGGTGGGGGTGGTTCAGGCTGTTTGGGAAGGGTCTCAATTTGTGGAGGAGTGACACAAGATGGTGGCCTGTTCATCAGGGTTGGCTGGAGGATTTCAGGATTCAGTGTTTCAGAGTGTGGGTGTAGGGTCCTAGGTTGGTGTGTTATGAACAATGTATAAGTTTAAGTTGAATTTATGTAGATATGATATATATATATTTGGGTTAAAAATGGTAAATCAGTTTCATTTAGGTTTTGTTTACGAATCTTGGTGCCTTGGATACTGGGTAGAATTGTGAACTAAAAGCTTTCAGATGTTTTGGGTTTGTTTGTATATATACATTTTTAATGAGGCTTTACAACCTCTGAGGTTAAAGAGACGGGTTAAAAGGGGTTGAAAGTTCAGTAATTCTGGAAAAAATAAACAGAGTAGATAAGTTTTACTGTTGCGACAGCGATCCAGGGACACAGACACAGAAAAGGCAGGAGTGAAGAGAGAGGGTGTTCAGTTTATATAAAAGAGAGAAGATAGGGATTTTAAGCTTTCTGAGGAGAAAAAGAAACTCCAAGGCTAGTGGGACAGTAGTTGACTGATTAATAAAATGATGAGTTTAGCGGAGGTGCTGCTGGGAGACTGAGTTTAGGGAACTCATTTGTTTGCTCCGCAGTTGAAGAAACAGTGAGTTTAGAGTGTGGTTTTTGGGTGTCTCAGGGAGAGATAAAAGTTTGGGGGAGAAACATTGTGTGAATGCTCAGGAATTCACCAGAAGAAAGCTAAGTTCAACTGTGCCAGTCCCAAGCCAGTCTCCAGCTCCTATTTCTCTCTCTCTCTCTCTCTAGCTCCTATTTCTCTCTCTCCAGCTCACATTTCTCTCTCTCTCTCTAGCTCACATTTCTCTCTCTCTCTAGCTCATATTTCTCTCTCTCTCTAGCTCACATTTCTCTCTCTCTCTAGCTCACCTTTGTGTCAAACTAGAGGTAACTGTTCACAGGTATTTGTGTCTGTAAGGGTATTGGAATAAGATAAAGGAATAGTGGGAATGTTAATCATCCTCTTGTGTTTGTATTGAATCCTTTCCAACCTTTTTCTCTGGTATAATATAGTTAACTTTTCTTCTTTTGATAATTTTTTATATTCTTTATATTAAAGGTTCATCAGCAGACTCCTGTGAATTTGTTCAGTAACTTTACTCCAAGGTTTCTTTAAAAAAAGTTAGGACCTTTCAAGACCGTGTGGGTAGATGCTCCTATTTCTCCATCTCCATCCCTATCTCAAGCTCCTATTTGTTTGTCTCTATCTCAAGCTCCTATTTCTCTCTCTCTCTCTCACCAGCTCCTGTTTCTCTCCCTCTCTCTCCAGCTCCTGTCTCTCTCTCTCTTTCTCTCTCCCCAACTCCTGTCTCTCTCTCTCTCTCCAGCTCCTATCTCTCTCTCTCTCTCTCTCTCTCCAGTTCCTATCTCTCTCTCCAGCTCCTGTCTCTCTCGCTCTCTCTCTCTCTCTCCAGCTCCTGTCTCTCTCTCCCTCTCTCCAGCTCCTATTTCTCTCTCTCTCTCTTTCCAACTCCTGTCTCTCTCTCTCTCCAGCTCCTGTTTCTCTCTCTCTCCCCAACTCCTGTCTCTCTCTCCCTCTCTCCAGCTCCTATTTCTCTCTCTCTCTCCAGCTCCTGTCTCCCTCTCTCTCTGCCCAACTCCTCTCTCTCTCTCTCTCTCTTTCCAACTCCTGTCTCTCTCTCTCTCCAGCTCCTGTCTCTCTCACTCTCTCTCTCTCTCCAGCTCCTGTCTCTCTCTCTCCAGCTCCTATTTTTTTCTCTCTCTCTCTCGAGCTCCTATTTCTCTCTCTCTCTCTAGCTCACATTTCTCTCTCTCTCTAGCTCACATTTCTCTCTCTCTCTAGCTCACATTTTTCTCTCTCTCTAGCTCACATTTTTCTCTCTCTCTAGTTCACATTTTTCTCTCTCTCTAGCTCACATTTTTCTCTCTCTCTAGCTCACATTTTTCTCTCTCTCTAGCTCACATTTCTCTCTCTCTAGCTTACATTTCTCTCTCTCTCTAGCTCCTATTTTTCTCTATCTCCCTAGCTCCTATTTCTCTCTCTCTCTCTCACGCTCCTGTTTTTCTCTCTCTCTAGCTCCTACTTCTCTCTCTCTAGCTCCTACTCTCTCTCTCTAGCTCCTATTTCTCTCTCTCTCTCTCTAGCTCCTATTTCTCTCTCTCTAGCTCCTGTTTCTCTCTCTCTCTCTCGCTCCTGTTTCTCTATGTCTATCTCTAGCTCCTATTTCTCTATCTCTATCCCCACCTCCTGTTTCGCTATCTCTTCAGAAAGCTATAGGTCTGTTAGCCTAACATCTGTCATAAGGAAAATTAGAGATCCATTATAAAAGAAGTAATGGCAGGACATTTAGAAAATCATAATACAATCAGACAGAGCCAATAGGTTTTGTGAAAGGGAAATCATGTTTCACTAATTTATTAGAGTTATTTGAGGAAGTTACAAGCAAGGTGGATAAAGCAGAATCTGTAGCTGTGGCACATTTGGATTTCCAAAAGGCATTTGTAAGGAACCACATCAAAAGGTTACTACACAAAATAAAAAGCTCAATGTGTAGTGGGTAACATATTAGCTTGGAAAGGCTTGGTTAGTTAACAAGAAGCAGAGCATAGGGAGTGGGGATAAAGGAGTCATTTTCAGTTTAGCAAGCTTTAACTAGTGGAGTGCCACAAGAATCAGTACTGGGCCCTCAACTATTTATAATCTATATCAATGACTTGGATGTAGAGATCGAATGTATGGGAGCTAAATTTGCTGATGACACAAAGAGAGGTGGGAAGGTAAGTTCTCAAGAGGACACAGTATACAAAGGGATTTAAATAGATTAAGCGAGTAGCCAAAAAATTGGCAGGGGGAGTATAATGTGGGAAAATGTAATCTTTTCTGCTTTGGCAGGAAGCTTAGAAAAGCATTATGTTATTTGAATGGAGAGAAACTGCAGAACTGAGAGATCTGGGTGTCCTGGTACATGAATTACAAAATATTAGTGTGCAGGTACAGGAAGATTAGGAAGACAAATGGAATGTTGGCATTTCTTGCAACTGGAATGAAGTATATGAGTAAGGACTTAGACCAATCTGGAGTAGTATGTGCAGTTCTGGTTTCCTTACTTAAGAGAGGATATAATTGCACTAGAAGAAGTTCAGAGAAGGTTCACTCAACTAAATCCTGGGATGAATGGGGTTAGTCTATGAGGAAAGGTTGAGCAGTTTGGGCCTACTTCCATTGAGTTTAGAAGAATGAGTGAGAGGTGATCTTATCGAAACATAAGATCCTGAAGGGACTTAACAGACTGGATGCTGAGAGGGTGTTTCCCCTTGTGGGAGAGTCTAGAACTAGGGGGATGCAGTTTAAAAATTAGGGGCCTCTCATTTAAGGTGGAGATTATTTTTCTCTAGGGGTCGCCAGTCTATGGAATTCTCTTCCCCAGGGAGTACTGGAGGCTGGCTCATAATGGGTTTTGTGGTGTTTGGCGGTTGGTCTGAAGAGTTCTGCTGCTGGCATTTGTGGGATTCTGCTGGGTCTGCTGAGTTTTCCCTTGCCCTGTAACCACCTATTCCTTTTTCTTCCTCAGCGGCCTCCCGTGTCCTGGCTGGGAATCCAGTGACATCAGTTCCTGCGATCAGACGGAGGAGTGGATGAGAAAATGGGAGGGGATTGACCCTTTAACTCTAGTCACTCTCAACTTCTGAAGCAACTCAAATCGCTAATCTTTATCAGTGGTAGTGTTTAGGTTTTATTTGGTATCAAAGTCTTGACACTTAGCTCGTTAAACACATGTCTGAGCAGTAGCATCAAAGCGCAAATGGTGTCATTATTAGTCCCTAGGTAGGAATGTCATCTCTACCTGACAACACCCAATAATCACACTACAGGCCCTGTCTTGTCAGCAATTGTGATACGAACACATGTGTTCCCTTCACCAGCTGTTCATCAGTGGGATAGCCCCAGGCCTCAGGTTAAGCACTGAGAACACTTTTTTTTATACCTTTGTTACATAGCAAACCTTACTGAGAGTGATTTAACCCAATTGTTGCCTAACCATTAAATAAGCTAGGCTTGTCCAACCTTTTTGCTTGGTGGGGGTGGGGGGGGGGGGGGCACATTTCCATTTTTTTCTTACTTAAAGGACTGATGAACAAATTTTGGAAAGATAATACTTGGCACAATTAACTGAATTTCAAAAAATCGCTGTGATATTAAGAAAAGAAACAACTTGCTGAGCAAAAATAAAGCAATATCGAAGCAATAAGTTGCTAAGTTGAGATAGAGTAATTAATAAAAATGACCAGCGTGAGAGAGGGTCAGTGTGGCAGAGGCAGGCTCGCTCCCGGTCTCAGGGTGCTCAATCACTCACCCTCAGCCACTGTGTGAGTGGGTGTGAGTATGTGTTGGTTTGTGGTGGCGATAGTGAGTGTGAAAGCTGAGATTGGGAGTGAGGCAGACACACGCGCACACTCTCTCATTCCCATATGTCCATTCACAGACACACAATCAATAGCATTACTAATGCTGAAACCTCCACTATCAACATCCTACCATTGACCAGAAATGGAAACGGACCAGCGATATAAATACTGTGGCTACAAACACAGGTCAGAATCTGGAGATCTGCTGCAACCAACTCACCTCCTGACTGTACACCATCTAGAAGGCACAAGTCAGGAATATGATGGAATATTCTCTGCTTCCCTGGATGAATGCAGCTCCAACACTACTCAAGACGTTTGAAACCATCCAGGACAAAGCAGTCTGCTTGACCGGCACCACGTCCACCTCTTTCAATATTCACTCCCTCCACCACCGACGCATAGTAGCAGCGGTGTGTCCCATCCACAAGATGCATTGCAGAAACTCACCAAGGCTCCTTTGACAGCACCTTCCAAACCCACAACCTCTCCAACTAGAAGGAAAAGGGCAGCAGACACATGGAACACGACCACCTGGGAGTTCCCCTCAAAATCACTCTCCACCCTGACTTGGAAATCTATCACCATTCCTTCACTGTCGCTGGTTCCAAATCCTGGGACTTCTTCCCTAACAGCACTGTGGGTGTACCTACACCACATGGACTGCAGCTGTTCAAGAAGGAAGCTCACCCCCACCTTCTCAAGGGCAATTAAGGATGGGCAATAAATACCCGGCTAACCATTGAGGCTCACATCCTGCAAAAGAGTAAGAAAAGGACATGGTGACAGTGAAAACGTGGTGGAACAGTTAGAGAAGATGAAATGAACACTTTTCATTTGTCTTCACAAAAGAAAGCTTCAGCTGGATCGCAATGTCCCCTTGTACCATTCCAGCCCCTCGTTCCAGTTAGGTCTTGGGGCACAGGAATATGACAACAAGGAACCTTCAAGACTCTATGCAGCCCCACCTCTCCAAGCTGTGATTCCTGCCTTTGAGATTTACGGTGTTTCCATGTAGAAGTGAGTCACTCTGGACACTTGGATGAGCTAAGACAATATAAATATAATGGTCCCATTTTAAGATGGGGTAGGTACAGGGGGACCTGGAAGTGTACGTAAACAAATCTCTAAAGGTGTCAGGACAAGTTGGGAATGGCTGTTGGTAAAGCAAGTAGACTCCTGAGCTTTATAGTGTCAGCTATGGCTCATGGAAAAGAGAATAGATTGTTACAATGGTACATTTAGATGAGAAAAGATGGGAAGAAGCTCAACTGGAGCATTAACATCAGCAGGGGTAAGGAAAATTCCTGCCGATTACCACATACCACCCTCCCTCAGCTGATGAATCAGTGCTCCTCCATGTTGAACACCACTTGGAAGGATCACTGAGTGTACTCTGTGCGGGGGACTTCAATGTCCACCACCAAGAATGACTCGGTTGTACCACTATTGGCCGAGCTCTGAAGGATTTATCTGCCAGACTGGGCCTGAACAGATAGGGAGCCAAGATGCAACAACCTACTGGACCATATCCTCTTCAACCTACCTCTCACAGATGCATCTATCAGCCACTTGGACAGGAGAGAAGGTAAGTGGGTAAGGTAAGTGGATAGGATGGGTTGGTGCACTGGGATGGGGTGTGTGTGAGGGTGTTGGGAGGTAGTCAGGTAGGCTGGGTGCAGATGACTGGTTAGGGTGGTCAGGGGGTGGTCTGTGGGGAGGTGGAGTTTGGGGAGGTTGGGTGGTCAGGGATTGGGCAGTCAGGCGGTTGATTGTTGTTGGGGCATAGTGGGAGGTGGGGGAATCATGCGGTCAGATGATCGGGGGGGGCTGGTGTCAGCAAGTCATGGAGTGGCTCAGATTGTCAGGGGGCTGGGAAGAATCATGTGGTCAGAGGGGGATCACAGGGTGGGGGTAGTCAGGGGCAGATGGGTAGTCAGGGAAGTGGGAAGAGTCAGCTGTTAGGGGTATTTAAGGTTTTGGTGTTCAGGGGTTAGGGGGTTGTCAGTGGTGGTGAAGGGCGTTACAGGTGGGTCAGAGAGTAGTCGGAATTGGGGGCGGTCAGATGGTGAGTGGGGGTAGTAGGGAGTGGGTGTCAGTACCATAGTTACAAGAATTAAACCTGGTTTTAAGCATTCTAACTTTTCCTGGGTAACTATTCTGTTAAGAGTCAGAACCGTCTGAAGTCTGTGATTTAAATTGGAGTTTCCAATGGTTCCAGGTGCAGGGTAATTCACCAGTGAAAGTTTAAACTTCCAGGGCAATTGCTGTGTAGTCCTTGCATGGGTCCGTTGGAGTGGTGGGGCGGTGCGGGGGTGGGTGGGTAGTGCATCTTCCAGTGTACGGCTGTCCAGGGAATGGGCCATCCTGTTCCTCAGTGATGGGGGAGCACAGCACATCAGTGCAAAAGACAAAGCTGAACATTTGCAACCATCTTCAGCCAGAGCTGCCGAGTGGACGATCCATCTCAGCCTCCCCTAGGGGAACTCAGCATCATAGATGCCAGTCTTCAGCTAATTCAATTCACAGATGTCATATCAAGAAACAGTTGAAGGCACAAGATACAGAAAAGCCTATGGGCTATGAGAACATCCTAGTTATAGTACTGGAGACTTGTGCTCCAGAACTTGCCGCAAGCGAGCCAAGCTGTTCCAGTACAGGTACAACACTGACAATTACCCAGCAATGTGGAAAATTTCCCTTGTAGGTCTTGTACACAAAAAAGCAGGACAAATCCGTATTGGCCAATTACCGACCATTGATCTACTCTCGATCATCAGTAAAGCAATGGAAGAAATCATCAACAGTGCTATCAAGCGGCACTTGCTTAGCAGCAATCTGCTCATATTTGCTCAGTTTGGGTCCTACCAGGGCCACTCAGCTCCTGACCTCATTACAGTCCTGGTTCAAACATGCACAAAAAATCTGAACTCCTAAAGTGAGGTGAGAGTGACTGCCCTTGACATCAAGGCAGCATTTGACCAAGTGTGGCATCAAGGAGCCTTAGCAAAACTGGAGTTGATGGGAATAGGGAATACTCCACTGGTTGGAGTCATACCAAGCACAAAAGAAGATCATTGTGGTTGTTGGAGGTCAGTCATCTCAGCTCCAGGACATCACTGCAGGAGTTCCTCAGGGTAGTGTCCTCAGCCCATCCATCTTCAGCTGCTTCATCAATGACCTTCCTTCTATCATAAGATCAGAAGTGGGGATGTTCGCTGATGATTGCACAATGTTCAGCACCATTCACAGCTCCTCAGATACTGTAGCAGTCCATGTCCAAATACAGTAAGACCTGGACAATATCCAAGCTTGGGTTGACAAGTGGCAAGTAACATTGATGGCCAAGCAATGACCATCTCCAACAAGAGAGAAACTAGCCATCGTCCTTTGACATTCAGTGGCATTACCATTGCTGGATCCCCCACTATCAACATCCTGGGGGTTACCATTGAGCAGAAACTGAACTGGACCAGCCATATGTGGCTACAGGTAACTCATCTCCTGACTCCCCAGTCTGTCCACCATCTATAAGGCTCAAGTTAGGAGTGTGATGGAATACTCCCCACTTGCCTGGATGAGTGCGGCTCCAACAACACTCAAGAAGTTTGACACTATCCAACACAAAGCAGCCCACTTGATTGACACCTCATCCACAAACATTCACTCCTCTATCACAGACGTATAGTGGCAGCAGTGTGTACCATCTACAAGATACACTGCAGAAACTCACCAAGGATCCTTAGACAGCTCCATCCAAACCCATGACCACTACCATCTAGAAGGACAAGGGCAGCAGACACATGGGAACACCAACACCTGGAAGTTCCTATCCAAGCCACTCACCATCCTGACTTGGAAATATATCACCATTCCTTCACTGTCACTGGTTCCAAATCCTGGGTCTCCCCTCCTTAACAGCACTGTGGGTGTACCTGCACCACAGGGACTGCAGTGGCTCAAGAAGGCAGCTTACGATTACCTTCTCAAGGGCAATTAGGGATGGGCAACAAATGCTGGCCCAGCCAGTGAAGCCCACATCCCATGAATGAATAAAAAAATGTTTGGTGGCCTATAGACAACTCCCACCAATGTTTGCTGTACTGATTTAATACCTTGATCATTTGATCTAAGTTCATCTCTCACTAATGTCCTGATATCGTCCCTTCTTAACACTGCTACCCCACCTCCTTTTCCCTTCCACCTGTCCTTCCTAGGTGATGAATATCCCTGAATAGTCAATCCTGGTCACCCTGTAAACATATCTCTGCAATGGCAGTTAAATCATACCCATTTACCTCTATTTGCACCTTCAAATCATCTACTTAGTTGTGAGTGCTGTGTGCGTTCAGATAGTGTGCACTTTGTTCTTTTAACATTATTCCACATTCTGATCCTATTTGATGTTTGCCTTTATTTCACCTGCCTTCTAGTTACTTTTACTACTGTTCTGTTGCCAGTTTTCCTTCCCTTCAATCTGAGCTCCCTCTCTGGTTCCCAATCTCCTGCCAAGCTAGTTTCAATCCAAACCCCCCCCCAATAGCACTAGCAAATTTCCCTGCAAGGATGTCGATCCCAATCCTGCTAAGGTGCGATCCATCCATCTTGTACAGGTCCCGCCTGCCCCAGAACCAGTCCCAATGCCTCAGAAGTCTGATGTTCTCCCTCCTACACCAATTCTCCAGCCACGCGTTCAATTGCTCAATCCTCCTATTCCTATGCTCACTAACACGTGGCACTGGGAGTAATCCTGACATTACTGCTATTGAGGTTCTTTGCTAACTCCCTAAAATCTGCTTTCAGGGTCTTTTTCCTCTTCCTGCCTGTGCAGTCAGATCTAATAGAGGTTTGACAGCTCACAGAGAGAAGATACTTCCAGTTGGTGGGAACTCCATAATCAATATAAGATCATCATTAACAGATCCAAGAAGGCATTCAGGAGAAATGTCTAACTGGAGAATGGTTGGAATGTGGAACTCACAATAACTTAGAGCAGTTAAAGTGAATGGAGTCACGGAATCGTTATGGCACCGATGGACCATCCCAGCTGCACCGGCTCTCCGTAGGCCACTCCCCCGCCTTCTCCCCATGGCGCTGCACATTCTGCCTTTTTGGATAACAACCCAACTTCCTCTTGAACGCCATGATTGAACCTGTCTCCACCACACCCTCGGGGAGTGCATTCCAGATCTTAACCACTAGCTGCATGAAAAAGTCTAACTAAGGTCTCTTCCTCTATTGAAGACATTGCCTCTTTCCCAGCATGAGCTCCTGTGACCATCAGCTACTCTCAAACATGCCCAAAATGACAAGTATCAATGACTGAACCTTCACAGTAAATGTCAGCCGTTCTGTGATTGGTTGTAGATTGAATATGAAAATTTATATCATGCTTCCTCAGTTAAGCAATTGGATAGGTTCAATCCAGACTGTTGGAGTCAGCCTGCAAGATAAAGTTTATGAAGCAATGTAAAATTGATTTGAAGCAGATGAAATTTCTTCCTATGATTCTTTCTTTTCTGATCTTGAACTATTAGGAACTCTATGGCCAGATTTTTCCTGTTGGCATGTGGTGGTTGGCCCCATAAGCCTGCGTGTAAAATGACCCGCTGTGCCATCGGGCAAGTGTCCCACTGTCTCTGCGCGCCATCGCAATATTTGGGAAGGCGGGCATGCTATAAGTTTGGATGCGCGCCCGCCATCAATTAACAGGCGAGTTAAGGCCCTTGAGGCAACAATTGATCTTGATTTATCGCAGCCCGTGCGATCTTCAGGATGTCACATGAGCGCTATGGGCAGGCGGGTAGGAAACATTTGTATAAACCTCATCCACGGGTGGGATAAGTGTGGGGTCATGAATGTGGTGTTTGAGGGATTTAAGTTTGAAAGTAACTTTTACTTGCCTGAGTAAGCAGGAAGACCTCAAAACTCACACCAGCTGCTAGGACAGGAGTAAAAGCCTTGGTCAGGACACTACAGTAGAAATCATTTCTGGGGCCTGCAGCTTTCAGGAAGCCTTCCCTTTGCCTGGGAATGGGAGTTGTGGTCTCCACTGGAGGCACCTCCTCTGAGGAGGAAGGGAGGGCCAGAAGGGGGAGGAGGCCAGGAGTCCACAATCAGCCTCCAGGGGAGCCACCTTTGGGAGGATAGGCGCAGGCACAAGGGGTGCAGGGCCGACAGGTAGTCCAAGATGGAAGGGCTGCAGAAGATGCCACTATCCTGCTGCCAGGGTATACAGGCGGCGAAGCAGCTACCTCAATATGTCTGAGGTGTGGTGCTGAAGGAGGGTCCGTCTCTCAACTACATCTGTCAGATGATTGGCCCTGACATCTCTGCAAACTGTGTGGGTGGACACCCCATGCCAGTGGCTCTAAAGGTCTCAGCTGCCCTCAACTTCTATTCCTCCAGCTCTTTCCAGGGCTCAGTGGGTGATCTTTGCGGTGTTTCCCAATCAGCTGTCCACACTGTGTGAAGCAGGTTACAGACGCTCTGTTCAGGTGTGCATTGACCTTCATCCACTACCTTTGGGATGATGCCAGTCAGACACAGCGAGCCAGAGGCTTCGCAGCCATTGCTGGCTTCCCCTGCATCCAGGGTGCTATAGACTATACACTTGTTGCCATCAAGGCGCCAGCAGGTGAGCCCGGTGCCTTGTCAACAGGAAGGGCTTCCGCTCCATGAATGTGCAGATTGTGTGTGATCACAGGATGCTGATTCTACAGTCTGTGCAAGGTACCCAGGTAGCTCCCACGACGCCTACATCCTCAAACACTCCCAGGTGCCGGGGCTCTTCAGTGCTCCAGCCCGACTGGATGGATGGCTGCTGGGTGACGAGGGCTATCCCCTCAGAAGGTGGCTCATGACGCCTCTCCGCCATCCAAGAACAGAAGCTGAGCAGTGGTACAATAGGAGCCAGGGCACCACAAGGGCTGTGGTGGAGAGAACCATCAGTCTTCTCAAGATGTGCTTCCGATGCCTGGAACGTTCAGGGGGCGCACTCCAGTACCCCCCAGATCGTGTGTCAGTGATAGTGGCTGCATGCTGCGCTCTCCACAATCTGGTGCTGGAAAGGGAGGATGCAGTGGACGAGGAAGATGTAGATGCAGTTGCTCCGGATGCAAATGATGAGTCGAGCAGTGAATCCGAGGATAACCACACACACAAGAATGCTGAGAGGGCATACTCCAGGGAGGCAGGGACACCTGGGAGGCTTTAGTCCAAAGAACATTCAGCTAGCCCACCACAGATGGACCTTCAACATATGCCAAGGCTGCAGGCTCCACACACGATACCTGAGTGTTAAATCAGCCTGGATAATAACATTAACTAAAGCCCTTGTCAATAAAGTTCAATGTCAAACAACTTACTCAGAACTTCATGGCTTACAGTACACATGCAGAAGTAAGGAATCACCCTGAGACATGGCAACAAGTCAAAATTTATTGAGTAAAGAAAAGTAAATTCATAAAGCAAAACAAAAATGGTGTTGGACATCACACCGAGTTTTAGAATATGTACTGTGGACCAACATAAAAGCACCAGTGAGAAACCCTGTGGTGTGCCAATGTGCCTTAAATTTACGCTTACAGGTGCTACATCTAGGTGTTGTCCCCTTGCTGGCACTGACATCCGAGACAGCCTGCTCACTGTGCTGTCCTGTTAGCCTCTGACCTTGGCGGATGTCCTCTGGCCCCGCCTGGGAGGGAGCATCCAGTTCCACAGCTGGCATCTCCCCAGTTGCCACAGCCTCATCAGATGCCACTGTCACTGGCAGAGGGGCAGAGGAACTGCTGCCCTCATCCGAAGTGTCCTGAGAAGAGCCTACAGAGATGACATGTAGCTGCTGCACTGACGTGAGGTCGTTTTGGACTTCCCTGCTCACCGTAGATGGATAGGCACTGAGCTGGGAAACTTGGTGCCCAGAGCATCTCCCACACTGGCACTGACCAGCTGTGGTCAATGCCGCTGTGAGGGCTTGTAGGTCCGAGCGCATCCCCAGGAGGCCCTGATTGTTCTCCTGGAGGAGCCTCTCCATGAGAGTCGCCACTCTCTCCATGGAGGACGCATGGTGCTCAGCCATGAGGCTGATTGCATCAGTGATGCTCTGCATGGACTCCTCCAGCACGGCACAATGCCATGTGTAGCTTCATGTATCTCTACAGATCGTCCCGCACACCCTGCTGCACTTCCAGCATTCGCTGCCTCACGGACAACTCAAGAGGCACATCATCAGCTGCTGACCGAGCAAGTATCTGGTCCCCAGCAGTCCTCCGACTGCCGGCGCCCTGGGCACTCTCTGTCCCTGCCTGCACCTCAAGCGAGTGTGAAATGCCCTCACCAACGTGCCCCAGGACACCAGCTGAAGATCTAATTCCCACCGAGGTGCTATTATCTGCGCTAGTGCCTGCCTGGCTGAGATGGTGTGACGCTGGTGAGTGCATTTGCTCTGGGGCTTCAGGGCTGAGAGGTGGGCCCTCTGCGTCCTCCTCCCGGCCCTGCTCTGGTGATGCTGAAAGGAAGGAAAAGGACATTTGATTAGTTACATTGCAGACAATGTCAACTTGCACACCACTGCCTGGGATCATGATGCACTCATCCTTCCATAGTCAATGGTAAACCCATGTTGCTAACTTTAATCACTGAGCATTCAGCATGCCATGGCTTCTGTGACATACAAGGTGGCCTGAGAGCTTGCCAAACATACCTCCCCGTGGCTCCCCAGTCTCACCACCACCGGTGAACCTGGGGCCATGGCGCCTCTCCAGATCCATGGCCTGCTGCTCAAAAGCCGTTAGGATCTGCCAGTCCACATTCGTCCAGACACATTGTGCGCAGTCTTTTCCTGAAAAGGAGAGAAGAGCATTGATTAGTCCAGCCTGCACCTGAATTCCCATCGCATCCCTGCCAACCCAGCCAGGGTGGGATATTGCAGGGCTCCAGTTCTTTGTCACCCCGCAGCTGCTGCCCACTCACCCAAACAAGCCAGGGCTGACCACCCCCACCATTGCCCAAATGCTGCCCCCTTCACATGTGGCACCACAAGGTGTAACTTTGCTAAGCAAGGAGGCACAAGCATGTGGAGCACAAACACCAGCAGATGGATTGGTGCCCCGCCCACAGGAAGCTCCCCTCCCAGCATGTTAGCACCCTGACTTTGATATGCTTTGCAGTTCCAGCACTCTGCCTAGGTGCAGATCCTTGACTTTCACCCCCATTCTATTCCCTGGGTGTCAGTGTCACACATGCTGCAGATGCAGAACACCTCCTAGCTCAACCCTCTCAGGGTGAACTGGGCTTGGGCAATCTCTGGTGTAACACCCGGTGAGAGATACATGCCGTGAGGGATCCCATGAGGTCACTGTACTCAGAGTTGGTGGGGGTGTGTGTGGGGGGGTGGGGGTGTGTGGATGGGGATTGTGGGGGTTGGAGAGTAATGGTGACGGCTGCATTAAGTGACTTGAGGCAACATGGTATTCACCCTTCCCATGCGCATGAGATCATGGAACCTTTTACGGCACTATAGCCATGTGCACCGCACCACATCATATGACCTCACACTCTTGACCACCTCCTCCCACGCATGTTTGGTCAAGTGGGCGCGGCCTCCACCTTCTGACCCTCTGAAGAAGAACCTCCTGTCATGCTGCCACCTCCTCCAGGAGGGCAACTAGGCACATGTCTGAAAAATGAGGGGCACACTGCCCCGCTGCCCTACACTCAGGCCTGGCCTGCCCCGTTGCCCAACCCTCCGGCCTGGCCTGCCCCTCTGCCCTACCCTCAGGCCTGGCCTGCCCCGCTGCCCTACCCTCTGGCCTGGCCTGCCCTGAAGGCCTACCCTCCGGCCTGGCCTGCCCCGAAGGCCTACCCTCCAGCTTGGTGCCCCAAAGGCCTACCCTCTGGCCTGGCCTGCCCCACTGCCCTACCCTGCAGTCTGGCCTGCCCTGAAGCCTGCCCTCTGGCCTGGCCTGCCCCGAAGGCCTACCCTCCAGCCTGGCCTGCCACGAAGGCCTACCCTCCGGCCTAGCCTGCCCCAAAGGCCTACCCTCTGGATTGCATCAGCAACATGGGCTCTACAGAGCCCTTCTCCCAGCCATTGCAAGCAGCCTTTCCAAGGCTGCCAGGCCCTCCTTTATACAGGCCGCTGTGTCACCATTGGACCCAGCGGGCTGAGCACGCCCACCACTGCCCGTCCACTCCCACTATGCCTGAGAGCCGTGAAGTATGCTGGGCGGGCCTTAATTGGCCCGCCCGGGTAAAATGGCAGCAGAGACTTGATTGCGGGCAGTGATCGGGTACGCGCCTGTTCCCAACCGGCCCACCCGACATGGGGAAAATTCTCCCCTTTGTGTTTATTTTTAAGGACTTTCAAATCTACCTAAGTCCAGCTAACTCAACACACACAGAGGAATGATCTGTGACTTATCCAGCATTCAGCCTGTCACTGAACTGGGTAGGGGTATTGGGGAAATTATAATATTTTTGTAATGTAGGCTGTCATTAGGTGAGTCTGGCTAGGGGTGCAGCAAGTTCAGTAAATTTGGAATTCCACTGTCAAGTGGGTATTGTGTGTTGAAGACGTGGTGATTCTGTTTTAAACCTAAAATCTATTTTGGACCGTTGCCTTAAATGGAGTGTAACTGGGAATCAGGTTAATTAGAAATTTTAGGAGTTATTGTAGTAGAAAGCAATTGTTGTCTTATTTGTGTGCTTGAAATCTTTTATATTTTGTTTTAAAATATTTTAATTTTTAAAATCTGAATGTCTTGGTAGACTTATTACTTCTCAATTTAGTGCACACACCTCATAATAAATAGGAATTACAAAACCGTTGTGATAGCGAGACTAATTTTCCCTTATGGATTTGGTCCACCTGGCACACATCATCTACCATGTCATAAGCAATTAAAGGAACCTGAAGATAGCTCCAGGGGAGGTGGAAATAGTCAAAGCAGAATAACAGAGGGAGTGAAGGTGGCAGCAGTGGAGGAGGGAATGTTATGGAGAAAGTTGGGTTGACCACAGAGATATGGACCAGTCCACAGGCCATATACAGTGAGGGAATCCCAACCCCAAGCATCAGCTTACCTCTACCCAACCCTCAGCGGCTGTGCGCAGCCATCTTCCAATAACAGAATATGTTGTCCAGGAAAATGGGAACAGTGCTTATGATCTGAAGCTTGTAAACTGACTTCGGCAAGTAATAAAGAGCCTAATGCCAAAACAGGGCGCTGATCCTCATTTAGCTTAAAAGTGTAAGAGACCGAGGATAGAGAGGTCAGAATGTGATTGGAGTGTAGAATTAAAATGGAAAAAGTGACTAGAAACTTGACAGTTATGCTTGAAACCTGAGGCAGTGGCATATTGGTATTGGCATAGACTATAATTCCAGGGGCCCCAGTTTCAAATCCCACCATGGGAGATGGTGAAACGTGATTTTCAATAAAAATCTGGAATTAAAAAAGTCTGATGACCACAAAGCTATTGCTGATTGTTGTAAAAACCCATCTGGTTCAATAACGTCCTTTAGGGAAGGAAATCTGTCGACTCTACCTGCCCTGGCCAAAATGTGACTCAAGGTCCACAGCAACATGGTCAACTCTTAAATGCTCTCTGAACAAGGGCAGTTAGGGATGTGCAATAAATGTTGGCATTAGCCAGTGACCCCAAGATCCCATGAATGGAAAACAAATAAATAAATCACTCATTCTGTGTTTGGTCTCTTCAATGTAGAGGGACCAACATCGTGAAAGGTGAATACAGTTACTAAACTGGAGGATGTGCAAGTAAAAATCAGTCTTCCATCTGTTTGGGGCCCTGGACAAAAGGAGGTAAAGTGTTGCATCTTGTCTCCTTGCATGGGAAGGTAATGGGGGAAGGGAACCCAGATGTTGGATGTCATGCAGGATTGGACCAGGATGTTGCCAGGGGTCATTGTCACATATTCCTGTAGCAAGGCCGGGTCGAGGGGATGTAAATGTTGTTGAAGACGTGGAGATCTTTGCTTCAGTAGTAAGCAAATATCGAGCAGCTACAATGCTACACTAAAAATGAGGTCAGAAATGCACAACTGTCAGCCGAAGAATGCGCTCAAATCTGAGAGTACTGCATCAGAGGCTGGCCAGAATAAGCACCACAAAATCCTATCCTGAGGCAATATGTTGAGCAGGAGATGAGTCGTAGACGACATGCTGACTTATGATGAGAGACTGGTCATACTCAGAGTCTGATGACTTGATTTTCTTCAGAGGTTACAACAAGATTGCCTGGGTATCATGGAGTGTCATGCCCTTGACCCTGGCAAGAGGGAGGCAACATACCATCCTGGAGTCACGTCTATGGCCGCAGAAATGCCTGTCTGTTCCCCTAACTATCACGTGTCCTACCACTATTGCTCTTCCCCTCTTTTCCCTCCCCCCCTGTGTAGCTGAGCCACTCACGGTGCCACGAGCGTGGCTGCACTCCCCAGAGGAACCATCAGTCTTACCACTTTCCAACACAAAAAAAACAGTTCTCGAGTGAGATGCACCCTGGAGATTTCCTGACTACCTGCCTGACACCTTTCTTCTGACTGATGGTCACCCATTCCCTCTCTGTCCGCACTTCCATAGGCTGTGGGGTGACCACGTCTAAAAACGTGTTATCCACGAAACTCTCAGCCTCGCAGATGCACCTCAGCGCCTCCAGCTGCCGCTCAAGCTCTGAAACTCGGAGTTCAGGTTGCTGCAGCTGGTGGTGCTTCCTGCACACATGGTTGGTCAAAGCGCAAGGAGCATCTCCAACTTCCCATGTGTCCGTCGCAGGCAGTACATAACACAGGACTGGGCTACCCTGCCATGCCTCTAGTTGAAAAAAAACCTTACTTTAAAGTTGAATACAGTAAAAAAACTTTAAACTATTTATGTACTTTAAATAAAAACTAGAACCCTTACCTTTCCTTAACTTAATCTATTTTAAACTGGAGAAAAAAGCTGGAGAAACACACTTATCCACTACTCACCAATCAGCTCTCACCTTTGTACGGACACCACTTTTTGAAGTGACTGCTTCACAGCGATGCTGTCTGCAGGACACTCTTCCCAGTCTGCTTCACTGCGATGCTGACTGCGGGACACTCTTCTCACACTGCTTCACTGCGATGCTGACTGCGGGACACTCTTCTCACACTGCTTCACCATGATTCTGACTGTAGGACACTCTTCCCAGACTGCTTCACCACAATGCTGACTGCAGGACACTCTTCCAAGACTGCTTCGCTGCGATGTTGACTGCAGGACACTCTTCGCAGCTCATCATCTTGGGGAAGCGATGTAAGATCATCTGACTATCATGATCAGGTTCTCTCTTGTGGCGAGGATGAAGTCTCATTCTTGTAGTTATTTGTTGTTCTGTTTGGAATAAAGTTGATGTTCAACCCTACCTCAGAAGACTCCAACAACAAGTCATTAAAAACGGCTCAAACACAAGAACTCCGAATGGAGAAAGTTGTGTGTGTTGTGGAGCAGTAGGAAAAGCTCAAAGCAATGGATGAGGAATCAGCTTGAAAAAGTGTAGAGGAAGAGAGAGAGAGATCTCAGTGTAATATCAGCTGAGAGGTTATAACTATCTGAAAGAAAAACCAGGTTGGAATCTTGTCTTTAGAAGAGAGAAAGCTGAGGACAGACCTAACAGGTAAAATTATGAAGGAGATTGATAGGGGTGACATAGAGAAGATACTTCCAGTTGGTGGGGGCTTAGAGATCATCAATATAAGATCATCATTAGTAAAGCTGAGAAGGCTTGCAGGTGAGCTGTCTTTATTCGGAGAATGGAACTTGCTGCAACTTGGGGTATTTAAGGCTTATTAGATTACTGCAAGTAGAAGCTAGATAAGTACATTTGGTAGAAAGCAGTAGGAAGGTTATGGTGATTGGGTTCGATGTAGAAGGATAAGAGAAGGATCATGTGAACCATAAACACTGACAGAAACCAGTTGGGCTAAATGGCCTGTTTCTGTGCTGTAAGTTCAATGTAACCTTAATTTGTGCGTTAATTAAATCACAAGGATCAGTTCTTTTCTAACATTGCAGATATTAAAGTGGCTTAATAATTGTGGCAGTGCTCTATTTATTCTATTATTAATGGTTTAATAATGTTAGTATTTGCTTATCCTGGACTGATCTCTGTTTTATGAAGACAAGTATCTATGCTCTTCAGTTATATGTGTCTCTCCTTGAAGGGACACACCTCACTGAACTGAGAGCAGAGATCGGTGTTGGTTACATGTGCTGAGGCTCTGAATTATAGCAGAAGTAGAGGTTTTAAAAACCACAATCCAATATCTGAAAGGACAGGAAAAGAGAAATCATAAAAAAACACTTATGACTCTCAGATTCTCAGGTCCGTTTTGGAGAGAAAGGGGTTTAATCAGCACCAAAACAAATAAAGTGTTGACAATAACTATAATCAGAGTAATTCATTGTACAGAGGATTTGATTACAGTAATGGTGCTGTCCTGTCCTTTCAGATATTGGACTGTGGTTTTTAAAATCACTACTTCTGCTATAATTCAGAGACTCAGCACATGTAACTAACACTGATCTCTGCTCTCAGCTCAGTGAGGTGTGTCCCTTCAAGGAGAGACACATATAACTATGTCCTGCTAGTTACCTGTCAGTATATAGTTAACATCTGCCTTGTTGGTGCCATTCAAGTGGAAAGAGCGATATCGATACGTTTCACTGTAAGCATTTTTGTCACAAACATCATCAACCAACAACAAAAGTACTTCCCTTGGCCATCGATTATATTCATAAATAACGAGACAAATCCATAGAGTGGTGGGATCGGTCACCTGAAACAATATAAAATTGGAACCAGCTTGTCCCACTCCAAACGTATACAGTACAATTCTACAGTGGCAGATACTCCTAGTGATATATGTTCACTGGGGTCAGGTGTTCCACTCCAGTTAGCAAACCACACAGTACAATTCCACAGTAATAGATATCCCCAGTAATCCCTTCAGAATCACACAGTGCAGAAGAGGCCCTTCAGCCCATCGAGTCTGCACCAACATGTGAGAAACACCTGACCTACCTACCTAACCCCATTTATCAGCACTTGGCCCATAGCCTTGAATGTTATGACATTCCAAGTGCTCATCCAGGTACTTTCTAAAGGATGTGAGACAACCCGCCTCCACCACCCTCCCAGGCAGTGCATTCCAGACCGTCACCAACCTCTGGGTAAAAAGGTTTTTCCTCACATCCCCCCTAAACCTCCTGCCCCTCACCTTGAACTTGTGTCCCCTCATGACTGACCCTTCAACTAAGGGGAACAGCTACTCCCTATCCACCCTGTCCATGCCCCTCAATCTTATACACCTCGATCAGGTCACCCCTCAGTCTTCTCTGCTCCAACGAAAAAAACCCAAGTCTATCCAACCTCTCTTCATAACTTAAATGTTTCATCCCAGGCAACATCCTGGTGAATCTCCTCTGCACTCCCTCCAGTGCAATCACATCCTTCCTATAATGTGGTGACCAGAACTGCACACAGTGCTCCACCTGTGGCCTCACCAAGGTTCTATACAACTCCAACATGACCTCCCTACTTTTGTAATCTATGCCTCGATTGATAAAGGCAAGTGTCCCATATGCCTTTTTCACCACCCTGCTAACATGCCCCTCCGCCTTCAGAGATCTATAGACACACACGCCAAGGTCCCTTTGTTCCTCAGAACTTCCTAGTGTCATGCCGTTCATTCAATACTTCCTTGTCAAATTACTCCTTCCAAAGTGTATCACCTCACAATTTTCAGGGTTAAATTCCATCTGCCACTTATCTGCCAATTTGACCATCCCGTCTATATATTCCTGTAACCCAAGACGCTCAACCTCACTGTTAACCACCTGTCATCTGCAAACTTGCTAATCTTACCCCCCACGTAGTCATCTATGTCATTTATCTACGTCCTTCCCATGGTGTTGTCTGTACTGATATCTGATTCACGTGTGCGCACTATTCCACTAAACAAAATGACTTGATAATTCAATGAACCTGAGAGTTACAAAAACAGCTTTACTTTTTTCAGTTGAGGCAATGGAATAAAGCCACAGAGGTAATTCTGGACATTCCACTTAACAAAATTACATCACTGATTGGTGTCTGTATAATGGTCACTGTGAAATCAGCATGTAACATCATCAGTCACAGAGTATAACCAGAGACAAGCTCACACACAGATTTACACAATGGTGAACAATAGTACAAAACTTCAATGGTCACAAAGACACCAATGACAGCAAGAATCATGTAGTATATTTTCCTAATACTGTGCAAACTTATCTGTGATCTGTCCCTTGCTGCTGCAGCAATCGTTTTGAATTAAACTCTGAGGTTATACATTCATAGTCTTTCATTTATATCCTGTGGGATCTCCATGAAGACATTGAAGTTTCTCAACATCATCGAATTAGTTCTTTTAAAAAAAAGGAGCAAATAGATTACAAAAGGCATGTTAACTCCCTGTTGTAGAACTGAGGTTTAATTGGAAAATCCTAAAGACTGAACCAATTTGAACACATTAATTAACCAATGAAAATTCCAAATTTGAACTGAGACAGCCCCTCAAACTGATACAGCCCCTCAAACTGATACAGCCCCTCAGACTGATACAGTCCCTCAAACTGATACAGCCCCTCAAACTGATACAGCCCCTCAAACTGATACAGCCCCTCAAACTGATACAGCCCCTCAAACTGACACAGCCCCTCAAACTGACACAGCCCCTCAAACTGATACAGCCCATCAAACTGATACAGTCCCTCAAACAAATACAGTCCCTCAAACTGATACAGTCCCTCAAACTAATACAGTCCCTCAAACTGACACAGCCCCTCAAACTGATACAGCCCCTCAAACTAATACAGTCCCTCAAACTGATACCGCCCCTCAAACTGATACAGTCCCTCAAACTAATACAGTCCCTCAAACTGATACAGCCCCTCAAACTGATACAGTCCCTCAAATTGACACAGCCCCTCAAACTAATACAGCCCCTTAAACTGACACAGCCCCTCCCTCAAACTAATACAGTCCCTCAAACTAATACACCCCTCAAACTGATACAGTCCCTCAAATTGACATAGCCCCTCAAACTGATACAGTCCCTCAAACTAATACAGTCCCTCAAACTGATACAGCCCCTCAGACTGATACAGTCCCTCAAGCTGATACTGCCCCTCAAACTAATCCTGTAATGATTGTAAGTTAATTGATTTCTTACTGTTATGTGGATCATGTGACTGTATAGACGAATCAGCCCTAAGCGTGTGGAACCTTAGGGGCAGAGTTTCTTAGCCTTGGTCTTGGAACAAGCGTATAGCCTCATCTGGAGTCTTTAAGTAAAGTTCACTGTTTCTTACAAGAAACTAGCCCTGCACTCTCCAAGTTTATTGCAATTGGTGATGAGGATAAATAGCGTCGACACAGCACCTGGCCTCTGATATTTGAACGGAAGAAAGAAAGAAAAAAAAGTGTAATCCCCAGCAATGCCTCACTTTGGTAGAATTGAGCTGTACCAGTCATCCTTCGAGCACTGAAGTCAATACAATCAGCGATTAGGGTTCTACTTTGTAGCCAACGACAGAGGGGCAGAGGCGCAATAGAAGGAAATTCTCCTGAGTGTCCGTAGGAGCAAAATCTATAACCTAATCCATAGCTTGAAGGCTCCGTATGCGCCAAATTCCAGATCCTCCACCGAGTTAATGGACATCATGAAAGGACATTTTCAGCCTAAACCTTCTGTGATCGTGCAAAGATTCAAGTTTAACTCTTGGGTAAGGGCCCCCCCGAATCGATTGCAGCAGACATTGTGAAGTTAAAACAGTTAACGGAGCGCTGTGACTGCGGTGATACTTTAAACGACATGTTGCGAGATCGTTTGGTTTGTGGCATAAGCGACAATGCCATTCAGCACCATTTGTCACAGATGTTGAGATAGGCCTAAAGAGCGCCATAGAGATGGCACTTGCAATGGAGAGTGCTGAGAGGGACTTCCAGGCTCTGCAGAGTGTGCAACATGGTGCCGTTTTGCAGCTAGGGTGGGAACTTCCCACTGGGTGTGGCGGGTAGATCAGGGAGGTACCGTAAAGCGGGACACGGTCCCTACCGCTAACAAAACAAAAAGAAATACTGGAAGCAGCTCACCAGTAACCCAGAAGTTAAAGTGTTACTGTTGTGGGGGGAAATCATGCACCTGGAGTCTGTAGATTTGAAGAGGCAGAGTGCCACTACTGCCACAATAAAGGGCATGTTGTTAAACAGGGCAGGGCTAGATCAAGGCAGCCCTCCAGACAGCAGGTCAAGTTAAATGAAGTCCACAATAGCCAAAAGTTACTGAGGCTGACGTTTATTCCCCACACAACCTGTAGACCAGGAAAACTGAACCAATCACTGTTACGCTTCAAGTAAATGGAACGTCTCTGCCCATGGAGTTGGACACAGTAGCATCGATCGCAGTGGTGGGAGAACAAATCTTTAAATACCTCAGAGAAGGTGCCCAGCCATTGGGTGAAATTTTATGACAGCGGGATTTTACGTTCCTACTGAAGACAATGAGGTTTAGAATGTCTCGCCACATTTTATGGCCCCCATCCCCGCCAAAACAGGGCCGTAAAATTCTGCCCATTGAGTTTGGAGAACGTATACAGGAGAAGTAATACAGATGAAAGGCATCGCCACTGTACCTGTATCATACAGACAACAGGCAGCTCAGTTGCCAATAATTGTTGTAGCTGGAGAAGGACCTAGCCTTCCGGGCCGTGATTGGCTGAAAGAAATCAAATTAAACTGGTCAGAAATTTTTCAAGTCCGAGCAGGGGGAATTCCACAGTTGCTGAAAAAATATGACTGATTATTCCGAGATGAGTTGGGGAATTTCGAAGGTCTGCAAGCTAAAATATATGTGGACCCTGAAGCAACTTTTTAAGGCAAAACCTGTGCCTTATGCTCTGAGAGAAAAAGTAGATGCGGAATTGTGTCCTTTGGAGAAGGTAGGAATAATCCAGCCTGTCCAGTTTTCAGAATAGGCAGCATCCATTGTCCCTGTGCTAAAGCCAGCCCAAACCATTCGCATCTGTGAGGATTATAAATTAACGGTAAACAAGGCTGTGAAATTAGACAAATAGCCAATCCCAAAGACTGAAGGTCTGTATGCTAAACTTGCAGGAGGAAGATTATATACTAAACTGGACATGAGCCATGCGCATCAGCAGCTTGAGCTGGACAACACATCAAGAAGTTGTGTCACCATAAACACGCACAAGGCTTGTACAAATATACACGCCTACCCTTCAATGTGTCTTCAACCTGTGCGATTTTCCAAAGAACCATAGAAAGCATACTACAAAGACCCCCCCGAGTTATAGTGTACCTGGACAACATCCTGATCACAGGATCCTCAGAAGCAGAACATGTGGCAAACCTGGAAGAGGTTCTGAAGAGGTTTTTAGAGGTTGGCATTCATTTAAAAAGAGAAAAATGCACCTTCCAAGCAAAGGAAGTTGCACATCTGGGTCACTGAGTGGATGCCCAAGGGTTATACCTATTAGAGGGAGAAAGTCAGGGCAACGAAGGAACTGCCCTCCCTACTAACTTTTGGCCAAATTTTTAGGGTTGGTAAATTATTACGGTTGATTCTTGCCTAAATCTATCTACAGTGTTAGCCCTTCTACACTTATTAGGGAGATGCAGGTCAAGGTGAGTGAAGCTTTATGCAGGTGAACTGATTTCCATGAAATTGGAGGTCAGCTGTTAAAAAGTGAAAGCCGCTGATAGGAAAACTGTTGTGAGCAGCAGTAGCACCATCTCCCAACCTTGACACGGCTCCAGCTCTTCAGCCTTCAGGCTGGCTTAGAGGAGCGGAATGTGGATCTTATCATTCTACGACCATACGAGTTAGGAGCAGGAGTAGGCCACTCAACCCCTCGAGCCTGCTCCATCACTCAGCAAGATCCGTGGCTGACCTGTTTGTGTTTCGAGTTCTACGTTCCCATCTACCCTCGATAACATTTGGCTCCCCCTTGTCTGACAAGAATCTAACCACCTCTGCTTCAAAGATGTTCAATGGCCTAGGCCGGAATGTTCCAGTCACGCCCACCCACTCCCCCAACCTCCCCCGCAACCCCCCAACCCGGCAGCGGGTTTCCCTGCTCCAGAGCCGGCGAGTCATTGGAACCTCCATTCCTATCAGCAGCACTGGAAGGGCTGGAAAATTCCAGTCCCTGCTTCCACTGCCTTCTGAAGCAGAGAGTCCCAAAGTCATACAACTCTCCAAGGGGAAACGTCGGGATAATTTGTCTCGGGAAAACCTCTCAAGGCGTGTTTTCATTTTCAAAGGTTTTTTTTAAAATATCTCTGGAGAACCATAAAAAAGTTACAGCACAGAAGGAGGCCATTTGGCCCATCTTGTCCATGCCAGCCCGAGGACATGCCCACATGCTTTCCCCCCCCCGACCTGAGTGGCTCCTGTTCATTGTCAACTTTTAGAAATCAGGCTTTTGACTCCAAAATGCATCCAAGAAGACTCCCCGCAAGGGCGAGCGGTCGGGGGACAAACAGGGGACTGGAAAACTCTGTTGCTTGTGGAATGAACTGGATTCCACAATGGATCAATTTACACGGGAGCTGCAACTCATTCAGGTCTGCTGGGAGTGAACCCCCGTGGACAAGGATGGTGGAGGTACCTATAGAGGGATGGAGGCTTAAATCACTGGGGAGAGAATTACCCAAGAATGCCAGTCTGCACAGCAATGCCTCCTGGAGGGTGATTCCATATTGTAGGTATTTATGGGGCGCAATAGTGTACCCAGCTTGCCCGTTTTCGGACTGTGGGTAAACAATAATCTATTAGGCACTCTAACTGCCAGGCCATCCATCACAGCCTGGCAAGGTCCAGATACAGGTCATTACGCTGAACTCTTTGGAATTAGTGCCTGTGAATCGCTCTCTATTGAATTATGTGGCCAAATTGGTCCAGCGCTTGTCACCCTGAGTAACAATTGGGAGTGTCTCGGGACAAATAACAAATCGCTAATTGAAAGGAATGTTCGTGTTTAGTCTCCAAATGACTTAGCGTTCTCCCGTGGGCTCATGAGGTCAGACAGGTGGCATTCGACGCCAGGGGTGTCTCTCGGACCATGCCTTCTGAAGCCAGTAAATGATGAACTAGAACCACATTCAGCTGCAATATTCTGCAGCATCTGGATTACTTCAGCCTGCATCATCTGCTGTCCATGGTGGATTTTAGAGCAGTTGATTGTCCCGGCTGTTGTTCCCCACAGTGGCCAACTGTGGCAGAGAGAGTGGCACTTCATGATGCAGGCACGGATGGGAAACAAGGGATGGAATCTGATTGTGACAGGCTGGCGCATGGTGGGGAGGCTGGAAGCGAGCTGGGAACCCATTTGATTCAGTCACGCCTTTCAATCTGGCTCTTGAACCCAACCATGGCATTAGCATCGTTCTCCCGCCAAAGGGAAGAGGGTGAGCAGGGATGAGGCGCTGAGCCGGTCAAAGGAAGGATTCCCCATGAGGCCCAGGCTTTCACAATAGGTCATTGCTGACATCTATCACACCAGGTCAACAAGGCTATGGGCCAAGTGCTGGTAAATAGGATTAGGTAGGTAGGTCAGGTGTTTTTCACGTGTCGGTGCAGACTCGATGGGCCGAAGGGCCTCTTCTGCACTGAGATTCTGTGAGCATTGTGACCCCAGCTACGGGTTAGAATGGCTGAGCTGTACAATAATTGCTGAGCTCCGGAAACCACAGAAATGGAGAAGGGAACAGGGGAGGCTACCCAGCAGGTCTCGGACGCTTAACTTGAGGTCCTGCTGTGGAATGGGAGGGACCGAAATGAGGTTATTTTTGCTAAGGGTAAGAGGGAGAGGTCAGCCTATCAAACAAGCAGGCGTGGATGAGACTGGCCAAGGAAATGAGCAACAGGAGTATGGTTCCCCCGAACCTGGAGACAGTGCCTCCAAGGTGTTCAAAGGGGGCAGGAAAGGTGAGTGGCATAACTCGTTCAGGGGCCAGGCCCCACAGTCTGATGCTCCTGGCTTTCTGCTGTACAATACTCCAGAGGCCCACACACCTTGCAGCTCCACTCATTCATCTCTCTCCAGGTGCCTCCTCACACTCCCATCTGAGCACCCAACACTCACACTGATACTTATCTTTGTGCCATCTCACACCTATGCCTGACAGATACCCTCCCCAAATAGTGTCCTTCCCTCCTCTCCACGCAATCTATTTCTGATGCATCCAATTCTCTGCCTTTCTTCCCTCGAGAAGAAAAGGGCACCAACCTTCGGGGAGAGACAGAGAAGGGGAGGTGGCCCTCCTCTTGGTGATCCCTGGCAATGTGTGCCCACTTGAACAAGTGGGAAGGAGGTCTTGCCCCAGGAGGCTGCGGAAGTCGGCAATGACCTGCCATGAAAGCTTGAGCCACCGGAGGCAGCAGTGCTCACCCACAGCGAAAGAGCTGAATCTGTCCCTGTGAACACTGCGCTGGGTGGCTCCCCTCCTCCCAGCAAGATCTCGATTTCCATCACCGAGAAACATAGAAACATAGAAAATAGGGGCAGGAGTAGGCCATTCGGCCCTTTGAGCCTGCTCCACCATTCAATATGATCATGGCTGATCCTCTATCTCAATGCCATTTTCCTGCTCCCTCCCCATACCACTTAATGCCTTTAGAGTCCAGAAACCTATCTATTTCCTTCTTAAATATATTCAGTGACTTGGCCTCCACAGCCTTCTGTGGTAGAGAATTCCACAAGTCCACCACCCCATACGTGATGACATTTCTTCTCATCTCGGTCCTAATTGGCCTATTAAGACTGTGACCCCTCGTTCTAGACCACTCCAGCCAGAGGAAACATCACCCCTACATCCAGTCTGTCCAGCCCTGGCAGAACTTTATATGTTTCAATGAGATCCCCTCTCATTATTCTAAACTCTAGTGAATACAGGCCTAGTCGGCCCAATTGCTCCTCATACGACAATCCTGCCAACCCAGGAATAAGTCTGGTGAACCTTCACTGCACTCCCTCTGTGACAAGTATATTCTTTCTTAGGTAAGGAGACCAAAACTGCACATAATACTCCAGATGGGGTCTCACCAAGGCCCTGTACAGCTGCAGTAAGACATCCTTGCTCCTGTACTCAAGTCCTCTTGCAATGAAGGCCAACATACCATTTGCCTTCTTAATTGCTTGCTGTACCTGCATGCTTGCTTTCAGTGACTGATATACAAGGACACATATGTCCCTCTGTACTTTATTTACAGGCTGCAGCAGCAGTTACTTGCTTCAGTCAAGCTCCACAATTAGAAGACAAACTCCCACTCTAAGGTTCCCTGTGCTTAGAGCTGATTTGTTCACACTGTCACGTGATACTATACAACACAATTAAGCCTTAAACTACAGCTACAGTCACACACTAAAGCTATAATTATTACAAAGACCTGGACAATATCCAGGCTTGGGCTAACAAGTGGCAAGTAACATTTGCACCACACAAGTGCCAGACAATGACAATCTCCAACAAGACAGAATCTAACCATCACCCCTTGACATTCAATGGCATTACCATCACTGAATCCCCCACTATCAATATCCTGCAGGTTACCATTGACCATAAAGTGAACTGGACTAGCCATATAAATACTGTGACTACAAGAACAGGTCAGAAGTTAGGAATCCTGTGACGAGTAACTCATCTTCTGACTCCCCAAAGACTGTCCACTATCTACAAGGCACAAGTCAGGAGTGTGATGGAACACTATCCATTTGCCTGGATGAGTGCACCTCCAACAATGCTCAAGAAGCTTGACATCATCCAGGACAAAGCAGCCCACTTGATTGTCACCCCACCCACAAACATTCACTCCCTCCACCACCGATGCACAGTAGCAGCAGTGTGTACCATCTACAAGATGCACTGCAGGAACTCACCAAGGCCCCTTCAGCAACACATTCCAAACTCACGACCATTACCATCTAAAAGGACAAGGGCAGCAGACACATAGGAACACCACCACCTGGAATTTTCACTCCAAGCCACTCACCATTCTGACTTGGAAATATATTGCTGTTCCTCCACTGTCACTGAGTCAAAATTCTGGAACTCCCTCTCTAACAGCACTGTGGGTGTACCTACACCACATGGACTGCACCAGTTCAAGAAGGAAGCTCACCATCACCCTCCCAAGGTCAATTTGGATTGGCAATAAACGCTGGCCCAGCCAGCCTTGCCCACATCCATGAATGAATTAAAAAATAGGGAAGATGGTTGTCGCTAATTGAAGCCAATCATCTCAACCCCCTAAAATTGCTGCAGGAGTTCCTCAGGATAGTGTCCTGGGCAGAACCATCTTCAGCTGCTTCATCAATGACCTTCCCTCCATCATAAGCTCAGAAGTGGGGATGTCTGAGAATAATTGTTCCATGTTCATTACCATTCACGTCTCCTAAGATACTGAATAAATTCATTTCCGTTTGCAGTAAGACCTGGGTAATATCCAGGCTTGGGCTGATAAGGTGCATCTAACATTCACATCACACATGAGCCAGGCAATGACCATGTCCAATATTGCAGACAGGGTGAGGACTAATTTAAACAGCCCTGATTTCTCCACTTACTACCCGTACATAAGCAGAAAGATGCTATTGATTTTTGATTTCCCGCTTTATATGTGGTGGTGTGTTTTCCCCCAACCCCTCAGTTTTGGTGTGATCCAATCCGTTATAAATAACCTCATAGCAAACTTGAGATAAGGGAAAATAAGAGTGTTGGTTTATGTTACATGCACACAAAATGCACGGAGGGATTTTGCAACATCCGCCCCTTTTGCATTCATACAATGAAAGAGGGATAAGGGAAAGAAAAGGGTCCAGGGCAAAGACCACAATAAAAATAAGAACTATGGTTTCACATGAGTCCAGAATCCAGAATCAATGTCCAAGAAAGGTTCTTTCAGGTGCCATTATCTGGCAGAGTTCCTGACCTTGGTCCTAGGAACTCAGTTGCAGGTTGAGTCTGCTGAAGATGCAGCAAATTATCCTTGTATCCTGTGTATTAGTTCACTCTGTAGGCAAAATATAAGATACTGTCTGGAGGTCATATTCTGAGAGCTATGGAGGTCAGAGACAGGCTGCTCACCTAGAGTCTGGTTTTCTCTTCTGAAATTAAACTGCAGCTGAAGATAAAATTCAAAAGCTGTATAATCAAAGGAATTCAAACAGCTCAAGTCTCCAGTCATGTGACAGGGTGGTTTGGGGCTTAGCTATTCAGCTAATGAGAGCCCTTGTAACCACCCATTATGCTTTGACCAGGTAGCTGTGGAAATTTTAGCACAACATTGGAGAGGAGGATCCTAATAGCTCTGCCTTTTTCCAGCACTGACTGGCATTGTCTACTAGCCCTTTGTGTTAGTTTGGCTGGAATGTTTATACAATGCAAAGTGTGTTACATTGCAAGAGTTTGATGAGTTAGCATTTTGTCCATGCTTAAACTGCTCAGAAGCTTCCAGCACTACCATCATGTGGTCAGCTGCGGCCCTTTTATCAGTCCAGCCATCTGTCCATTTTTTAAAAAGCATTAAGTTTATAAAGTAGCCAGGATGATATATATATATATATATATATATATATATATATATATTCCTGTCTTCTGATTGTGACACCAACAAGAGAGCATCTAACCATCTCCCCTTGACATTCAATGGCATTACTCAACTTTCTTGGAGGGTTGGGTGGGATGGCGGGTAACATTGACCAGAAACTTAACTGAACACGTCATATAAGCACCGCAGCTACAAGCTCAGGTCAGAAGGTGGATATTCTGCTGAGTAACTCTCAACCTCACTCCCCAAAGCCTGTCCATTATCTACAAGGCACAAGTCAGGAGTGTGATGGAATACTGTCCACTTGCCTGGGTGAGCACAGCTCTATCAACACTCAAGAAGCTGAACACCATTCAGGACAGCATGCCATTCACCCACCTTACATATTCACTCTCTTCACCACTGACACTCAGTGGCTGCAGTGTGTACCATGTAAAAAATGCACTGTAGCAGCTTGTCAAAACTCCTTTAGTAGCACCCTAAACCGGCAAACTCGACCATGCAGGACAAGGATAGCAGATGCATGGCAACACCAACTCCTGGAAGTTACCCTCCAAGCCACACACCATCCTGAATTGGATTAGAATTCCTTCCCGGTCACAGTGTCAAAATCATGGTACTCCCTCTCTAAAAGCACTGGGGGTATACCTAAACCAGAGGGACTGCAAGAAGGTGGCTCTTCACCAATGGCCTCACGGGCAATTAGGGTTGAGAAACAAATGCTGGCTGAGCCAGCGAAGCTCAGATCACATGAAAGAATAAAAAGAGAAATTATTCTGGGGGCCAGTGTTATTTGAGACATTATATGAATCTGAGAGGCTGTATCAGTTTGAGGGTCTGTATCAGTTTGAGGGTCTGTATCAGTTTGAGGGTCTGTATCAGTTTGAGGGTCTGTATCAGTTTGAGGGACTGCATTAGTTTGAGATACTGTATCAGTTTCAGGGACTGTATCAGTTTGAGAGACTGTATCAGTTTGAGGGGCTGTATTAATTTGAGATACTGTATCAGTTTGAGGGACTGTTTCAGTTTGAGAGACTATCAGATGGAGACACTGTATCAGTTGAGGGTCTGTATTAGTTTGAGAGAGTATCAGTTTGAGGGGCTGCATTAGTCAGCGGGGAAATTGAGGAGCAAGTTTGGGCACAACTTGCGGAGGTGTATAAAAACAATAACAATAGGGTAATTATATTAGGCGATTTCAGCTTTCTCAACATTAATTGGGATAGACATAGTGTTAAGGGCTTGGATGGAGTGCATATCTTTAAATGTATACTGGAGAACTTTTTAGGTCAATATACCTAAAAAGTATATATTTAAAGGGCCCAACAAGGGACAGCACATTGCTGGACCTAATTCTGGGGAATGAAGCCGGACAGGTGGCAGAGGTGGTGGGGGGGGAAGCATTTTAGTGATAGCGACCATAACATGGTACAGTTTAAGCTTGTTATGGACAAAGAAACAGGCAAGTTGCAAAAAAAGGTTTTGGATTGTGGGAGAGTGCATTTTAGTAAAATAAGGCAGGATCTGGCCAAGGTAGACTGGGAACAGCTACTTGTGGGGGAATCTACAGAGAAGCAGTGGGGGGTTCAAAAAGGAAATGGAGAGGGTACAGGCTCAACATGTTCCCTCTAGGGTGTTGGATGGAGTAACAAGCCCAGAGAACCATGGATGACCAGAGATATTCAGGATATGATGAGAAGGAAAAGAGAGGCTTTTAGCAGGCACAAGGGAAGCAAATCAGCGGAGGCATTAGTGGAGTACAGAAAGTGCAGGATGGAGCTTAAGAAAGCAATTGGGAGAGTAAAGAGGGGATATGAGAAAATCCTGGCTGGTAAAAGTAGGGAAAATCCCAAGGTATTCTGTAAGTATATCAATGGGAAGAGGATAACCAGGGCAAGAGTAGGGCCCAATAGAGATGAAGGGGGCCATCTATGGATGGACCAGAGGACATTGCTAGAGTGTTGAATGAATACTTCACATCCGTCTTCACTCAAGAGAATGGGAATGAAGGTATCGAACTTGGGGGGAGAGACTGTGAGGTTCTTGAGCAATTTGATATAGGGAGTGACAAGGTGTTGTCAGGCTTAAAAGTGGACAAATCTCCAGGTCCGGGTGATTTGTGTCCCAGGCTGCTGAGGGAGGCAAGGGAGGAGATCGCAGGGGCTCTGACCCAAATTTTTAATTCCTCAGCCACAGGGGAGGTGCCAGAGGACTGGAGAACAGCTAACGCGGTTCCGCTATTTAAGAAGGGTTGTAGAGATAAGCAAGGGAACTACAGGCCAGCGAGTCTCAAGTCAGTAGTAGGGAAACTATTGGGGGGTAATTTGATAAGGTGGCTTCAAAATTGGCTTAGTTGTAAGAGACAGAGGGTGATGACAGAAGGATGCTTTAGTGACTGGAAGCCAGTGGTGTACCACAGGGATCTGTGCTCAGTCCCCTATTATTTGTCATTTATATAAATGACATAGATGACCATGTGGGGAGTAGGATTAGTAAGTTTGCAGATGACACAAAGATTGGCCGGGTGGTTAACAGTGAGGTTGAGTGTCTTGGGTTACAGGAAGATATAGATGGGATGGTCAAATGGGCAGATAAGTGGCAGATGGAATTTAACCCTGAAAAGAGTGAGGTGATACATTTTGGAAGGAGAAATTTGACAAGGAAGTATTCAATGAACAGCATGACACTAGGAAGTTCTGAGGAACAAAGGGACCTTGGTGTGTGTGTCCATAGGTCTCTGAAGGCGGAGGGGCATGTTAGTTGGGTGGTGAAAAAGGCATGTGGGACATTTGCCTTTGTCAGTCGAGGCATAGATTACAAAAGTAGGGAGGTCATGTTGGAGTTGTACAGAACCTTGGTGAGGCCACAGCTGGAGTACTGTGTGCCGTTCTGGTCACCACATTATAAGAAGCATGTGATTGCACTGGAGGGGGTGCAGAGGAGATTCACCAGGATGTTGCTTGGGATGAAACATTTAAGTTATGAAGAGGGGTTGGATAGACTTGGGTTGTTTTTGTTGGAGCAGAAAAGACTGAGGGGTGACCTGATTGAGGTGTACAAGATTATGAGGGGCATGGACAGGGTGGATATGGAGCAGATGTTCCCCTTTGTTGAAGGGTTAGTCACGAGGGCACAAGTTAAAGGTGAGGGGCAGGATGTTGAGGGGGGATGTGTGGAAAAATCTTTTTACCCAGAGAGTGGTGATGGTCTGGAATGCACTGCCTAGAAAGGTGGTGGAAGCGAGTTGCTTCACATCCTTTCAAAAGTACCTGAATGAGCACTTGGCACGTCATAATATTCAAGGCTATGGGCCGAGTGCCGGTAAATGGGATCAGGTAGTTAGTTTAGGTGTTTCTTACGTGTCGGTGCAGACTTGATGGGCTGAAGGGTCTCTTCTGCACGATGTGATTCTGTGATTCGTTTGAGGGGCCGTGTTAGTTTGGGGGGCTGTATCAGTTTGGCTGACTGTATTAGTTTGAGGGACTATATTATTTTGTGGAACTGTATTAGTTTGAGAAAATATTAGTTTGCGGGACTGTATCAGTTTGAGGGGCTGTATTAGTTTGAGGGTCTGTATTAGTTTGAGGGGCTGTATTAGTTTGAAGGACTGTATTAGTTTGAAGGACTGTATTAGTTTGAAGGACTGTGCTAATTTAAGGGACTGTATCTGTTTGGAGGGTCTTTATAGCTTTGAAGCCTGCATTAATTTGAGGGACTTTATCAGTTTCACGGCCTGATTTAGTGTGATGAACTGTATTAGTTTGAGGGACTGTATCAGTTTGAGGGACCGTGTTAGTTTGAGGGACTGTATTAGTTTGAGGGGCTGTATTAGTTTGAGGGACTGTATTAGTTTGAGGGGATGTGTTAGTTTAAGGGACCATATCAGTTTGTGGGGCTGTATTAGTTTGAGGGTCTGTATTAGTTTGAGGGGCTGTATTAGTTTGAGGGACTGTATTAGTTTGAGGGGTTGTATTAGTTTGAGGGGTTGTATTAGTTTGAGGGACTGTATTAGTTTGAGGGGCTGTATCAGTTTGAGGGGCTGTATTAGTTTGAGGGGCTGTATCAGTTTGAGGGGCTGTATTAATTTGAGGGGCTGTATTAGTTTGAGGGGCTGTATCAGTTTGAGGGGCTGTATCAGTTTGAGGGACTGTATCAGTTTGAGGGACTGTATTAGTTTGAGGGGCTGTATTAGTTTGAGGGACTGTATTAGTTTGAGGGGCTGTATTAGTTTGAGGGACTGTATTAGTTTGAGGGGATGTGTTAGTTTAAGGGACCATATCAGTTTGTGGGGCTGTATTAGTTTGAGGGTCTGTATTAGTTTGAGGGGCTGTATTAGTTTGAGGGACTGTATTAGTTTGAGGGGTTGTATTAGTTTGAGGGGTTGTATTAGTTTGAGGGACTGTATTAGTTTGAGGGGCTGTATCAGTTTGAGGGGCTGTATTAGTTTGAGGGGCTGTATCAGTTTGAGGGGCTGTATTAATTTGAGGGGCTGTATTAGTTTGAGGGGCTGTATCAGTTTGAGGGGCTGTATCAGTTTGAGGGACTGTATCAGTTTGAGGGGCTGTATTAGTTTGAGGGGCTGTATCAGTTTGAGGGACTGTATCAGTTTGAGGGGCTGTATCAGTTTGAGGGGCTGTATCAGTTTGAGGGACTGTGTTAGTTTGAGGGACTGTATTAGTTTGAGGGACTGTATTAATTTGAGGAACTGTATTAGTTTGAGGGACTGTATTAGTTTGAGGACTTGTATTAGTTTGATGGGCTGTATTAGTTTGAGGATCTGTGTTAGTTTTAGGGGCTGTATTAGTTTGAGGGACTGTATTAGTTTGAGGGACTGTATTAGTTTGAGGGACTGTATTAGTTTGAGGGACTGTATTAATTTGAGGAACTGTATTAGTTTGAGGGACTGTATTAGTTTGAGGACTTGTATTAGTTTGATGGGCTGTATTAGTTTGAGGATCTGTGTTAGTTTTAGGGGCTGTATTAGTTTGAGGGACTGTATTAGTTTGAGGGACTGTATTAGTTTGAGGGACTGTATTAGTTTCAGGGGCTGTATTAGTTTGAGGGACTGTATTAGTTTGAGGATGTGTGTTAGTTTGAGGGACTGTATTAGTTTGAGGGTCTGTATTAGTTTGAGGAACTGTATTAGTTTGAGGGTCTGTATTAGATTGAGGGTCTGTATTAGTTTGAGGGACTGTATTAGTTTGAGGGACTGTATCAGTTTGAGGGGCTGTATCAGTTTGAGGGACTGTATTAGTTTGAGGGACTGTATTAGTTTGAGGGATTGTATAAGTTTGAGGGTCTGTATTAGATTGAGGGTCTGTATTAGTTTGAGGGACTGTATCAGTTTGAGGGACAGTATTAGTTTGAGGGACTGTATTAGTTTGAGGGGCTGTATCAGTTTGGGAGACTGTATTAGTTTGAGGGAGTAAATCAGTTTGAGGGACTGTATTAGTTTGAGGGACTGTATTAGTTTGAGGGACTGTATTAGTTTGAGGGACTGTATTAGTTTGAGGGACTGTATTAGTTTCAGGGGCTGTATTAGTTTGAGGGACTGTATTAGTTTGAGGATGTGTGTTAGTTTGAGGGACTGTATTAGTTTGAGTGTCTGTATTAGTTTGAGGAACTGTATTAGTTTGAGGGTCTGTATTAGATTGAGGGTCTGTATTAGTTTGAGGGACTGTATTAGTTTGAGGGACTGTATTAGTTTGAGGATGTGTGTTAGTTTGAGGGACTGTATTAGTTTGAGGGTCTGTATTAGTTTGAGGAACTGTATTAGTTTGAGGGTCTGTATTAGATTGAGGGTCTGTATTAGTTTGAGGGACTGTATCAGTTTGAGGGACAGTATTAGTTTGAGGGACTGTATTAGTTTGAGGGGCTGTATCAGTTTGGGAGACTGTATTAGTTTGAGGGACTAAATCAGTTTGAGGGACTGTATCAGTTTGAGGGACTGTATCAGTTTGAGGGGCTGTATCAGTTTGAGGGACTGTATTAGTTTGAGGGACTGTATTAGTTTGAGGGACTGTATTAATTTGAGGAACTGTATTAGTTTGAGGGACTGTATTAGTTTGAGGACTTGTATTAGTTTGAGGGGCTGTATTAGTTTGAGGGACTGTATCAGTTTGAGGGGCTGTATCAGTTTGAGGGACTGTATTAGTTTGAGGGACTGTATTAGTTTGAGGGACTGTATTAATTTGAGGAACTGTATTAGTTTGAGGGACTGTATTAGTTTGAGGACTTGTATTAGTTTGAGGGGCTGTATTAGTTTGAGGATCTGTGTTAGTTTTAGGGGCTGTATTAGTTTGAGGGACTGTATTAGTTTGAAGGACTGTATTAGTTTGAAGGACTGTATTAGTTTGAAGGACTGTGCTAATTTAAGGGACTGTATCTGTTTGAGGGTCTTTATAGCTTTGAAGCCTGCATTAATTTGAGGGACTTTATCAGTTTCACGGCCTGATTTAGTGTGATGAACTGTATTAGTTTGAGGGACTGTATCAGTTTGAGGGACCGTGTTAGTTTGAGGGACTGTATTAGTTTGAGGGACTGTATTAGTTTGAGGGACTGTATTAGTTTGAGGGACTGTATTAGTTTGAGGGACTGTATTAATTTGAGGAACTGTATTAGTTTGAGGGACTGTATTAGTTTGAGGACTTGTATTAGTTTGATGGGCTGTATTAGTTTGAGGATCTGTGTTAGTTTTAGGGGCTGTATTAGTTTGAGGGACTGTATTAGTTTGAGGGACTGTATTAGTTTGAGGGACTGTATTAGTTTGAGGGACTGTATTAATTTGAGGAACTGTATTAGTTTGAGGGACTGTATTAGTTTGAGGACTTGTATTAGTTTGAGGGGCTGTATTAGTTTGAGGATCTGTGTTAGTTTTAGGGGCTGTATTAGTTTGAGGGACTGTATTAGTTTGAGGGACTGTATTAGTTTGAGGGACTGTATTAGTTTCAGGGGCTGTATTAGTTTGAGGGACTGTATTAGTTTGAGGATGTGTGTTAGTTTGAGGGACTGTATTAGTTTGAGGGTCTGTATTAGTTTGAGGAACTGTATTAGTTTGAGAGTCTGTATTAGATTGAGGGTCTGTATTAGTTTGAGGGACTGTATTAGTTTGAGGGACTGTATAAGTTTGAGGGTCTGTATTAGATTGAGGGTCTGTATTAGTTTGAGGGACTGTATCAGTTTGAGGGACAGTATTAGTTTGAGGGACTGTATTAGTTTGAGGGGCTGTATCAGTTTGGGAGACTGTATTAGTTTGAGGGAGTAAATCAGTTTGAGGGACTGTATTAGTTTGAGGGACTGTATTAGTTTGAGGGACTGTATTAGTTTGAGGGACTGTATTAGTTTGAGGGACTGTATTAGTTTGAGGACTTGTATTAGTTTGAGGGGCTGTATTAGTTTGAGGATCTGTGTTAGTTTTAGGGGCTGTATTAGTTTGAGGGACTGTATTAGTTTGAGGGACTGTATTAGTTTGAGGGACTGTATTAGTTTCAGGGGCTGTATTAGTTTGAGGGACTGTATTAGTTTGAGGATGTGTGTTAGTTTGAGGGACTGTATTAGTTTGAGTGTCTGTATTAGTTTGAGGAACTGTATTAGTTTGAGGGTCTGTATTAGATTGAGGGTCTGTATTAGTTTGAGGGACTGTATTAGTTTGAGGGACTGTATTAGTTTGAGGATGTGTGTTAGTTTGAGGGACTGTATTAGTTTGAGGGTCTGTATTAGTTTGAGGAACTGTATTAGTTTGAGGGTCTGTATTAGATTGAGGGTCTGTATTAGTTTGAGGGACTGTATCAGTTTGAGGGACAGTATTAGTTTGAGGGACTGTATTAGTTTGAGGGGCTGTATCAGTTTGGGAGACTGTATTAGTTTGAGGGACTAAATCAGTTTGAGGGACTGTATCAGTTTGAGGGACTGTATCAGTTTGAGGGGCTGTATCAGTTTGAGGGACTGTATTAGTTTGAGGGACTGTATTAGTTTGAGGGACTGTATTAATTTGAGGAACTGTATTAGTTTGAGGGACTGTATTAGTTTGAGGACTTGTATTAGTTTGAGGGGCTGTATTAGTTTGAGGGACTGTATCAGTTTGAGGGGCTGTATCAGTTTGAGGGACTGTATTAGTTTGAGGGACTGTATTAGTTTGAGGGACTGTATTAATTTGAGGAACTGTATTAGTTTGAGGGACTGTATTAGTTTGAGGACTTGTATTAGTTTGAGGGGCTGTATTAGTTTGAGGATCTGTGTTAGTTTTAGGGGCTGTATTAGTTTGAGGGACTGTATTAGTTTGAGGGACTGTATTAGTTTGAGGGACTGTATTAGTTTCAGGGGCTGTATTAGTTTGAGGGACTGTATTAGTTTGAGGGACTGTATTAGTTTGAGGGACTGTATTAGTTTGAGGGGCTGTATTAGTTTGAGGGACTGTATTAGTTTGAGGATGTGTGTTAGTTTGAGGGACTGTATTAGTTTGAGGGACTGTATTAGTTTGAGGAACTGTATTAGTTTGAGGATGTGTGTTAGTTTGAGGGACTGTATTAGTTTGAGGGACTGTATTAGTTTCAGGGGCTGTATTAGTTTGAGGATGTGTGTTAGTTTGAGGGACTGTATTAGTTTGAGGGACTGTATTAGTTTGAGGGACTGTATTAGTTTGAGGATGTGTGTTAGTTTGAGGGACTGTATTAGTTTGAGGGACTGTATTAGTTTCAGGGGCTGTATTAGTTTGAGGGACTGTATTAGTTTGAGGATGTGTGTTAGTTTGAGGGACTGTATTAGTTTGAGGATGTGTGTTAGTTTGAGGGACTGTATTAGTTTGAGGATGTGTGTTAGTTTGAGGGACTGTATTAGTTTGAGGGACTGTATTAGTTTGAGGAACTGTATTAGTTTGAGTATCTGTGTTAGTTTTAGGGGCTGTATTAGTTTGAGGGACTGTATTAGTTTGAGGGACTGTATTAGTTTTAGGGGCTGTATCAGTTTGAGGGACTGTATTAGTTTGAGGGGCTGTATTAGTTTGAGGGACTGTATCAGTTTGAGGGGCTGTATTAGTTTTAGGGGCTGTATCAGTTTGAGGGGCTGTATTAGTTTTAGGGGCTGTATCAGTTTGAGGGGCTGTATTAGTTTGAGAGGCTGTATCAGTTTGAGGGTCTGTGTTAGCTTGAAAGTCTGTAATAGTTTAAGTGGCTATATTAGTTTGAGGCACTTTATTAGTTTAAAGGGAGTAGCAGTTTAAGAGGCTGTATTAGTTTGAGGGTCTGTATTAGTTTGAGGAACTGTATTAGTTTGAGGGTCTGTATTAGATTGAGGGTCTGTATTAGTTTGAGGGACTGTATTAGTTTGAGGGACTGTATTAGTTTGAGGAACTGTATTAGTTTGAGGGACTGTATTAGTTTGAGGAACTGTATTAGTTTGAGTATCTGTGTTAGTTTTAGGGGCTGTATCAGTTTGAGGGACTGTATGCAGTCCCCATCAGTTTGAGCGAATGTATCAGTTTGAGGGGCTGTATCAGTTTGAGGGTCTGTGTTAGCTTGAAAGTCTGTATTAGTTTAAGTGGCTATATTAGTTTGAGGCACTTTATTAGTTTAAAGGGAGTAGCAGTTTAAGAGGCTGTATTAGTTTGAGGGTCTCTTTTAGTTTGAGGGGCTGTATTAATTTCAGGGACTGTATTAGTTTGATGGAGCATTAGTTTGAGGGACTATATTAGTTTGAGGGACAGTACTAGTTTGATGGACCGTTAGTTTGAGGGACTGTATCAGTTTGAGGGGCTGTCTTAGTTTGAGTATCTGTATTAGTTTGAGGGTCTGTATCAGTTTGAGGGACTGTGTCAGTTTGAGGATCTGTATTAGTTTGAGGGACTGTATCAGTTTGAGGGACTGTATTAGTTTGAGGTACTGTATTAGTTGGGGGACTTTATTAGTTTGTGGTACTGTATCAGTTTGAGGGACTACATTAATTTGAGGGACTGTTTTAGTTTGGGGTACTGTTTTCATTTGAGGGGCTGTATTAGTTTGAGGGGCTGTTTGAGTTTGAGGGGCTGTATCAGTTTGAGGGACTGTATTAGTTTGAGGGACTGTATCAGTTTAAGTGGCTGTATTAGTTTGAGGGGCTGTATTAGTTTGAGGGTCTGTTTTAGTTTGAGGGATTGTTTTAGGTTGAGGAACTGTATTAGTTTGAGGGACAATATTTATTTGAGCGCCTTTATTGGTTTGAGGACCTTATTAGTTTGAGGGTTTGTGTCAGTTTGAGGGGCTGTATTAGTTTGAGGTACTATTAGTTTTAGGGTCTGTATTAGTTTAAGGGCTGTATGAATTTGAGGGATTGTATAAGTTTGGCAGAATGTATTAGTTTGAGGGGCTGAATCAGTTTGAGGGAATGTGTTAGTTTGAAGGACTGTATCAGTTTGAGGGACTGTATCAGTTTGAGGGAATGTGTTAGTTTGAAGGACTGTATCAGTTTGAGGGACTGTATCAGTTTGAGGGAATGTGTTAGTTTGAGGAACTGTATCAGTTTGAGGGACTGTATCAGTTTGAGGGACTGTATCAGTTTGAGGGATTGCAATGTTTTTAGCCGCTCTATTGTTTTGCAGGTCCATATACAGAACGCTCCGACATTAAGTACTGAACCAACTGGTCACAGTTAAAGAGGACAGCCATATCCCAGAGTGCAATAGAGCAGCCCTGAGAGGGCAGTTCAAATTTGTAATGTAATTACTGAATGGACATAGCAGAGTGAAGTGATCACTGAAACAGTGTGAGTTCTAGAGATGGACCTGATGGTGTTTGAATGATTAACACCATTGCTGGGAGAATACAGCTTCCAATTTTCATTGTTTAATTAATGAAATCAAAATTGTTCAGTCTTTAGGGTTTTCCAATTCAATCTCAGCTCTAAATATATTCCATGACAACAGGGAGTTAACTCGGCTGTCGCAATCTGTTTGCTTGTTATTTTTTTAAAGAAATTATGTTGAACGATGTTGTAACCTCAATGTCTCCATGGAGACCCTACAAAGTATAAAAGACACTGTGAACATATCACCCAAGAGTTTAATTCAGAGAGATTGCCTGCAGCACAAAGGGACAGATCGTTCACAGAAAAACATGGCATCATTTTACAGCTTTGGGAAAATATACTACACAATTCTTGCCATCATTGGTGTACCTGGTAAGTGACTGTGAGCATTAAAATAGTGAAAATCTGAGTGTGAGCTGGTCTTTGGTTTTACTCTGCCATTGGTACATACTGATCTAGTGGCAGACACCCGATCAGTGATATCACTTGCTAGAGTGTGCAGCTGAATCACACATCAGTGCAGGTCACTGTCAGAGGTAAAGCATTATCAGGAGTACCTGTCACTGTTCTATTGTGCTGAGTGTGGGTCACTGCCCAGAATACGTTTGTTCTATTTTATGTCGTTGCTTGAGTGACTGATCTCTCCACTCCATGGATCTGTCTCCATGTTTCTGAATGTCATCAATGGCCAAGGAGGATATTTTTGTTGTTGGTTGAAGATGTTTGTGAATAAATGTATACAGTGAAATGTATTGGTATTGTTCAGTCTCGGCATAAACTGTTCCAATAGAAATAGACGTTAACTATTTACTTAAAAACAGAAAATGGTCTGAAGAAGGGTCATATGGACTTGAAACATGAATTCTGTTTCTCTCTCTCCACAGATGCTGTCAGACCTGCTGAGTTTTCCAGCATTTTCTGTTCTTATTTCAGATTTCCAGCAACCACAGTACTTTGCTGTTAACTATTTACTAATAATTAAACATTAGAACAATGCTTACCGTATTCAAATGCTCTGGACAATGACTTACTCTCACACTGGGTATAATCACTGCAAACACTTTACTTGTTTTAGTGCTGATTAATCCCCTTCCCTCAACACAGTCCTGAGAATCTTTTGGTCATGAACGTTGTTTTTTTTATGATCAGTCTTTGCATGAGGTGAAAATTAGACTGTGGTCATCGAATTGTCCACTTCTGTAACTGATTAATGTTTGGTGGACCTGTAATTATCCATGATCCAGACTCCACGCACATAATGTGCACTGATCTCTGCTCTTAGCTCAGTGAGGTCTGTTCCCCTCGAGAAAAGACATGTATCACTGAAGAACATAAATTCTGCTTTTCATAAAACAGAAAACAGCCTGGGGGCAGTAAATACGAACAATATTAAACTGTCCACATGAGTTTTCTCCCATCTCTCTTCATTTAACCCAGTCCATATAACATTCTACTGCTCTCCACCTTATGATTTGCCTTAGTTTTCCCTTAAATGAATCCATGCTATTCACCTTAACAGCTCCAAGTAGTCGTGAGTTCTACATTCTAACTGTTCTTCGAGTAAAAATGTTTCTCCTGAATGCCTTTTTAGATTTATTAGTGATGATTTCATATTGATGACCTTTAATGAGCCCCCACCAATTGGAAATATCTTCACTATGGCGACCTTATCAAACCCATTCATAATTTTATCGCCTCTGTTAGACCTGCCCTCAGCGTTATCCTTCCTAAAGAAAGACCCCAACCCATTCATTCTATCTGCAGCACTGTAGGGCGGAATCATCCCAGATTTGCACTAAGTGCTGTAGCAGGCCTGATGAAAGGTGATTACCCCGCCGGCCGTAATGGGGGATTTTCCTGCCATATTGTCAGTTTTCCAGCGTTTCCCGCCTCATTAATAATGCAGTCATGGGAAACACGCCAGGTCGCTGGTGAGTGGGCTCAGATTTGCCCGTCACACCGTGACCTTTTTTTTTGGGTTCATTCACGGGATGAGGGCTTCGCTGGCTGGGCCAGCATTTATTGCCCATCCCTAATTGTCCTTGAGAAGGTGGCGTTGAGCTGCCTTCTTGAACCGCTGCAGTCCATGTGGTGTAGGTACACCCACAGTGCTTTTAGGGAGAGAGTTCCAGGATTTTGACCCAGCGACAGTGAAGGAACTGCGATATATTTCCAAATCAGGATGGTGATGACTTGGAGGGGAACTTCCAGGTGGTGGTGTTCCCATCTACCTGCTGTCCTTGTCCTTTTAGATGGTAGCAGTTGTGGGTTTGGAAGGTGCTATCTCAGGAGCCTTGGCGAGTTCCTGCCGTGCATCTTGTAGATGGTACACACTGCTGCCACTGCTCATCTGTGGTGGGGGGAGTGAATATTTGTGGATGTGGTGCCAATTAAGCGGGCTGCTTTGTCCTGGAGGGTGTTGAACATCTTGAATGTTGTTGGAGCTGCACTCATCCAGACAAGTGGGGAGTATTCCATCACACTCCTGAATTGTGACTTGTTGATGGTGGACAGGCTTTGAGGAGTCAGGAGGTGAGTTACTCATCGCACAATTCCTAGCCTCTGACCTGGTCTTGTAGCCACAGTATTTATATGGCTTGTCCAGTTCAGTTTCTGGTCAATGTTAACCCCCAGGATATTGATAGTAGGGAATTCAGTGATAGTAATGCCATTGAATGTCAAGGGGCGATGGCTAGATTCTCTCTTGTTGGAGATGGTCATTGCCTGGCACTTGTGTGGTGCAAAAGTTACTTGCCACTTGTCAGCCCAAGCCTGGATATTGTCCAGGTCTTGCTGCATTTGGACATGGACTGCTTCAGTATCTGAGGAGTCATGAATGGTGCTGAACATGGTGCAATCATCAGCGAACATCCCCACTTCTGACCTTATGATGGAAGGAAGGTCATTGATGAAGCAGCTGAAGATGGTTGGGTCGAGGACACTACCCTGAGGAACTCCTGCAGCGATGTCTGGAGCTGAGATGACTGACCTCCAACAACCTCAACCATCTTCCTTCGTGCTACATATGACTCCAACCAGCGGAGAGTTTTCCCGCTGATTCCCAGTGACTCCAGTTTTGCTAGGGCTCCTTACACTCGGTCAAATGCTGCCTTGATGTCAAGGGCCGACTCTTTCACCTCACCTCGGGAGTTCAGCTCTTTTGTCCAGGTTTGAACCAAGACTGTAATGATGCCAGGAGCTGAGTGGCCCTGGTGGAACCTAAACTAGGCATCAGTGAGGAGATTATTGAAAAGCAAGTACCACTTGATAGCATTGTTGATGACTCCTTCCATCACTTTATTGATGGAGAATAGACTGCTGGGCGGTAATTGGCCAGGTTGGATTTGTCCTGCTTTGTGTGTACAGGACACACCTGGGCAATTTACCACATTTCCAGGTAGATGCCAGTGTTCTAGCTGTACTGGAACAGCTTGGCTAGGGGCATGGCAAGTTCTAGAGCACAAGACTTAAGTACTATTGCCGGAATATTGCCAGGGCTTCCTCACTCCAGCCTCCATATTTAAAATGCAGCCGCACACACAGTTCTCAATGTTTGTAGCCCAGCACTGCACCAGTGAAGACATGGCCCCACAAGTTATGAAGCGTGCAGTCCCCATATTGAGTTATGCATCCCTGGGACATCCTCTGGACTCTGTGGAGGCCCACCGTGATGCCCTCTATCCTCGCTCTGGCCGCTGGAGGCCCACCGTGATGCCCTCTATCCTCGCTCTGGCCGCTGGAGGCCCACCGTGATGCCCTCTATCCTCGCTCTGGCCGCTGGAGGCCCACCGTGATGCCCTCTATCCTCGCTCTGGCCGCTGGAGGCCCACCGTGATGCACTCTATCCTCGCTCTGGCCGCTGGAGGCCCACCGTGATGCCCTCTATCCTCGCTCTGGCAGCTGGAGGCCCACCGTGATGCCCTCTATCCTCGCTCTGGCCGCTGGAGACCCACCGTGATGCCCTCTATCCTCGCTCTGGCCGCTGGAGACCCACCGTGAAGCCCTCTATCCTCGCTCTGGCCGCTGGAGGCCCATCAGTCTCACCACTCCGGCTTGGGAGGTGGTGGTCAGTGTCAATGCTGCACACAAGAGGTTGGCCATCCAGTGCAGAAAGAAGATGAATGATCTCATCCATGCCGCCAAGGTAAGTAAACCATCTCATCACTATAAACTCACACACTCACAAACTCATCACACATTCACTGGCATCTCACTCACTGCCAACTCAAGAGACATCACCACTCACACTCTTACGCACACACCCTCACAATCTCCATCTGGCCTCATCTCCTCTGGAGGTCACCTCCTCACCCTGTCCATGGCTCCACTCAGCACACACGCACGCCTGGCATCCTTCTCATTGGGCCTGGCATGTGCCTAGCTCTCACTGTTTCGATCTTTTTTTTGCAGGACAAGATTGTTCACAATCAGTGGGAGACGTCCTAGACCCAGAGTGGATATCAAGGTCCTCAGTCCATTTGAGAGTCAGGCATTGGCACTGGCCAGGGAACACGTGGACTTTTCCCACATCAGAATCCTGCACCATATCATCCCTCTCTCAGTGCTACCCTGAGCCCACTGTTCTGTGTAATGTGGCTGCCAAGCACTAATAATCTCCACTTTCTGTCCAAGGTACATCTGCCATGTTGCCCTCAGGCAGCCATGGCCCAGGCCCCAGCACTGAGAGTGCCTCGAATGAGGACCCTGAGGGCAGCACAGTTGAAGACCTGTCCTAGAGCTCACCCACACCCTCCACCAGCGCAGCAACACACACCTCGGTGAGACCTGGATGTGGAGCAGCCTTGGGATCACAATCTGGTGAGCACAGCACACAATCTGTTCCACAGCAGACGGAGACAGGGATACCCGAGGTCGCTGGCACTTGGAGGACTGCTGGAGGCAAGGAATGTGCTGAGTCTGAGTCAGGTTTGAGCCTCTGGACTCGCTCCTCAATCAGTTGCTGGAGCTGCAAAGACAATCACAGGAACATCAGGAAGGGATGTCTGCTGCACTCCTCAGATTGCAAGGGGTGATGGAGGAGTCCGTCTGCCTTCAGTCCGAGGTGATAGCACCATGAGGCCAACACACTGAGGTCAACACAGGCAGGATGGCAGCTGTCATGGAGACTTTGGTCCAGGACATCAGTCCTGCACTGCTGCACGGGCTGAACTCCATCACTGACGCTATAGTTGGCCTCCAACACTGTCAACGTGAGAGGGGTGTGGGGCAACTCGATCTCACTGCAGCTTCCCCTTCTCCTCAAGGAGCCACCCATAGGGAGGGGGATCAGCAGCTGGACATCCCAGGGCCATCCACCCAGGTGACTCCGTGATCAATCCAAATCCCCTTTTCCTGTGACCCCCGCAGCTCCAGCTCCACAAGCTGAGGAGGGTGCAGCTGGCCCACAGCAGGACACACAAAGCAGGCCAGGGCCCACCAGTTTTCAGCTCTGCAGAGGACACTTGCCAAGGTCATCACAGACAGGGCTAGGCAATCAGCAGGCTGCCTCCACCTCCACTGTGGATGTCCGGGGAGCACCAAGACATAGCGGCATGGTTAGGGAAGTTAAGAAGGTGTGGCTGCACAGCCTGGGCATGGATATTAATCACTTGTACATAATGTTCACAGCTGTAAGTAAACTTGTCTATACCTCCTTGTGATGATGAGCAGTGCCCATGTCACTCAGATGTGAAACCTTGGCTCCTGCACAAGATAAAGGCAGGCGTCTCAGTCCAGGGCCTCTTCTCTGCGCAGTGTGTAACCTTCAGACCAAAGTCATGGTCCGGTCTCACACTCCCTGGACACATTACAGATGTCTGCAGCTCGATGGTGCTGGTCATTGCTGCCAGAATGTCGTAGGCAGGTGTCACAGAGTTCCATCATTCTCTCTGTGTGCTCTCAGCACCTTTGAGGTGGGGCTGACCCCCCATCTCTTCAGCCTCTGTGACCAGTGACGCTGTGCTCCTGAAGGGGTCAGGTGCTGAAGGCTGACAAAAGATCAGGTGCTTTTAAAGTTTCACAGCTGCTTCTCTATGATATGACCCTGATCACAGAGCATGAGCAAGCTGCCCTCAGCCAGACAGGAGTCAGGCATTCACAGAGGTTATGTAAAGATCTTTGGAGTGTCCTCACTGCATCTCATCATCACCCTCCATGAATCTTGCGGCTATGAGGGCCTCCTGAGTGCGCCTGCCTCGTCTGGCCAGTATGAGGGCCCTCATCGCTGGCATCCTCACCTTCAAGGACCTCATCACCCTCATCCCCTTTTATGTCCTTCTCATCGGAGGAGACGTGCAGCTCGTCCATCTCTTGCTCACATAGGTCCTCATCCCATTGTAGCACCAGGCTGCGAAACGCGCAGCAAGTGATGATGATGCCCGACACCCTCTGGGGACAGTATTGCAGTGCTCCACCGAACCTCTGCTGCAGTCTGAGGCCACTGCACAGGCATCTTAAACCACGTCCTCTGTGAGTAGCCCTGGTCCCGAAGAGCCATTCCTGCAGCATTTCTGGACCCTGGAAGATGTCAGAGATCTGAGAGCTGCTAAGGGTGTAGGTCTTGTGGACACTCCCTGGGAATCACGGACAGATCTGTTGGATGCATTTACGGTGGTCGTGCAGCAACTGAATATTCAGCGAGTGGAAGCCCTTGTGGTTTATGTAGTTGGCTGCTTGTTGCCATGGAGATCCGAGCATCACGTGAGTGCAATCGATGGTACCCTGCACTGGTGGGAAACCTGAGATCTGGGCAAATCCCAGCGCTTTTGCTTCCTGGCTTTCCTGATCCTGGGAGAAATTCACAACGTTCTGAGCCTTCGTGAAGATGGTGCCCGTGACCTCCTGGATCCTGGATAAACTTGCCTGTGGAGGTTTGCGAGATCCTGCACAGGTCACCTGTGGAGCCCTGGAAGGATCCACTGGTTTAAAAATTGAGTGTCACGGTCACTTTCACTGCCACTGACAGTAGAAGCCCTCCATGTCCCCAAGGCGCCAAATCCTGCAGCAGGTGGCACATGTGACTGACCAGTTCCCTAGACAAGTACAGTCTTTGGTGACGCTGCCTCTCAGTCATCTGCAGGAATGACAGGGGCCGTCTATAGACCCTGAGTCTAGCGAGGCACCTACGAGCGACCATCAGCCAGACAGGAGTCTGACATCCTCAGAGGCTATGTGAAGATCTATGGAGTGTCCTCACTGCATCTTGTCATCACCCTCCATGAACCTTGGGGCTATGAGGCCCCCCCACACAAGCATGCCTGCCTTGTCTGGCCAGTGCGATGGCCTCGCTGTGGATCTTCAGCTGTGTGCACAGCAAGACCCAAGGGAGGTGCCCTTCTCTTTGGCGAGCCAGGCACCTCCACCGCTCTCTTCTTCTTCTCCTCTGCTCCCTGTAAGCCATGAGGCAGAGTGCTAAATCCCCAGGCTCCATGACCCTGATATTCTCCTCCTGCAGGATCAAAGAGAGAGATGAGTGGGTTAGCATATACATCCTAAGAAGCTCTCTTGAATCGGAAGGCCCCTTCATGCATGCAGGAGAGTGCTGGCCACCACTTGGATGGTCAGTGTGCAGTATGCTTCATGGCTGTCCAAAGCCCTACGCATCTCCGCTCCAATACACTTGACCGATTGGCAGCAGCTTCGCCCACTGGACTGCACACTGTGCTCTCAGCTCAGGCGCAGGCATTCTCCTAACCCACACTGCAAGGCTGTGCTGTTAGCTTGAACCATGGTAGGTACTGGTCCAAGCCTTAATAAAGACATTGCAAGGGGCTGTGAGCACCTCCACCAGTGACTGCACCATGGCCAGCTTTAGCAAGGGGATTGTACAACTTGCCCAGTTGGCCAATTGTTCTCTTGCCCCCTAAAACCCACATTAATTTGTAGTCTGAGCCCGAGTGGTGAAAAGTTCTGGAGCAATTGGTGGCACCTTCATGCTTTTGTGTTGCTTGACTGGGCAGAAAAGCTTCAGAGGCCCGATTCCAAGTGTGTCGACGGAGCTGCTGCTGAACACTCTCAGCTGCGGAAGAATGCTCACTTTTGACAAGCCTTTCCAAGTCCCTGACCATTTCCCTCATCCCCCTCTCCCCACTCCCCTGACATTCGCTCGTGTACTTCCTTCAACCTGTGCTGCCTTGTTCCCCGGCCTGACCTGCACTTGCCCCGGCACTGCACTGAAAACCAGCCGGGACAAAGCGACTCGCCTGTGACCCCGCCCCGCGAATGCTCGGTGCCTCTTCCTTGATGTCCTATGGGCGATGCTCATGAGCGCTGTGCAAGGTTGTGTGCACTCACCTCCGAGTTCCCCTCGAATTTAGAGGCCACCAGTTGCACGCCTTTTAACGGTGATGGTGAAGCTCGCTGTTCTGGAGTCACGCCGACATGGGCGGTAAATTTGACGCAGGGGGATGATTCCGGCATGAGGGCACAATAATGAGATGCAAATGGATTAGAGCTAAGCTCTCGACATTGGATGGTGGGAAAGACAGCTCGCCATTGACCGCCTGGGCAGACCATCGCAAACATGGTTCCACAAAGGCGTGAAATCAATCTTTGGCCTTCTCACCATATTGTCCACTCACGTCAGCCATGATGCCTGCTGCCAGCGGGACCGGGTGATTGCGCCCGTAATCTCTCAGTTCTGATGTTATCTGTCTAAAAGATTCTGCACCTTCCACTGTGTCTCCAAATCCTTTTTGTTATATGGAAACCAGAACTGTACACAGTGCGTTATTTATGGTTTAACCAAAGTTCTACATAAGTTTAATGCAACCTCGTTAATTTTCAACTCTCTTCCTCTCAAAATAAATCTCAGTGCTTTGTTTGAATTTTCATGACCAGTGTTGCAACTTTAAATGATTTGTGAATCTGTGTATCTGGGACCCTTTGCTGCTTTGATTACTAATCATCTCCCTGTTTCTACCTTAAATTTCTGGAAGTTGATGAATTTATCCCAGAATTATTTGCCAGTTTACTTCTGCACACTACAGACAACCCTCTCTCTCTATCTCTCTCTCTTGCCCCTTATTGCTAGAGGATTTGAGAACAAGGTTTGAGCACAGGAGTAAAGATGTCTTTCTACAATTATACAGAGCCTTGGTGAGACCGCACATGGAGTATAGTGTGCAGTTTTAGTCTCCTGACCGAAGGATAGATATACTTGCCAAAGAGGGAGTACAACAGAGGTTCACCAAACTGATTCCTGGGATGGTGGGATTGTCCTATGAGGGGAGATCGAGGAGACTGGGCCTGTATTCTCTAAAGTTTCGAAGAATGGGAGATGGTGGAAACATGCAAAATTCTTACAGGGTTTGACAGGGTAGATGCAGGAAGGATGTTTACCCTGGCTGGAGGGGGTGGGGGAAGGGGTCGGGGCCAAAGCCAGGGGGCACAGTCTCATATTAAGGGGTAGGCCATTTAGGACTGAGCTGAGGAGGAATTTCATCAATAAGAGGGTTGTGAATCCTTGGAACCGTCTACCCCAGAGGGCTGTGGAAGCTCAGTCATTGAGCATGTTCAAGACAGAGGTCAATAGATTTCTGGGTATTAAAGGCAGAAAGGGATATGGGGATCATGTGGGGAAAATGGCGAGTAGGGAGAAAATCAGCCATGATCTAGTTGAACAGTGGAGCAGGCTCGGGGGAGGCCGTATGGCCTACACCTTCTCCTAATCCCCATGTTCCAATGTTCAGACTGATTCCCATTCCGTCTTCCTTCTGCTCCCACTGTCCCATGACACACATGACTTTCTTATTTCTGAAGTCCATTTATATATCTGCCCATGTTTTTCCTCCGCTCTGAGAACCAAGTTCCATGAGCCCCGAGCTGCCCTCAGGCTCACAGCAGTTGACTTCTTAGCCGATGAACAATAGAGGTCGATGCCCATCCAGTTTCCCTCAACCATTCCCGCTCGTTCTTTCTGTCGGCTCCATTTGGAATTGATGAGTTGGTTCTACTCATTAGCAATTCCCACTGGAACATCTTCTCTCCTTCAATGGCTCCGGACTGGGATCCTGCTTCAGATCCTGATCCCTTTGCAATGTCCCCGCTGCTAAGTCCAGGTGCGTTGGGCACAGTGTAAACATTGAGATATCTCTGCCTGGAAATTGTGTGCCGTGGGAGCGCAGTCAGTCCCAGCTTGGCTGCTGTTTTGAGAGATATGTAAGGGGTATTTGTTCTAACCCTCCACAGGTCCCCTCCATTCATTTTGTTTTCCTGTATATCGATGACTGTGTCGGCTCCATTTCATTCTTCCACCCACAGCTGGAAAAGTTCAGCACCAAGCGGCTAACTCCCGTGGCTCCCTCATCATCTCATTGTGAGGTTTTTGGGTTCAGGAGCCACAGATACCTAAGATACGCAGTCAAGTATTTGTAAGTAAATTTCAGGCAATTTATTAAGAAGTAACAGTTTAGAGATGATGCACTAACTTAATATACAGGAAACGAATACAACCCATGACATGAGAATGGTTCATTGATCCCAGAGGACAAATGGAGGGCTGACACGGACTGAATTGATCTCAGTAGCTTGTGATGGCAGCCTTGTGCTCTCTAGGCGAGGTGTTCGGGAACCCTGCCCTCAATCTTCCTCCATCTTCCCTGGTCCATCTTCCATCAGAAGAAGGTGGGCGGCCTGTCAAGGACTGCCCCCTGTCTCCGGGCACTCATTAATCTATTTTATTTCTAGGTAATTTACCCTGTGTCAATCATGTGTTTGAAACTGCCTAACCAATGAAGGCAGGACAAATACCTAAGGCGCCAGAATAGTCACCTTGCCCCTGTCCATCACCTGGCTCGAGGTCACTTTGTATTTTGCTTCATGCCAGGGTCAATTTGCTAGATAAAAGCAGCACTCAGGACTCTAGAAGGCTTCCTGCTATCAGTTCAGGAATATTTGTAGAGTCTCATCACTCAGTGTGGGAGTTCAATCTTTGTGACCTTTATCTCTACCTTGTCTTATTCCCTGACGCCTTAGAATTGTTTGTTTTCTTCACATGGAAAGTGAAGTAATGCTGTGCCAGATAATATGATTAGAGTTCTATACAATTCTAAAAAATCCAATTTATAAAGGTTCCTATTTCGTACAACATGGTCCATCTCAACACTTCCCTTCCTTGACTCCCTATCTCCATCTCAGGAAAATGGCTGTTAATCAATCTCTACTTTAAACATACTGACTCCCACAGTTTAATGGGACCTGCCCCCTTCCTGCTTCCTGGAATGACTTTATTTCCATTCTCCTAGTTGCTCAATCGCTGTTCCATCTTTTCAGATGATGCCACCTTCCACACCAGTGCTTCCTCAGATTCCACCGCGTTTGACAGGAGCCTCGACCATGCCAACCTCACTTCCTGTGTTACTGCCATTGCCCCTTCCCCTCCCTGCCAGAACCAGGATAGGGTTTCCCTTGCCCTCAACTTGCATATTCAACAGATGTTCACCTGCTATCTCCATCAATCCAGCACCAAACCCATCTTCCTCTCCTCTCCTGCCCCTGTCCCTTGCAAAACCCTGGTCCCCTCTTTCATCGTATCCAACTCTCCTTCCCCTGGTAGCTTCCTAAAAAACACCTGGGGGCTAGTGCCAACATTGGGAGAGTTGCTTCACAAGACTAGTCAAGCAACAGCCTGACATAGTCATCCTCATGGAATCATACCTTACAGATAATGCCCCAGACACCACCTTCACCATCCCTTGGATATGTCCTGACTCACTGGTAGGACAGACCCAGCAGAGGTGGCAACACAGTGGTATACAGTCAGGAGGGAGTTGCCCTGGGAGTCCTCAACATCGACTCTGGACCCCATGAAGTCTCATGGCATCAGGTAAAGCATGGGCAAGGGAACCTCCTGCTGATCATCACGTACCACCCTCCCTCAGCTGATGAATCAGTGCTCCTCCATGTTGAACACCACTTGGAGGAAGAAATGAGGGTGTCAAGGGCTTAGAATGTACTCTAGGTGGAGAACTTCAATGTCCGTCACCAAGAGTGGCTCGGTAGCACCACTACTGACCGAGCTGGCTAAGTCCTAAAGGACATAGTTGCTAGGCTGGGTCTGTAGCAGGTGGTGAGGGAACATACAAGAGGGGAAAACATACTTGACCTCATCACACCAATCTGCCTGCCGCGGATGCATCTGTCCATCACAGTGTTGTTAGGAGTCACCACCGCACAGCCGTTGTGGAGACAAACTCCCAGCTTCACATTGAGGATCCCCTCCATCATTTGGTGTGGCACTACCATCATGCTAAATGGAATAGATTTCAAACAGATCTAGCAACTCAAGGGCATCCTTGGGGTGCTGTGGGCCATCAGCAGCTGCAGAATTGTACTCAAACACAATCTGTAACATCATGGCCCGGCACATACCCAACTCTACCATTACCACCAAGCCAGGGAATCAACCCTGGTTCAATGAAGATTACAGGAGGGCATGCCAGGAGCAGCACCAGGCATACCTAGATGTCAACCTTGTGAAGCTATAACACAGAGCTGCTTGTATGCCAGACAACATAAGCAGCAAGTGATAGTCAGGGCTAAGTAATCCCACAACCAACGGATCAGATCCAAGTTCTGCAATCCTGTCACATCCAGTCATGAATGGTGTGGACAGTTAAACAACCCACTGGAGGAGGAGGCTCCATGAATATCCCCATCCTCAATGATGGTGGATCCCAGCCTAGCAGTGCAAAAGATAAATTTGAAGCATTTGCTACCACCTTCAGCCCGAAGTGCTGAGTGGATGATCCATCTTGGCCTCCTCCGAAGGTCCCCAGCATCACAAATGCCAGTCTTCAGCCAATTCGATTGACTCCACGTGATATCAAAGAATGGCTGAAGGCACTGGATACTGCAAAGGCTATGGGCCCTGATAATATTCCAGCAATAGTACGGAAGACTTGTGCTCCAGAATTTGCCGCGCCCCTAGCCAAGCTGTTTCAGTACAGCTATAACACTGGTATCTACCCAGCTATGTGGAAAATTGCTCAGGTATGTCCTGTATACAAAAAGCAGGACAAATCCAACCCAACCAATTACTGTCCCATCAGTCTACTCTCGATTATCAGTAAAGTAATGGAAGAGGTCATCAACAGTGCTATCAAGCAGCACTTGCTCAGCAATAACCTGCTCACTGACGGCCAGTTTGTGTACCAACAGGGCCACTCAGCTCCTGACCTCATTACAGCCTTGATGTAAACATGGACAAAAGAGCTGAACTCCCGAGGTGTGGTGAGAGTGACTGCCCTTGATATCAAAGCCACATTTCTCAGAGTTTGGCATCAAGGTGCCCTAGCAAAACTGGAGTCTTTGGGAATCAGGGGGAAATGCTCCACTGGTTGCAGTCATAGCTAGCCCAAAGGAAGATGTTGTAATTGTTTTAGATCAGTAATCTCATCTCCAGGACATCACTGCAGGAATTCCTCAGGGTAGTGTCTTCGGCCCAACCATCTTCAGCTGCTTCATCAATGACCTTCCTTCCATCATAAGGTCAGAAGTGGGGATGTTCGCTGATGATTGCACAATGTTCAGCACCATTCATGACTCCTCAGATACTGAAGCAGTCCATGCTCAAATGCAGCAAGACCTGAACAATATCCAGGATTGGGCTGACAAGTGGCGAATAACATTCACACCACACAAGTGCCAGACAATGACCGTCTCCAACAAGAGAGAATCTAACCATCACCCCTTGATGTTCATTGGCATTACCATCACTGAATCCCCCACTATCAACATCCTGGGAGTTATCATTGACCAGAAACTGAACTGGACCAGCCATATAAATACGACGGCTACAAGAGCAGATCAGGGGCTAGGAATAGTGCGATAAGTAACCCACCTTCTGACTCCCCAAAGCCTGTCCACCATCTACAAGGCACAAGTCAGGAGTGTGATGGAATACTCCCCACTTGCCTGGATGAGTGCAGCTCCCACAACACTCAAGAAGCTTGACACCATCCAGGACAAAGCAGCCCGCTTGATTGGCACCACATTCGCAAACATTCACTCCCTCCACCAACACACAGTAGCAGCAGTGTGTACCATCTACAAGATGCACTGCAGGAATTCACCAAGGCTCCTTCGACAGCACCTTCCAAACCCAAGACACTGCCATTTAGAAGGACAAGGGCAGCAGATAGATGGGAACACCACCACCTGGAAGTTCCCCTCCATCCTGACTTGGAACTATATAGCCGTTCCTTCACTGTCACTTGGTGAAAATCCTGGAACTCCCTCCCTAACAGTACGGTGGCTGTACCTACACCACATGGACTGCAGCGGTTCAAGAAGGCAGCTTGCCACCACCTTCTCAAGGGCGACTAGGGATGGGTAATAAATGCCGGCCCAGCCAGCACAGCCCACATACCATAAATGAATAAAAAATAAAAATAAATAAAAGCACTCTAGATGCAACTCCTTTCCTTTAACCTCCTTCCTCCCCACTTTTGAGGGTCTCAAACATTCCGTGCAGTTGAAACAGTGATTCACTTGAATTTGTTCCAGTTTAGTAACTGTATTCATTCCCTATGATATGGTCTCCACTACACTGGAGAGACCAAATGAGAATTGAGTGATTGCTTTGACGGACACTTCCGTTTAGTCCTCAAGTGTAAGCCTGATTCTTCCATTCGCGTTGCCATTTTAATTCTACACCCCAGCCCCACTCTGACTGTGCAGTCATCGGATCGCTCCGCCCTCCACCCATATTCCCCTTTGTTCTATCCTCTCTCACCCGACCATATATTTATCTGGCTGAATCATTGCTTGAAAACCATTAATCTCTAATGCCTTCTATTTCTGATGAAGGATTGTTGACCTGAAATTTTAACGCTGTTTCTCTCTCCACAGATGACGCCTGCTGCTGAGTGTTTTCAGCGTTTCTCTTTTTTAAATCAGATTTATTTCAGTCTCAGTATTTCCTTTTGGCTCGAATTCAGAACCTGGATATTAATGGCATGGGCTGCAGCATCAGGGTGTGGGGACTGTCACATTGTCTGAAGGCTGGGAAACATGAGCAGTTATACCTCTGTAACAGGAAAAATAAGACCCTGCCAGCCTGATTAAAATATTGAGGCTGGCTGGCTATTTGCTCCCCTGTTTCCATCCCATCATTATACCCGAAAATGGTTATATTTGGGTTGGGTTTATTTGCCCACCAGACCCACCGCACCCCTGCCTCACTGCTCCCGCCACCTCTCCCCCCCATTGAAACCAATAATGGTCAGATTTAGGTTGGGTTTGAGTTGCTGGCTAATTTTTTTAAATTTGACATCTGACCCTGACTCTGATGACCAGACACAGAGAATCAAAGATCAATAATTTCCGGTCTCTTTTCCCTTTGCTCTCTTACAGTTGATTTAGTGGTGATTACGATCCTGTCCCAGGGAAAGTGCGGTCTCACCACCTGTACCACTCGCTACCTGGTGGCCATGGCCACAGCAGACCTACTGTTCATTATCAGTGCTGTCTTATTGCATCGGATCAGTTCTTACTATTTCCCTGTATCTTTCCTTGAAATCACCCCTGTATGTAGTATAACAATTGTCCTGCTTTATGCAGCAACAGAATGTTCTGTCTGGTTCACCATCACTTTCTCCTTTGATCGATTTGTGGCCATTTGTTGTCAGAAGCTGAAAACAAAATATTGCACCGAGAAAACTGCAGCTGTGGTTCTGTCAACAACCTGCATTCTGATCTGTTTAAAAAATGTTCCCTTCTACTTTAGATTTGAACCTGGAGAGATCATCAACAATGTTCCCTGGTTCTGCAAGGAAAAGCCATATTATTATACTGATCCCGCATGGGTAGCAGTTGACTGGTTTGATAAGGTTTTAACACAATTGCTCCCATTCGCTTTAATTCTCTTGCTCAACGCTCTGACAGTCAGATACATTTTAGTGACCAGTCGAGTCCGTAAGGGACTGAGGGGTCAGAGCAAGGGAGAGAATCGCAGTGACCCAGAGATGGAGAGCAGAAGGAAGTCTGTGATTTTACTCTTCACCGTATCCGGCAGCTTCATACTCCTGTGGTTTTTATACATTACATACTTCTTATATTATATCATTACAGGAATTAATTCTGAATATTACAATGATTCTTTATACATCTTTGCAGAAGTTTCAATTATGTTGGTGGATTTAAGTTGCTGTACGAACACATTTATTTATGGGGTGACTCAGTCCAAATTCAGGGAGCAGTTCAATAGCGCGGTGAAATATCCATTTACATCAATTATTCAATTAATGAATAAACAAAACAACTGAGAGCAGCCCAGAGATGGGTCCCAGTGATTCCAGTTCATCAATGTAACTTTTATACCCAGATTCAATCAGCTGAATGACAGCTGGAATTGCTGAGAATCTAAAAATACCCCCAGTAGCAATGGCATATGGGGGTGGGGCATATGGGGGTCTGGGGTGTGGAAGGGGAGGAATAGAGTCAGAGCACCTCCTGTAGGGCAGGAGGGGGAAAGTGCAGCCACAGACTCTCCTCCACAGGTTCAATTCTCAGCTCCTCACATCCGCGCAGAAAGAAAAATACTTATTAGAAAAAACAAAATGCAGCAGATGCTGAAATATTCTTGTGTCAATAAACTATAATGTCTATCAATTATTTTTAGAGACATTTTATTAAGTCTGTCTCCCTTTCATTCCTACCCAGTTTTCTCCAACACTCCTCTATCTCTCCCTCTCTCTCTCTCTCTCCCTCCATTCTGGTGTGTGTTGGGGCTTGGACAAGCCCTGCCGAAGGCCCTGGGGAGGGAAATTAAACCCGGGCTGAGTGAGCAGGGACAAGCAGAACACAGGATCCAAAGGCCCCAGCGTCTCAGGTCACTGGCTGCTTGGATGGACAGGGTTGAGTTCCCTCCTGGTTTTCACATTAACTGACGTTGTGAACGGTTTTCTCCTTGTGTTTTATCCATCGCTTCTTTATATCATCACTCTCATGAAAACAAAAATAAATCCTCAACCACTCTGTTCTTGTAAAATGCTGAAATTGACCAAGGAAATCGAGGGATATGGAGTTTGTGCTGGAAAGTCGAGTTGAGCTGGAAGGTCAGCCATGCTGTTGCTAAATAGTGGAACAGAATCAATGGGCCAAATGGCTTTATAAAAATCCTATCTCCAAAGGAAAGTCACACTGAACATTTCTCTCTCCACAATTGCTTGCCAAACCTGCTGAGTTTTTCCAGGCACATTCTGTTTTTTACTTCAGATCTCCAACATCCGCAGTATTGTCCTTTAACTCATTTGCTGTTAGATTAACTTTCATTTATTAAACAGGTTTAATGCAGGAAAACATTCCAAGGTGCATCAGAAAACGGATTATCTAACATCATATCAAACTATATAAGGAGATATTTGGGCAGGTGACCAAAAGATTGGTCAAAGTTCTTGGTTTTAAGGTGGTATTGAAGGTGGAGTGAGAAAGAGAGAGAAACAGAGACAGGCCGACAGAGAGGGAAGGAGGGAGGGAGGGGGTTTAGGGAGGGAACTCCAGAGTTTCGTGCTGGGGCAGCTGAAGGCACAACCCAATCCTCCCCGTGTTCAGAGGGGCCTGAAGGAATTTGCTTTTCGAGTGGAGCATCTTTCACAACCTCAGGACGTCCCAAAGTGTTTCACAGAGAATTTACAGCACAGAAATGGGACATTCAACCCAACAGGTCTCTGCTGGGGTTTATGCCCCACATAAACCTCCTGCCACCCAACTTCATCTCATCCTCTCATCATATCCTCCTATTCCTTTTTCCCAGACGTTAAAATACACTCTGGTAGCTAGCTCCACATTTTCACACACCCAGTAAGTTTTCACAAACAGCAAAGAGTCTATGAGCTGATTAACTGAGGCTTTTTTATAAGGTCCTGTTAGTTGAGGTATAGTTATTAGGTGGGACATCAGGAAGAACTCCCCTCTGCATTACTCCCAGTTAAGTCTGTCTCCCTTTGATGACTGGGTTCTCACCCCCCCTCTTTCTCGCTCTCTCTCTCTCTCTCTTGCTGCCTCTGTTCTTGCTCTGGTAGCCATGGGATCTTTTATGTCCACTTCAGAGAGCAGACAGGGCTTTGGTTTAAAGACACATCCTGAAAGTTGTCTATGTTTAGCAAATATCAGCAAGAACAACGTGGTATAATGTAGCAGAACGATTATCGAACAGGTATCCACAAGGAGACAGTAAAGACGACATTAGGACAGTGACAGTAACAAAATGCTTGCTCAGAGTGGTTAATGATAAACGACATTGTGAAGGAGGGAAGAGCTGTGGAGAGGATTAAGGTGGAAATTGATGAGGTTAGAGCCGAGGCAACTGAGCACATGGCTGCCAATATGGAGTGATTAAAATCGGGGATGTGCAAGAGATCACACTGGAGAAACAGTGAGGTAGGGAGGAGTTTAGGGACTGGAGGAGGATACAGAGAAAAGGAGGGGTGTAGGGGCTGGAGGAGGTGACAGAGAGAGGGAGGAGTGTAGGGGCTGGAGGAGGTTACAGAGATAGGGAGGGTTTTAGGAGCTGGAGGAGGTTACGGAGATAGGGAGGGGTGAAGGATGGAGGAGGTTACAGAGATAGGGAGGGGTGAAGGATGGAGGAGGTTACTGAGATAGAGAGGGGTGTAGGGGCTGGAGGAGGTTACAGAGGTAGGGAGGGGTGCAGGGCCTGAATGAGGTTACAGAGATAGGGAGGGGTGAAGGATGGAGGAGGTTACAGAGATAGGGAAGGGTGTAGAGGCTGGAGGAGGTTACAGAGATAGGGAGGGTAGCAGGGATTGGAGGAGGTTACAGAGATAGGGAGGGGTGCAGGGGCTGGAGGAGGTTACAGAGATAGAGAGGGGTGTAGTGGCTGGAGGAGCTTACAGAGATAGCGAGGGGTGTAGGGGCTGGAGGAGCTTACAGAGATAGGGAGGGGTTTAGGGGCTGGAGGAGGTTACGGAGATAGGGAGTGTTGTAGGGGCTGGAGGAGGTTACAGAGATAGGAAGAGGTGTAGGGGCTGGAGGAGGTTACAGAGATAGGGAAGGTGGAGGGGCTGGAGGAGGTTACGGAGATAGCGAGGGGTGTAGGTGCTGGAGGAGGTTACAGAGATAGGGAGGGGTGTAGGGGCTGGAGGGGGTTACGGAGATAGGGGTGTAGGGACTGGAGGAGGTTACGGAGATAGTGAGGGGTGTAGGGGCTGGAGGAGGTTACGGAGATGGGGTGTAGGGGCTGGAGGAGGTTACGGAGATAGGGGTGTAGGGACTGGAGGAGGTTACAGAGGTAGGGAGCGGTTTATGGGCTGGAGGAGGTTACAGAGATAGGGAGGGGTGTAGTGGCTGGAGGGGCTTACGGAGATGGGGTGTAGGGGCTGGAGTTCAAATCCCAGTGAATATGAGTTCTGTCTTATTTGTAAATGGAGGTGAACAAAAAATAATCGACAAACACGTTACCCTACACATAAAATCACACTCGATAATCCAGCCTCATTCACTCTCCATCATTCCCTACTCCCCCTCCTGCATTCCCCTCTCCCCATTCCACTCCCACACCCCCTGCCCCAATCCCCCTCCCCAATTTGCCTCACCACATTCTCCCTCCACATTTCCAGCTTCACTATTCCTCTTTCCCATTTCCCAAAGCTTTTCCTCCTCCCCATTCCCCTTCTCCCACCCCACTCTCCCCATCCCCCTTTTGCCTATGGCCCTTGTCTCCCATCCCCCTTTCTATTCTCCTCTCCCGCACCTCCTCTGCTATTCCTCTCCCCAGCACCCGCCATCCTGCCCTCTCCCTTCTCTCTCTACCATTTCCCTTTCTTATTTCTTATCTTCTGTTCCCAACTCCCCCATCCCTCCCCTCTTAACACAGAAACATAGAAACAGGAGTAGGCCATTTGGCCCTTCAAGCCTGTGCTGCCATTCATTATGATCATCCAACTTAATAGCCTGCTCTCGCTTTCTCCCCATGCCCTTTGATCCCTTTCGCCCCAAGAGCTATATCTAACTCCTTCTTGAAAACATGCAGGGAAAAATTTTCCCTCCACAGTGGGTGCAAGTGCGGGAGCGGGCGCGGGCACTCGTGCCTCCGATTGGCGCTCCCAATTAGGGATGCGCCACCATTTTACGCAGGCAGGCCAATTAAGGCCCGCCCAGCATGACATCCACCCGGAAGCGCCATGTGTTCCCTGTGTGAGTGGAGGGGTATTCCCTCAGCTGACAGTGTGCTCTTTAAGAGAGCATTTATCTTCCTGAGGCTAAGTGCTGCCTCAGGGAGATCAGCTCCAAATTAAAAATTGTTATACAAATGATAGAAAGATTTCCCTGACATGTCCCCTCAAATGACACTGTCACTTGAGTTGGGACATGTCCATAACTTTTATTGAAACTTTTATTAAAAATTTAAATACCCTCATGAAACCTAATCCCACTCATCGATGAGGTTTGATGGGTTTTCCTAAACACTCCAGAGCTCCTGGCCTGCCCGCCAACCTTAAGGTTAACCTTAATTAGTTTTCCAATAGCCTCAATATGCCATTGACAGGTCGGTGAGCATACAGCTGACTTGGCTGCGACCCCGCTGACCGGAAAATGGAAATGATGTGGAGGTGACGGCGGGAGTTCCACCCAAAATCATCCCACGTCATCTTATGCCTCGGCCAATGGGCCCCGCCCCCCACTCGCCAACCAGAAGATCCTGCCCACAATGTTTTGGCCTCGACTATTTTCTATGGTAACAAAGTCCACAGCTCACCAATCTCTGGGTGAAGAAATGTCTCCTCATCTCAGTCCTAAATGGTCTAACCCACATCCTCAGACTGTGACCCCTGGTTCTGGACTCCCCCACCATCGGGAACATCCTTCCTGCATTTACCCTGTCTAGTCCTGTTAGAATTTTATAGGTTTCTATGAGATCCCCCCTCATTCTTCTGAACTTCAGTGAATATAATCCTAACCCACTCAATCTATTCTCATGTGTCATTCCCGCCATCCCAGGAATCAGTCTGGTAAACCTTCACTGCACTCTCTCTATATCAAGAACATCCTTCCTCAGATAAGGAGACCAAAACTGCACATAATATTCCAGGTGTGGTCTCACCAAGGCCCTGTATAATTGCAGCAAGACATCCTTGCTCCTGTACTCGAATCCTCTGGCTATGAAGGCCAACATACCATTTGCCTCCTTTACCACCTGCTGCACCTGCATGCTTACCTTCAGCAACTGGCATACAAGGACTTCCAGGTCTCGTTGCACATACCTCTCTCTCAATTTATAGCCATTCAGATAATAATCTGCCTTCCTGTTTTTGCTACCAAAATGGATAACCTCACATTTATCCACATTATACTGCATCTGCCATGCATTTTCTCACTCACTCAGCTTGTCCAAATCACACTGAAGCATCTCTGCATCCTCCTCACAGCTCACCCTCCCACTCAGCTTTGTGTCATCTGTAAATTTGGAGATATTACCTTTAGTTCTCTCATCTAAATCATTAATATTTATTGTGAATAGCTGGGGTCCCCCACTCCCCCTCCCCCATCCCTCCCCTCCCAAAGAAAACAACTGCGGTTTTGGGTTGCAGCTGTTCAGATAGAGCAGTGTGACAGAGCGAGAGAGAGAGAAAAAGGAAAGAACAGAGACATTGCAGCTGACCCCAGATTGAAGCAGAGAAAACATTGTTTCCCGGTAATCGCCATGCAGAATGCTGGTGGGAGCGCACACTCAGACTAATGAGACAAAGTTTGTGAGGATTTAAAGGAGGCTGGAGGATTCACCTAGCTTAACCACAGGCAGCGATGTCAAGTGCGGATCTCACAGTGAAAGTCAGTCCTGGGATAGAAGTTACCCTGCTACAAAGGAAAAGGGAAGCAAGCCTTTGGGAGCTGAGAATAATGTTGGACTGGTTCCTGAAAAATGAACTATCCACTTAAGGGACAGTGCAATGTCTGATGATAGAATGAGGTTTCTAATTGTGTTAAAAGTTAATAAACAGTGTGCTGTTTGTAGCTTATTTTTAGTTAGTTGCCTTCTGGATAATGTTTAGTCATTGTTGCTTTTAGTTTGTTTGTTACAGTAAAAGAGTTAAATCTTAAACTCTTGTTGTGCAATTCCTTTATGCCAGTCACTGGGAATTCAAATATTTGTTGAAAAGTTATCCATCTCTTCAGGGATCATAACATGGGGCAGAATTTTACAGCCCCCCCCTCTTGCCGGCGGGATTTTCCGATCCTGCCGGAGTCAATGGACTTTTGAATGGCTCACCACCTTTTCTGGCCCCGGTCCTGCCACGGAGGTCCATAAACTTCCTCCCCTGATCTTTCACAGAGCCTAGTGAGCAGGGGTAGGGTTACTCTACAGTGTGTATTCAGGGCCAGTGAATGTGCATGTGGTGCATAAATGGGTTAGTCTGCGGTGTCAACCTCACAGTGCCACTCAATGTGAGTAGTTGGGTGAAAAACACCTTTCTCCCGCCCTCCGTCAGCTCTTTTGCTGATGAAACCCTCACATGTACATTTGTCATCTCCAAATGCGACAATTCCAACACTTTCCTGTCTGGAGTCCCATTTCCACCCTTTATAAACTTCAACTCACCCAACTCTCTCCTGTCTCATGTCCTAACTCACATACGAAATAGGAGTAGAAGTAGGCCCTTCAGCCCTTTGAACCTACTTCACCTTTCAATAAGATCATGGCTGCTCTGATTGTGACATTAGCCCCACTTTCCTGATTGTGCTGTCATAATCCTTGACTCCCTTGTCAATCAAAAAATCTGTCTAACTCAGCCTACAGCCTCCCTATCTCTGTAACTCGATGAACCAGCCTCCACAGCTCTCTAGGGAAGAGAATTCGCAAGACTAACCACTCTCTGAGAGAAGAAATCCCTTCTCATCTCCATCTTAAATGGGAGACCCTTTATTCTGAAACTGTGACCTCTCGTCTTAAGTTCCCCAATGAGGTAAAATACCCTCTCAGCATCTACACTGCCTAGACCCCTCAGAGCCATGTATGTTTCAATAAGATCACCTCTCATTCTTCTTATCTCCAAAGAGCAAAGGCACAACCTGCTCAACCTTAACTCATTAGGCAAGCCCTTCATCCCAGGAATTATCTCTCATCTCTTCCATGTTCGCTGACCTACACTAACTCCTTGTTCGACATCATTTTAAAATTTTCATCTTCACATTCAAATCCTGCAATGGTGTAGCCCTCCTCCCTATCTACATAATGTCCTGAAGTTCTACACCCTCCTCCTATCCCTGTAACCTCCACCAGCCCTATTTCCCCCCCATCTCTGTAACCTCCTCCAGCCCTTACACCCTCCCTATCTCTGTAACTCCTCTAGCCCCTGCACTCTTCCCTATCTCTGTAACTTCCTCCAGCCCCTACACCACTCCAAATCCCTGTAAACTCCTCCAGCCCCACGGCCCCTCTCGATCTCTGTAACCTCCTCCAGCCCCTATACCCCTCCCTATCTCTGTAACCTCCTCCAGCCCCTATACCCCTCCCTATCTCTGTAACCTCCTCCAGCCCTACACCCCTCCCTATCTCTGTAACCTCCTCCAGCCGCTACACCGTTTCCTTTCTCTGTAACCTCTTCCAGCCCCTACAACCCTCCCTATCTCTGTAACCTCCTCCAGCCCCTACACCCCTCGCTATCTCTGTAACCTCTTCCAGCCCCTACACCCCTCCCTATCTCTGTAACCCCCTCCAGCCCCTACACCCCTCCCTATCTCTGTAACCTCTTCCAGCCCCTGCACCCCTCACTATCTCTGTAACCCCCTCCAGCCCCTACACCCCTCCCTACCTCTGTAAACTCCTCCAGCACCTACAGCTCTCTGAGATCTTCGAGATCACTGTGCTCCTCTACTCTGGTCTCTTATGCACCTGCCCCCACACTGCACCCCCCCACCCCTCCCCATTTTAACCGTTCCACCTTTGACAGCCTTGTCTAAACTGTCTGCACCATAAACTTGGAATCCCCCTCTCTAAACCTTTCTTTTCTTTTTCTCCACCTTCAAACCGTTGTTTAAATCCTCAGGATCGTATATGCTTCAATCAAGTCACCTCTTACTCCTCTCAACTCCAATGGATACAAGTCAAGCTTGTCCAACCTTTCCTCATAAAGCAACCCACCCAATCCAGGTGTTTGTCTAGTAAACCTTCTCTGAACTGCTTCCAATGCATTTACATCCTTCCTTAAATAAGGAGACTAATCCTGTACACAGTACTCCAGATGTGGTCTCACCAATGCCCTGCACATCTGAAGCATAACCTCTCCACTTTTGTAATCAATTCCCCTCACAATAAATAATAACATTCTATTAGCTTTCCTAATTACCTGCACTAGGCATCCACATCCCCCTGCACCTCAGACCTCTGCAATGTCTCACCATTAAGATAATAAGCTTTTTTTATTTTTCCTGTCAAAATGGGCAGTTTCACACTTTCCCACATTATGCTCCATTTGCCAGATGTTTGCCCACTCACTTAAACTATCTATGCCCCTTTATAGCTCCTTATGTCCTCATCGCAACCATTCCTTCCGTCTCTTCATCCAAATCATTTATATAAATTGTAAAAAGTTGAGGCCCCAGCACTGGTCCCTGTGGCACACCATTTGTTACATCTTGCCAACCAGAAAATGACCCATTTATACATATTGTCAGCAGGTACACACACACTCTCTCTGAATGGTCATTTTAGTAAAGTACCATGGAGAGATTTCTGGGGAACATTTATTTCAAGCTCTCCAATGTGTTTAGCATCAATTTGATGCATTGAGTTGACCTTAAGAAATGTTTGTATATTGAACAGTTTGGAGAGATGTGGAAATGTCACATTCCTGTACCAGGTTAATAATCTGCGATTTGGAGATTAACTAAATTATTGTACAGACATTACAATCCAATTGACCTTCAAAGATGCATTAATTTCTTAATATCTAACTTTCTGATCTTTGAAACCAATATAAAATATCTGGTAATGAATTAAAGGGACATCTAATTATTTCGTCAGCTGGCCAAGAAGAGGGCTGTGTAAAACAGAGGCAGCCATTGTGCACCTTCTCAACCAACTGCCTTCCTGTGTAACAAATGCAGCAGAGGCTGCCACAACAGAATGGGGCTCCTGAGACACACCATGTTTAACACAGAGCTGACCACCGCTGCACAAAGAATCATCTTGCATGATAGAATGGGCCTCCTGAGAAACACCAGGCCATGTTAAACACAGAACTGACCACCACAGCACAAAGCATCATCTTACATGATGGAAGGATGCCATGTTATCATTTAAAAATGGCTTCTTTTCACTTCAAACCAGATCAATCAGTTCTGCAAAAACCTGAAAAACAACTTGTATTTATCATTCTCAGTAACTTTTTTCTTTATTCGTTACCCATCCCTAATTGCCCTTCAGAAGGTAATGGTGATCTGCCTTATTGAACCATTGAAGTCCTTCTGGTGTAGGGGTACAACCACAGTGCTGTTACAAAGAGGGATCCAGCTTTGTGATCCAGTGACACTAAAGGAATGGTGATGTGGTTCCAAGTCAGGGTGGTGTGCGGCCTGGAGGGGAGCTTGCAGGCGGTGGTGTTCTCGTGAGTCTGTTGCCCTCGTCCTTCCAGATGATGGGGTGACATGTTTGGAAGGTGCTGTTGAAGGAGGCTTGGTGAGCTGCTGCAGTGGATCTTGTAGATGCCACACATTGCTGCCACTCCTGACTTGTGCTGAGAACAAAGATCAGACTGAAGGGGTTTACCAATATATTCAGAGAAAAAGTGTGGCCAGGAAATGTGGGCTCCATTTTGAGGCTGTATCTCGCTGGGTGGATAAGGCAGAATCAGTGGGTGCTGTGTATGTGGGTTGTCAAAAAGAATTCAGTAGGAGAGGTCATCACACAAAATTAGGGTTCGTGCATTGGGGAGAATATATTAGCTCAAGTTGAGGATTGGTTAATGAACAGATAATAGAGAATAGGAATAAATTGATTATTTTTGAGTAAACATGCTGTTACTAGTGGGATACTGCAAGCTATTTACAACTTACATCAATAATTTAGATGATGGAAAAGAGTGTAACATACCCACGTTTTCTGATGATACAAAGCTGGATGGCACAGTGAACAATGAGGGGGGTACAGGTCGGCTGCAAAGGTTAATAGGTTAAGTGGACGGGCAAGAGCCTTGAATATTACATTGCAAAATCAGAGTTATTCACTTTGGTGGGAAAAATAGATAAGAGAATAATTTGAAAAGGTGTGCAACTGGGAAACATTCTTCAGCAGGAAAGTAGAGCAACAGAGGGAGCACGTTGGAATGTACAATCGCAGATCCCTGATGGGACCTGAACAAGGATATCCAATAGTTAAGATGCCACAGGGGATACTTTCCTTTATTGACCAAGGCATAGAATGCAAAAGCAGGGAGGTGATGCTGGAATTATAAAGCACTGGTTCGATGGCAGCTATGGCACAGTGTATAGACCTGGTCACCACATTAGAGAAAATATCTAATTGCACTGGAGAGGGTGCAGAGATTTATAAGGATGGTGCCAGGATAGGAGAATGTTAGCTACAAGGAAAGATTGGATAGACTAGAGTTGTTTTCTTGGGAACAGAGAAGGGAGGTTAATTGAGGGGGCTTGATAGAATGGATGGGGCAGTGGCCGATTTACTGTTAGAGGGGCCCTGTGCTCAGCTTCATTTTTGACACCCCCCTCCTCCATTGCCCCAGGACACCCCCCTTACCCCCTACCCTGGACACAACCCAAAACTACAGGGCATTGGCTATTTCACTGGCTTTTTCACAGTCACGTAACTGCTTCTGCACACTATAAAAAAACCCCCAATCTCGCCACTCAATTGGAAAAACTCTAAAGAGATGATGCAACTTAAAGCATGTATGCAAACGAGCGCTGCTTTGCTCTTGTGGTGCAGTCGGTTAGCATGTGGTACACGACAACACTCGCGCCTCGCTTACAGAAAGTCACCGTGACACATTTTAACCTAACAGTTGCAGGCGGGCCAATGTGGTGGCTTTCGCTGTTCATAAACCCAATGGACTATTCCGATTGAAGGGTTAGCAGCTCCTCCATCACCATTTTCCACTCAAGTAAAACGGAGCGATTACAAGGTCGGCCATCCTGCCGCATCAATGCAAGGTACGGTGGGGTGGAGGGGAAAGGCTAAGAAGCTTGCAGGAGCTGTTGCGTTCTGACAGAAAGGCCAGTCAACCAGGGCTGAAATGCTCAACATTCCCCGATGTTATCACATCAGCCACGAAGCCCCACATTTCGAATCTGAGACTGATGTCAATCCAGATGTTCATCTCGTTCACAGCTGGAGGCACCCACAAGGTCAGAGCAGTACGCCATCCCCTCTCTGAAAAGGTCTTACTTAGAATGAAACTGTTCTTCATTTTGACAATATACTGCACATCAATGACCTTCTCTTCAGCTTACAACTTACAAGTCTTATCTATCTGAATAAGGACATCCCACATTAAAGCCCTATGATATATGCAGTGGTTTGAATCCTTATCGAGGCGCTGAGCAGTTACATGGTTTGCTAAACTGGAACTCAACCCAGAAGGAAAGAAACAGTTTGGACCGGTACTTTTATTTCCCAGGTTTTACTGGTGTTCCATTTTAAGGTATACAAGACCAGTTCAGACCAGTATCCTTATTTCCCAGTTTTTACTGATGTTTCAATTTATGGTATACAAGACCAGTTGGGACCAGTATCCTTATTTCCCAGTTTTTGCTGGTGTTCCATTTTATGGTATACAAGACCAGTCTGGACCTGTACTCTTATTTCCCAGGTTTTACTAGTGTTCCATTTTATGGTATACAAGACCAGTTCGGGCCATTACTCTTATTTCCCAGTTTTTGCTGGTGTTCCATTTTAAGGTATACAAGGCCAGTTCGAACCAGTATTCATACTTCCAAGTTTTTACTTTTTTTCCCTCCTGGGAAGTTACCAGTCTGAATATGGGCTTGTTGAATGAGCTCCAAAGGTCATGACATGAAGTGTTCCGCACTGTTGCATAATCGTGTGGTGGTCAGTGCTGGACAGTCCACAAGATCTAAGGGTCGCCAAGAGGCCAATCGAGAAGCAAAAAGTGGCACCTCAGTGGACTCGGGTGCTTGGGACTGCAAAGACAAAATGGCAAAAGGTGACTCATCACAGATCTTGAAACAAGTCATATTGATCCAGCAGAAGTAGAAAGTGCCCAAAGAAAATCTAGCAAAGATCAACCGTCAATTCCTCGTGAAAATCAGACTTCACATCAGAACCCGCAATCTGTATTAAATTGGGGATGTGTCCGCAGCTGAGCAAAGCTGAACAAACCAGAGAACTGGAGAATTTCTAGGTAATTTCCTGGTGATTGACTTAAATATAGCTCTGAGTTACAGCCTGCGCTTAATGTGATTCAATATATAAACAGTATTCTGCTTATTTCATAATGTTATTAGGACATTCAATTTAGGATGTACTGCCTAATAATTGATGCTGTTACATTATCAAACGAGCCTGTAGTACATTCCTGTGAAATGTTTCTGTCAATTTAACAGAAGCATTAACCCCTTCCCAATAAATTGGGCTTCATGCGATTGTCCACTGATGCACTGGCAGTAATTTCTCCTGTTAATTCATCAGGGAGTTAAACCTTGAAATTTAACGGGCTATTTGCCAGGGTCAGTTGTACTCTGAAAGCACTGTTACATTAACAAATTGGGATGAGCGCCACAGCAGAAGCTGAATTTATTATGTGTTGCCGATGATAGCGTTGGTTGTTTTTTTAAATTTAAGAAAATCCCTCTGTCGCTGAGGGGGCAGAGAAAGGGCCGATAACAAAGTTGGACCTGTCTTATCTCCAACTCAGTGAAACCCTGCTTGGCTGACCATGGCACCAGGTAACAGAAGAGGTCACAGGTGGAGCTTCAAGGCAAGACCATCACGAACATGGGTGGCTATGAGCTGCTAAGCACGCAGCAGCAGCACATTACAAGGAGCGAGGCCTTCAGTCTCAATCACATCCGTATGAGCTGACGGTCGTTCTTTTAGACCCTGGCCCGTGTTTGGCAGCTTTACTCCAAACCCTAAGGTGAGGACAATGTCACAGATATGAACCCTTCCCTTTAAATTCCAGGTTTTTGCACAAATTGGTAATGTCGAGAGTTGACTTAAGTGGCTCACACACATGTTAAACAAATCTCTGCGCCAGTTCGAACTAGATAAAGGGCAGAGAGGAAATAGCAATTTCTTTATTGGTGATGCATTAGCTGTAACAAAATGACAAAAAGGAGTAAACTGCGAATACTGAAAAATTCAAAAGGGGATAAACACACAGAAAATACTATAAATACACAAATGGACTCGGCAGAATCTGTAAAGAGAGAAAAAGGCAGGTTAGTATTTTGGGTACAGACCATGCATCGGAACTGAAAGGTGAGAAGATTTCGAAGCCCCTTTAACAGGCGGAACAGAAGGTTAGATGGAGGGAGCGCTTGACATCTGCACTTGTATTGCCAGTTTCTGGACTTATACTTCTGGATACAAAGGAACCGTGACATGGAAATACTGATGCGGCTTGTTGTCAGAGTCAGCCGGAGCAGGTTGCAAATATGTGCACTGACAGGATTAGTGAAAACATGAGACCCAGGGGACTGTTTTCCGGTACCCCAAAGGTCAGCAGGCTGAATTTTGCTCTCGATCAAACGGAGTTAGGAGTTTCCTGACTGCCCAGGAGATTTTATTTTGTATACGGCCGAGCAGACATTTTAACGCCTCAGCTGAAAGACGGCACTTCCGACAGTGCAGCACTCCCTCGTCATTTCGGGTTGCCCCACCCCCACCCCCAGCTGCACCCCCCACAGCCCCCACCCCTCCAACACCCCCACCTCTCCCCACTTTTAAGTCCCGCCCAGTAGATAGCAGATTATCTGGATGCAGATGGAACTAAAGCACAGATACATTGGGATCAGGCAGCAGTAGAGGCCGTGATGAGCGAAGCAATCCAGTTTCCAGCGGTTTAGCTGCTAGGGTGGCAAAGGTTTTGGCTGGACTGCACGAGGCTTAAGCTTCAAACTGCCCCCTCAGTGAATGGGAGACCACATGGTCCTATTGCCTATAGGATTCAAAAGTTGTCAGCACTGGCTTTGACTGAGTACGTGACATCACGCAGCCAACCCCCCACCCCACCCCGCCGCAGATACGCACTTGACCTCTCATAGCCTACAGGGTTACAGAGCAAGAGCTGAAAAGTGGAGCTCGATTGCTTTTTGTGGTTGGAACAGACGCAGCGGGCTGGATGGCCTCCTTCTGTGCCATAGTTGAGGCCCCAGAAGATTAGGTTGAGGAGCTGTATCAGTTTGAGGGTCTGTATCAGTTTGAGGGGCTGTGTCAGTTTGAGGGGCTGTGTCAGTTTGAGGGACTGTGTCAGTTTGAGGGACTGTTTCAGTTTGAGGGTTTGTATCAGTTTGAGGGGTTGTATTAGTTTAATGGGCTGTATTGATTTAAGGGGCTGCATCAGCTCGAGGAGCGGGTGGCGGTTAGCTCAGTTGGCTAGATGGTGAGTATGTAGATCAGATTAATGGCAACAGCACAGGGTTCATTCCACATTCTGGCTGCAGTAGACTTGGTGCAGCCACCTTGTCTTAGCCATAGTAAAAAATTAATAGCACTTTGATATTGCTGTAGGGAGGCCGAGTTGTACTATTAATGATAGGGTTGATCTACAGACACTTCTTGGATGGAAACATTACGTTTATTTACAATATACTCAGCAGCAACTAATCATTTGCTTTCAACTCCAACTCTAACTCTGCATTGACTGCTGAGGTAGCCTGCGTTACTCTCCTATTGGTTACTACAGATCATGTGATCTTACTTAACAAGTATTATTCTAAAAGGCACATTATACACTAAATAAAACTATAATTATTGCATTCCTCCCCCTTCAACTCAGTTAGACATTATATTTACAAGTACATGTTTTTCAAGACAACATAATATTTACAGTGGGTAAGGAATTTACCAGTTCAGTCTTTCAGGCGGTTTTCTGGTATGTGTGGAACGTCACAGCTCCATGACTTCAGATTCTTTGTCAGGAATCTCCTTTTCTACAGTAGCCTGAACATCAGGTGCTTCAGTGGGCACTTGCAGTTCTGTATCCTCAACTCTTACAGGAACATCAGACATGTCAGTCCTGGGTTAAGCATTCTCACCAGGACTCGCAGACCTACTCATGACCACTGGCAGAATCATACCTTGGTGATTTGTTCTCTCATCCTTAAATGGGCCACATGTTTACACATGATCTGGCTTTCCACCTTCACGTAGTTAAATAGAATTCCAGTCACCGCACTTATTTCACCTAGTAGCCACTTTGGTTCTTCCCCGAATTTTTTTATGTATACCAGCTCTCCCACAGTAAATTTCCTCTCGCAACCATGCTAGTTGTGTTTAGTTTTCTGACTTCCCTGACTCCTTTCCACCTTCCCCTCTACATTCAGCAATATTAAGCTCAATGTCGTCAACAATAACTCTGCAGGTGTGACACCTGTTGTTGTGTGAGGGGTAGTCCTGTAATGAAAAGGAAAGTGTGCTAGTTTGCTTGCCTGTCTTAAACATTTGAACTGCCCTTTCAGCTAGTCTGTTTGAGGAAGGGTGGTACGGTTCAGTTTTCATATGAACGATGCTGCTGTGGCTGATAAACCATCGAAACTCAGCACTTGTAAATGCCTTGCTGTTGTTGGAAATGACTACTTCTAGTAGTCTGTGAATGGAAAAACTCTGACATAGTTTCTCAATTGTAGCAGCCGACATTGGTGACTTCACCTCATATACATCCAGCCATTTTGAATGGGCATCAACAATGAACAGAAACATTGTTCCCAGGAAAGGTTCAACGTAGTCAATATGTAACCGCACCCAGGGCCTACCTGGCCACTCCCGGGGGTGTGACAGAGCTGTCACTGGCAACTTTTGCAGTTGCTGACATTGCACACAGTGCTTTACTAAACTCTCTATTTCACCTTTCAACAGAACTTCTGATTGAAGGGTCATAAGGACTCGAAACGTCAACTCTTTTCTTCTCCGCCGATGCTGCCAGACCTGCTGAGTTTTTCCAGGTAATTCTGTTTTTGTTTTGGATTTCCAGCATCCGCAGTTTTTTTGTTTTTATCTCTATTTCACCATCCATCCCAGGCCACCATAGATAGCTGCGTGCTATGGTCTTCATTCAGGAAATTCTTGGATGGGCATTGCGTAGTTCAATTAAAAGTGGCTTTCTTCCCTTTGGAGGAACAATCACTCATACTCCCCACAATAAGATGCCTCCCGACTGGTTATTTCATGTCTCCTGTTGAAGTACAGTTTATTTTCATCAGATACGGGTTCCTGAGACCAACTATGAAGCATTTGTTCTCATACATGAGATAGGGCTGGGTCCTGACTTGTCCAGTCTCTGATCTGTAGAGCACATACCGGCGAGGAATCTAAGAAATTTAACAGTAAAACAAGTTCCTGAGGAACTGGGACATGCTCATCATTTTCTAGTAAAAGCAAACGACTAAGGGCATTGGTGTTTGCGATTTGATTGCCAATCCTATGTCCGAAAGTGTATCCGTATACTGCCAGAATTAAAGCCCTATTAATATTTCTGCATCTTCTTTCTCTGTGCCTTCTTTTTTCTAGCACAGACTTTAATCTCGGCCTTCTTTTTGACTTCACTATTGGCCAGACTTCTCTCAGATGGAAGCTCAACATGTCTGAGCTCAGTGGCTGAGTCTCCCAAAATTTCATCATCTGTCTGCTTCTTGGAAAATTCTGTGATTTTTGCTTCCAAAGTCTCTTTGGCTTCATGTAGCTGATTCTTCAGCTCTTCCATCTCTTTTTTGTATTTGTTTGCTGCCTCCTGGAAAACTGAGCATTGTTGTCCCTTCTCTGCCAACTGATTCCTCAATTGTTCAAAGAGATGCTGAATTCTTTTTGTTTCTCTTCAGACTTTCCTAGAGGTACAAACTTTGACCTGAGGGAATCTTGTAGTATGTGAAAGTCTTTCAACAGGTTTTCTTTTTCCCTGCAAAGGTTGCTCACCTCACCTCAAACTGAGTCATCAAGTAGGGTCTCTTCGAGTTTCTTCTGCTGTCCTTCCAGGTTTTGGCTTAAGATAGTCTGCATTTCTTCAGGTTGTTGAGTCCTTACACACTCCTTTTTCAAAGCAGGAATGATTCCAGCTTCCTTTTGGAATCTCAGTGGCTAATCAAGGTTGATTTCCCTTAGCCAGTTTCACCCTAGAAGGCTTGGTCCTCTGCATCTCAATACCAACACTGATAGCTTTGCTGATCGGCTTCCATAATGGACAGTTACTCTGCTTATGCCTTTTACTTGAATGTCTTCACCTGTATATGTGTTTAGCTTGGCGACTGTTTCTTCTAATTTCAGTTGATGTTCACCATTATTCAAATATCCGAAGGTATGTTTCCCAATTACTGTAGTGGAAGCTCCCATGCTCACTTCCATTCTAACGGGTTTGCCATTTACTTTCACCGTGACAAATATTGATTCAGTCTTTCCAACTTTCAGATTAAACAACCAGTAAATGTTTGAATTTGTTGTTTCAGGCTCTTCTACATTGTAGATTTCATTGGGTTTCTTCTTTTGTTTACAAGCCTGCTTGAATCTTTCCTTGCACTGCCTCATCATATGTCCATTTCTGTGACAATAGAAGCATTTGATTTCTTTAAACTGCCAATCGCTAAAAGACTGATTGTTTCCACCTCTATTAAAATTATTCTTCAATTTCACTGTTAAGTTATTTTTCTTCATTCTTCGGTTTCGCATTTCTTGGCTGAGTCTTGCATTTTCGTGCCACTTTCGGCTGAGGTTTCCTGCCCGATGTGGAGGACGGTGCCATTTTGCACACCCTGTATGGCTTTTAAATCTCTTACTGTGCTTTCCATGGCCAGCATGATCTCCAATGCCTTCTTGAAACCCAGATTCACTTTGGGCAATAATTTTTCCTGAATAGAGTCCTCTTTCATGCCACGCGCTAAACAATCCCTGAGCATGTCATTCAGAGTCATACTGAATTCACAATGTTCCATTAGCTGCTTCAAATTTGCCACCTGGCATGCAATTGTCTCACCTGTGGCTCTGTTTTGCGAATTAAACCTGAACCTCTGCATTGTGACTAAGGGCTTGGGTTGAAAGTGACTTTGCACAAAGTCCACCAATTCATCAAAATTCTTCAAACCTGTGTGCCATCAAACCTCAAATGACTCTGTATGTTTTACTCCCACATGTACTCAAGAGGAATGCTCCCCTCTTCTCTTCCCCATAACCTCGTTTGCTTGAAAAAAGAACGTGAGGCATTCTACGCATTGAGACCAGTCAATTGTTGCTGGTACAAAAGGATCAACTCTCTCAAATTGTGGCATTTCGAGAGAGGATAACTTATTCAATTCAAATGGAGCTTGCTACTTACAATCACTGGGCGAGGTACAGCACCGATTTCTTTTTCACTTGACTTCTTCTGTTCAATCCTGTTCTACCCTCATTGCCAGTTTGTTATAGGGTGGCCAAGTTATACTTTTAATGAGTTGATCTGCAGATACTTCTTGGGTGGAAACTATATGTTTACTTACAATATACTCAGCAGCAACTACACATATGCTTTCAACTCCAACTCTATCTCCATGCTAACTGTAGAGGTGGCCCGCACTACTCTCCTATTGGTTACTATATATCATGCAATCTTTCTTTTTTTTATTCATTCATGGGATGTGGGGTTCGCTGGCTAGCCCAGCATTTATTGCAGATGCCTAGTTGCCCTTGACAAGGAGGTGATAAGCTGCCTTCTTGAACATAAGAACATAAGAACTAGGAGCAGGAGCAGGCAATTCAGCCCCTCGAGCCTGCCCCGCCATTTGATACAATCATGGCTGATCTCATTTCAACTTCAATTCCAATTTCCCACCCTCTCCCCATAACCTTTCAACCCGTTACTAATTTAAAATCTGTCCATCTCCTCCTTAAATTTATTCAGCATCCCGGCATCCATTGCACTCTGAGGTGGTGAATTCCACAGATTCACGACCCTTTGAGAAAAGTAATTGCTCCTCATCTCTGATTTAAATTTACCACCCCTTAGCCTAAAACTATGGCCTATTGTTCTAGAATGCCCCACAAGGGGCAACATCTGCTGCACGTCTACTTTGTCTATTCCCTTTAGCATCTAAAATACCTCAATTAGAGCTCCTCTCATCCTTCTAAACTCTAGTGAGTATAGGCCTAAACTGCTCAATCTCTCCTCATACGACAAGCCCCGCATCCCTGGAATCAATCTAGTGAACCTCCTCTGAACCACCTCCAATGCAACAACATCCTTCCTCAAGTAAGGGGACCAAAATTGTGCACAGTACTCCAGGTGCAGTCTCACAAATGCCTTGTACAGTTGCAACAATGCACCCCTATTTTTATACTCTATTCCTCTAGCAATAAATGTCAAAATTCCATTTGCCTTCCTTACCAACTGCTATACCTGCATACCAGCTTTCAGCGATTCATTTACGAGGTCACCCAGATCCCCCTGCACTGAAGTATTCTGAAGTTTCTGTCCATTTAAATAATAAGTTGTCTTTTTATTCTTCTGACCAAAATGGATAACCTCACACTTATCCACGTTAAACTCCATCTACCAAATTTTGGCCCATCCACCTAACCTGCCCATATCCATTTGTGAATTTCTTATTTCTTCATTGTAACTTACTTTCCCACCTATTTTGGTGTTATCTGCAAATTTAGCTATAGTACCTTCTATCCCTGAATCCAAGTCATGAATATAGATTGTAAATAGTTGGGGCCCAAGGACCGAACCCTGTGGCACCCCACTAGTTACAGCTTACTATCCAGAAAAAGACCCATTTGTCCCAACTCTCTGCTTTCTGTTGGTTAGTCAATCCTCTATCCAAGCTAATATATTACCCCTAACTCCGTGTGATCTTACCTTGTGTATTAATCTTTTGTGCGGCACCTTATCAAAGGCCTTCTGGAAGTCCAGATATACTACATCTACAGGATCCCCATTATCTACTTTGCTTGTCACATCTTCAAAGAAATCTAGCAAATTAGTCAAACATGATTTACTCTTCATAAAATCATGCTGACTCTGATGGATTGCATTTTCACTTTCCAAATACCCCGTTACTACTTCCTTAATAATAGATTCCAACAATTTCCCAACGACAGACATTAAACTAACTGGTCTATAGTTTCCTACTTTCTGCCTCCCCAACTTTTTAAATAATATTAGCATTTTTCCAATTCACTGGAACCTTTCCAGAATCCAGGGAATTTTGGAATGTTATAGCCAATGCATCCACTATCTCCGCTGCCACTTCCTTTAAGACCCTGGGATGTAGGCTATCAGGTCCTGGGGACTTGTCATCCTTTAATCCCAATAGTTTGCTCAGTACTTTTTCTGTAGTGATGGTGATAGTTCTAAGTTCCTCCTTCTCTATACCCTCTGCACTACCTGTTACTATTGGGGTGATACTAATGCCCTCAACCGTGAAAACTGAGGCAAAATATCCAACATCTTTGTCATTTTTGCATTCCAAACTATTAACTCCCCAGTCTCATCCTCCAAGGGACCAACATTCACTTTAGCCACTCTCTTTCCTTATATATACACTTGTAGAAGCTTTTGCTATCAGTTTTTATATTTTGCGCTAGTTTTCTTTCATAATTTACCTTTGCTCTTTTTATTATTTTTTAGTAACCCGTTGTTGATCTTTAAAAGTTTCCTAATCTTCCAGCCTGCCACTGACCTTTGCAATTTGGTATGCCTTAGTTTTTGCCTTTATGTTATCTTTAACTTCCTTGCTTAGCCATGGATGCTTTTCCCCCTTCTTACCATCTTTCTTCCTCTTTGGTATTTATTTTACTTGGGTGGAATATCTCCTTAAATATCTGCCACTGTTCATCAATCATCCTACCTTGTGATCTTCCTGCCCAGTCCACTAGGGCCAAATCTGCCCTCATGTCTCTGTAGTTACCTTTGTTTAACTTCAGAACACTAGTGTGGGACTCAAGTTTCTTGCTCTCAAACTGAACTTGAATATTCTAATATGCCAAAATCACGCTTCCCTAGAGCATCCTTTACTATGGGATCATTAACTAATCCCGTCTCATTGCACAAAACCAAATCCAGAATAACCTGCCCCCTGGTTGGTTCCAAAACATATTTTAACATGGACTGCTTCAGTATCTGTGGAGTTGTGAATGGTGCTGAACGTTGTTCAATCATCAGCGAACATCCCCACTTCTGAACTTAGGATGGAAGGAAAGTCATTGATGAAGCAGCTGAGGATGGTTGAGCCGAGGACACTACCCTGAGGAACTCCTACAGTGATGTCCTGGAGCTGAGATGACTGACCTCCAACAACCACAACCACCTTCCTAGGTATGACTCCAACCAGTGGAGAGTTTTCCCCTGATTCCCATTGACTCCAGTTTTGCTAGGGATCCTTGATGCCACACTCGGTCAAATGCTGCCTTTTTGTCAAGGGCAGTCACTCTCACCTCACCTCCAGAGTTCAGCTCTTTTGTCCACATTTGAACCAAGGATATAATGAGGTCAGGATCTGAGTGGCCCTGGCAGAACCCACACTGGGCGTCAGTGAGCAGGTTATTGCTAAGCAAGTGCCGCTTGATAACACTGTTGATGACCCCTTCCATTATTTTACTAATGTTCAAGAGACTGATGGAGCGGTAATTGGCTGGGTTGGATTTGTCCTGCTTTTAGTGTACAGGACATACCTGGGCAATTTTCCACATTGCTGGGAAGATGCCAATGTTGTAGCTGTACTGGAACAGCTTGGCTAGGGGCATGGCAAGTTCTGGAGCACAAGTCTTCAGCACTATTGGCGAAATATTGTCAGGGCCCATAGCCTTTGCAGTATCCAGTGCCTTCAGCCATTTCTTGATATCACGTGGAGTGAATTGAATTGGCTGAAGGCTGGCACTTGTGATGCTGGGGACCTCTGGAGGAGGCTGAGATGGATCATCCACTCGGCACTTCTGGCTGAAGTTTGCAGCAAATGCTTCAGTCTTATCTTTTGCACTGATGTGTGGGCTCCTCCATCATTGAGAATGGGGAAATTTTTGGAGCCTCATCCTCCAGTGAGTTATTTAATTTAATTGTCCACCGCCATTCACGACTGGATGTGGAAGGACTGCAGAGCTTAGATCTGATCCATTGGTTGTGGGATCGCTTAGCTCTGTCTATCACTTGCTGCTTATGCTGTTTGGCAGGCAAGTAGCCCTGTGTTATATCTTCACCAGGTTGACACCTAATTTTTAGGTATGCCTGGTGCTGCTTCTGTCATGCCCTCCTGCACTCTTCATTGAACAAGGGTTGATCCCTTGGCTTGATGGTAAATGGTAGAGTTGGGGATATGCCGGGCTATGAGGTTACAGTTGCATTTGAGTACAATTCTGCAGCTGCTGATGGCCCACGGCGCCTCATGGATGCCCAACCTTGAGTTGCTAGATCTGTTCAAAATCTATCCCATTCAGCACGGTGGTAGTACCACACAACACAATGGAGGGTATCCTCAATGTGAAGCTGGGACTTTGTCCCCACAATGACTGTGTGGTGGTCACTCCTACCGAGGTCATGGGCAGATGTATCTTCAGCAGGTAGGTTGGTGATGGTGAGGTCAAGTATGTTTTCCCCTCTTATTGGTTCCCTCACCACCTGCTGCAGACCCAGTCTAGCAACTTTATCCTTTCAGACTCGGCCAGCTCGGTCAGTAGTGGTGTTACGAGCCACTCTTGGTGTTGGACATTGAGGTCCCCCACCCAGAGTACATTCTGCACCTTGCCACACTCAGTGCTTCCTCCAAGTGGTGTTCAACATGGAGGAGTGCTGGATTTACGGTGGTACATGGTGATTATGTTTGCCCATGTTTGACCTAATGCCATGAGACTTTATGGGGTCTGGAATAGATGTTGAAACCTCCCTGAGCAACTTCCTCCCGACTGTATACCGCTGTGCCACCACCTCTGCTGGGTCTGTCCTGCCAGTGGGACAGGACATACCCAGGGATGGTGATGGTGGTGTCTGGGACATTATCTGTAAGGTATGATTCCATGAGGATGACTATGTCAGGCTGTTGTTTGACTAGTCTGTGAGACAGCTCTCCCAATTTTGGCCCCAGACATCAATAAGGAGGACTTTGCAGGGTTGACAGGGCTGTGTTGGCTGTTGTCATTTCCAGTGCCTACGTTGATGCCGGGTAGTCTGTTGGGTTTCATTCCTTTTTTGTGACCATTTAAGAGTCATGTGTAGGTCAGAACCAGGTAAGGATGATTCCTTCCCTAAAGGGCATTAGTGAACCAGATGGGTTTTTACAACAATCGACAATGGTTTCAAGGTCATCATCAGACTTTTAATTCCAGATTTTTATTAAATTCAAATTACACCATCTGCTGTGGTGGATTCGGGGCCCCAGAGCATTACCCTGGGTCTCTGGATCACTAGTCCAGCGAGAACGCCACTGCCTCCTCCTTAACAAGTGTTATTCTTAAAGGTACATTGCACACTAAATAACACCATAATTACTGGAGGCATGCTTCAGTGAATAATCACCAAGGACTTGCCTATGGACAAATAACTGAAGAAGAGTTGTGTCAGTTTAATTCTGTTATCTTTTGGAACAAATTCCACGCTCTAGCGTTTGAGTTGAATTGCTACATGTCCAGTGATAAAGAGGACAGTCAAATCTCAGAGAGCAATAGAGCATCCCAGAGGGAAAACCTAATGTTTAAGCTTTACCTGTGGAATGGGCACAGCAGCATGAAGGAGTTACCTGAAACAGTGTGAAATCTCGAGATGGGCCTCTTGGTGTTTGAAGGAAATCTCGGTTGCTTTGAGGCGGCAGTGTCCATTTCCTTTAACTAATTAATGCCATCCGAATTGTCTAGGTTTTTGGGGGTCTTCCAATTCACGAAAGAAAGATGTGTCATCATAACACAGGCTTTAACTCGGATGTCGTAATCTGTTTACTGAAAATTTTAAAGAAAGCGATGTCGCAACCTCACTGTCCCTGTGGAGATTCCACAGGGTATCAGTTAAAGTCTCTGAGAACGTATCACCTCGGAGTCTCATTCAGAGAGATTGCCGGCAGTGCAAAGGGACAGATCGCTCCGCTCAGAAAATGCTTCGCCTGATTCAAAGTGTCGAGAAAATATTCTACCCGGCCATTGCCATCATTGGCATTCCTGGTAAGTGAGTGAGGCCAATGAAGTTGTGTAAATCTGTGTGCGTGTGTGAGCGAGCTGGTCTCTTGCTTTACTCTGTGACTGATAATGTTACACACTGATCTCATGATGACCATGATACGGACACCGAATCAGTGACATCACCTCATCCAGTTAAAGACCCTGAATTTTCTGTGCAATTTTATTCCATTTCCTTCACTGAAGGATAAGCCTGTTTGTAACTCTCAGACTTGCTTCTAGTTTCTACCTCCCCCTCACCTTCTCTTGGCCCATCTCTGACATTTCCCTGCCCTTCCCGGAGTTCTTTACCTCCCTTCGGGGATCAGCTGTCTACCAACATGTACTCCCAGAGTTAACCTGACTATACTTCCCACCCAACTTCCTGGGAAAACACTGTGCCATTCATCAGTTCCTTCACCTCCGTCCCATCTGTCCTGATGATGCTACTAAACCAGTGCTTTTGAACTGTCTTCATGTTCTTCAGCTGAGGATTCCCCTCCCCAGTGGTTAACAGGAGCCCGGAGTATATCTATCCCATTTCCCATGCTCGTGCCTTCACCTCTTTCTGACAGAACAATGATAAGTTTCCTCTTGTCCTCACGTTCCACCAACCTCTACATTTCAACACGTCCTCCTCCAGCTTGCGTGCAACACCCGGTTTCAGTCCATCAGCAATTCAACATTCCGCTCCCACCCCACCCCTTCCACCCTCACCATCGTGACAGCCTGCTCCTCTCTGCAGTTACCTCCAACCCCAGCTCCCGTTCCTCTGGCACCTCCCTGTGAAAGCTCAGGGAATATCCCACCTGCTCTTGTTGCCCTCCTCCTTCCCATGGTGCAAACCTGCAGACACTCCGTCCAGGTGAAACAGCCTGAACCTCTTAGCATTTAGTAACTACTCGCTGCTCCGATCGATTCCCCTGCACACTGGGAGAGAGCCAAATGTAAATTGGGTGATTTGCTGAACTTCTCTGTTCAGTCTACAAGTAGGACCCTGAGACTCTGGTCACTTCACAATATTTTTTATCAGATTTACAGCAGTCTCGTTATTTTGCTTTTGCTCTGACCTTTGCCCCTCGATATGAACACTGGTCAGTGGTAGAGCTGGGCAGTGGAGTTCAGAGTGGCCTGTCCCCTTTAACCTTGACCTGAAGTCAGCCTGATTGACAGGCTTGGCTTCCAGTCAGTCAGGGAGGACACCGGAGCTGAACTCAGGACCCGGGTCCTCCAAAAGTTGATATCAGGATGTGGGTTGGGGGTTTTCCAACACCAGGTTGTAGGGGGGGAGGGGAGGGTCTCCAAACTTCAACTCTGGAGGGGAAGTGGTGATATCTCTGATCACTGGGCAATCGATTCCCAATGCCAGAAGTAGTCTCCTAACCTGGAGCATGGTCTGAGTCTGGGGAAGGTTACCCTGATCCCCAGTGCTGGAAGGGATGGTGTGGTCTGAACATGTGAAGACCCAATAATGGGCTCTGTGATCCAGAGAGTGTCACAGTGGAGAAGGTTCCAATCCTGAGGGGATGGGGGTGAGGGGGGAAGGTCTGAACCACAGCACAGTCAGGGAGGTCCTATGCTGGAGGCATCTGATTACCCCCCAACCCTGAAGTTGTTCTGAACCAGGGATGTCTGATTTGGGGGAGGGAGTTGATTGCCAGTTGTGGGTGTCTATCCGTGGGCCATGACATCTCTTGGGGTGAGACAGCTGGCCAGAGTTTAAACCTGTAATTCAGGTTAAATCAGAGACACTCAGCCTCATTCAACTTTTTGAGTTGCCAACCTGCCTGCTGGGAGCAGTTGTTGGCCTGCTCTGGTCCTGTCTCAGAAGTTGGTGGGTTAGAGGTGGGTTGGAGTCAGGGTTGAGATTTAAACATTTTGATCTCTGATCCACCTCACAATCCACTCAATTTTGGCTCTCAAACCTTATGCTCACTGCCTTGGCTCAGACATAGAGAATGTTTTACTGGCAATTCTCGCTTGGCAAATCCCTTCTCTCTTGCAGTTAATTTACTGGCAATTGTGATCCTGTCCCGGGGAAAGTGTGGCCTCTCCACCTGCACCACTCACTACCTGGTGACCATGGCAATGGGGGATCTACTGGTCATTATCAATGAGGTCATACTGTGGAAAATCAGTTTTTATTATTTCCCAATATCTTTCCTGTTCATCACCCCTGTGTGTAGTCTCACCAGCATCCCGAGTCGTACATCCGGAGACTGTTCTGTCTGGTTCACCGTCACTTTCTCCTTTGATCGATTTGTGGCCATTTGTTGTCAGAAGCTGAAAACGAAATATTGCACTGAGAAAACTGCAGCTATGGTTCTAGCAACAACCTGCATTCTGCTCTGTTTAAAAAATGTCCCCTTCTATTTTACACTTATACCTGTGGTGATAATTGACAATGTACCATGGGGCTGTTCTGTAAAGCCAGGCTATCATACTGAGCCAGGATGGGTGGCATTTGACTGGTCCATCACAGTTTTAACCCCATTGCTCCCATGTGCTTTAATTCTGTTGCTCAATGCTCTGACTGTCAGATACATTTTAATGACCAGTCAAGTCCATAAGGGACTGAGGGGTCAGAGCAAGGGAGAGAATCGCAGTGACCCAGAGATGGAGAGCAGAAGGAAGTCTGTGATTTTACTCTTCACCATATCCGGCAGCTTCATACTCCTGTGGTTGCTAATTGTTATAGATTTTTTATATTATGTCATTACTGGAACCAAACCCTGGAATTACAACAAATCTGAATATGTATTTCGGCAAGCCGGAATTATGCTGCGGAATTTAAATTGTTGTACAAACACAGTTATTTACGGGGTGACTCAGTCCAAGTTCAGGGAGCAGTTCAAGAGTGCGGTGAAATATCCGTTTACATCAATTAGTCAATTAATGAGTAAACAAACCAACTGAAGTCAGTCCAGAGGTGGGTCCCAGTGTTTCCAGTCCATGAATATCATACTGAACAAACAGACTTCCATCAATTGACTGAGCCTAGGGCTGGGTGGGGGGGCAGAATGGAGGGAGATGGAGGGGAGAATCATGGGGCCCCTATATGATAGGAATGGGAAACTGCAGACACAGTCTCTCCTCCACTTCCAATGGTTCAGTTCTCAGCTCCACACATCTGTTCAGAAAGAAAAATGCTTACTAGAAAATCAAAATGCCATTGAAATCCTCTAGTGTCCATTTGTTTTTTTTTAGATATTTAATTGAACGTGTCGAACTTCCGTACTCCCTCATGGTCAGGGTGTCCATTCCTGGACAAGCCTGGTCGAGGGGATCGGGCGGGGGATATGGGATTCAGGGTGAGGGGGTGGGGTCAGGGTGAGCACAGGGTCCTGCAGCCCCACTGCCTCAGCTTGGTGGCTGCTCGGTTGGATGGAGCCGAGACCCTCCCTGACCCCCATGTCTGCTGAAAGTAAAATGCTGCAGATGCTGAAAATCTGAAATAAAAACAGAAAATGCTGGAAAAGCTCGGGAGGTCTGGCAGCATCTGTCGAGAGGGAAACAGAGTCCGTATGACTCTTCTTCAGAGCTCTGAAGAATTGTGATATGGACCCGAAACGTTAACTCTGTTTTTCTCCCTCCACGGATGCGGCCAGATCTGCTGAGTTTTCCAGCATTTTCTGTTTTTTGTCCCATGTCAGCTGATATTGCCAACTGTTGTCCCTCTCTTCAGGATAAAACTTTCGATGGACAGATGTGGAGGGGTTAATGGCAGGGGGCATCTGGGGAAGGGTAATGAGGGAGGGACAATGAGGGTAATATGTAAGGGATAATAGGGATGTGCTAATGGGAATGGGGTAATGGGGCGGTCAATGTGGAAGAGGAAATGGTGAGGTGGTAATGGAGAGGGCTAACAACGCTGGGGTAATGTGGGTGGTTAATGGGTAAATGTTTCTGTTCAGTTTCATTTGAAGAGAGAACTCAACACAGACTCACTGGGGTTTATTCTCGGTATGTGTGAGCATTGCTGGCACAGCCGTTTATTAATGCTCACTCCCAGTTGCCCCTTGAGAATGTGGCACTGACCAGCTTCTTGATGTCAATGCCACTGGCAAGGCCAGCATTTATTGTCCATCCCTCATTTCCCATGAGCTGCTGCAGTCTGTATTTTTTTTTCAAGTGAGTTGTGCCACAATTGCAAAGCCAACATTTGTTGTCTATCTCTAATCTCCCTTGAGAAGGTGGTGGTGAGATGCTTCCTTGAACCACTGCAGTCCATCTGGTGCAGTTACACCAACAGTACTGTTACGGACACACGCATACACACACACACACACACACACACACATATAGACATAAACACATACTCACACACAAATATATATACAAACACAGACACACACAAACAGAAACACACAGACACACACAAACAGAAACACAGACACACACACAGACAGACACAAGCATGCACACACACACATACAAACATGCACACACACGTACACACAAACATGCACACACACACATAAACACACACACACACACACTGGTATAAAAACAAAAAAACTGCAGATGCTGGAAATCCAAAACAAAAACAGAATTATCTGGAAAAACTCAGCAGGTCTGGCAGCATCGGCGGAGAAGAAAAGAGTTGACGTTTCGAGTCCTCATGACCCTTCGACAGAACTGTCGAAGGGTCATGAGGACTCGAAACGTCAACTCTTTTCTTCATACACACACTGGTCCTGATTTGCAGTCAAATAACTGCAGCATTGAGTCCAGTGCTAGAGAAAGGTAAAGAATCCCACTCAAAATATCTTTAAATGATTCATAGCTCTCTCACAATGAGATTTAATCTCCAAGTGGTCATTTCAATTAAATACCATGGAGAGATATCCAGAGAACATTTATTTTGAGCTTTCCAATACTTTAGAAAATAATTTGAAGCGTTGAGTGGATATTGTGAAATGCTTGTGCAGCATCATTGAAGGAATTTCAGAGATGTGGAAAACATCACAATTCTGTCCAGGTTTAGTGATTCAGGGTTTGGAGATGAATTGAATTATTGTATAGACTTTACAATCCAATTGAACTTCAAAGATACATCAACTCGTTAATATCTAATTTTTTCTGGCCTTAAAATCAGAGTTAACTACCTGGCAATCGATTAAAGGGACATCTTATTATTTAGAGATGTCGACTGTTCCTTTCAGAGCAGATCAATCGGAGCTCAGGAATCTGAAAATCAATTTGTATCATCAAGATAAATTTGGGTGTTAGTCTCTTGAAGATGGATTTTTATTGTCTGTTGAAGTGAATGTCCAGGTTTCAGTGCGATGACAGTTTGAACAGGACCTGATCTGATCTCTCAGTAATATCTCCAAGGCCCACACACAATAAATGAAGTCACTGTGCTTCAGGGGAACGTGAAGATTTCGAAACACATTTAAAAATTTATTTATCAAAGTGCTATTTCGGATACAGCAAATGTGGACACAGGATAAAGTTAGCATCATTCTCAGCCTCACCCCTCCCTATCTCGGTAACTGCCCCCACCCCTACACCACTCCGAGATCTCTGCATTCCTCCGACTCTTTCCTCTCGCACATCCCTGATTTTAACCACGTTGTCATTGGTGTCTGTGATATCACAGTTGCCTGGGCCCTGAATTCTGGAAATTTCCAGAGTTTGTGACATTTCCAGTGGAACCTTTGACTCTCCTGACTTTCTGGGAAAGCCTTGAAAATGGGGATGGTCTGATCTGAAGGATTGTTGCAGCAGTTCATGTTTCCACCTCGCACTGTTTAATATTATTCCATTAGTTCTATATCTGCTACCGTGTGAGATGGATGATTTGCTCATGCAACATTTATTGTATTGATGGTGTGATATGTTGGACTCAGAGTGTTCAGTGCAATAAATTCTGCTCCAATCAGAGAATGAAATGGCGGACCGACATTCCCACAATACAGCGCTGCAGAGAAAAGGCTCCATCGAGGGAGGGCTTGGGCCATGCTGCATTCTGGGAGATGGAGTCACCTGACACCCCTGAGAGGGGGAGGGCCAAAAAAAACACCTTCACCCACCCCCTCATACAACAACCCCCTCAGCAACACTACCCCTCATCAACACAATCCCTCCTCACTCTCCCCACCTCAAAATCGCACCTTCTTCCAGCACCTCTTCCATGTAAAAATGGTATTTTTTTTACAGATAATGGGAGTATTCCTATATAATTGGAAGGTTTAGTATGTGGCACCACCTGGTGGAAGGCTCTCCCCTCTCTGGAAAAACACATAAACAATCACTCAATGAAGTAAACCAAAGATTGTAGCCATGCAGAATGCTGCTTTCAGGGAGTCTTGAGATGCCTTATGTACCCCCTTATCTATATGAGTATCTGGCAGGAGTTCATAACAGGCACCCAGCAGGAGATGAGCTAAAAATGACCTCTCGGCAAAGTGACGGACAGCGGGGAGGTGAAACCTTGAGCACCTGTCCCTTTGGTCATTGGCCAGAGCTACTCGACCAAGTGACCAAGTAAATGACCAGCTCCTAGGTATTAAGTATCTTTACAGGTGCTCAGGTGAGGAGGGGCCAGACCTTTTCAGGCAGCTGCCTTTTTCAGATGGAGGATGACCAGGGAAGAGCGAGGAAGACAGGAGGGGGTGGGGGGAAGGGGGAAGAGCTTCAGGACACGATGGCTAGAGAACAGAAATCTGCTCCACAAGGTACAGAGATCATCATTCACTCTGCACCATCCGTCCATACATCCTTTGGGATCAGGAAACCCTCTCCACCAGTCACTGGTCATATGCTTTTTCTCTCTATTTCAGACTATGTATTATTTTAAACTGTTGCGTCTTAATAAACTACTTTCAAACTACCAGTGACTTCAACCCCCATGTTGGGAAATCTATGACAACCGCACACTTATGTTCTTCCCTCCCCATCACTCCTTTCCACAAGCCCTACCCACATCACCCTTTCCCCTTCACTTCACCCATCCCCCTCCCTTCACATTAACCTCCAGCAATTACCTCCACCTACACATCGCCCTCTCTCCCCACATCCTGGCACTCACCCTCCACTCCAGCCAATGCAGTCAGAGTCAAATACTTTTGATATGGACTGGAGTGTTCATATCAATTACAAGAGTGCACTTCATGGAATTTGTATTAATAGTTCCAGATAGTGGTAATGCAATTTTTGTCACATTCCAGTAATATATCAGTCCTGGGTAATCTTATCACTGTCATGTCCAGTAATATATCAGTCCTGGGTAATCTTATCACTGACATGTCCAGTAATATAAGAGTCCTGGGTAATCTTATCACTGTCATGTCCAGTAATATTTCAGTACTGGGTAATCTTGTGACTGTTTTTTCCAGTCATAGATCAGTTCTTGGTAATCTTATTACTTTCAAGCCCCAGTAATATATCAGTCCTACGTAATACTATGACAATTATGTTCCCGTAATATGTCAGTCCTGGGAACTTTATCACTGTCATGTCCCAGTAATATATCAGTCCTGGGCAATCTTATCACTGTCATATCCATGTAATATATCAATCTTGGATAACTATATCACTGCCATGTCCAGTAATATATCAGCACTGCATAATCTTATCACTGTCATGTCCCAATAATATATCAGCCCTGGATAACGTTATCACTGTTGTATCCAGTATTATATCAGTCCTTGGTAATCTTACCACTGTCATATCCAATAATATATATGTCCTGGGTAAACTTATCACTTTAAATGCCAGTAATATATCAGTCCTGTGTAATCTTATCACTGTCATGTCCAGTAATATATCAGCACTGGGTAACCTAATCAATGGAATGTCCTGTAATATATCAGCCATGAGTAATCTGATCCAGTAATATATTATTCCAGGGTGATCATATCACTGTCATGTCCAGTAACATATCAGTCCTGGGTAATCTTATCACTATGACGTCCAATAATATATCAGTCCTGGGTAATGTTATCACTATTATGTACAGTAATATATCAGTCCAGGGTATTTTATTACTGTCATGTCCAGTAATATATCAGTCATGGGTAATCTTATCACTGTTGTGTCCAATAATATGTCTGTGGTAACCTTATCACTAGTAATGTCCAGTAATATATCAGTCCATGTAATCTTATTATTGTTGTGTAGCAATAATTTAGCAATTCTGGATGATCTTATCATTGTCATGTCCAGTAATGTATCAGTCATGGGCAATCTTATCACTGTCATGTCCCAATAATATATCAGTCCAGGTAATTTTAACACTGTCATGTCCCAGTAATTTATCAGCCCTGGGTAATCTTATCACTGTCCTGTCCAGTAATACACCAGTCTTGGGTAATGTTATCACTGTCATGTCCAGTGATATGAGTTCTGGATTAACTTATCACTGTCATGTCCAGTAACATATCAGTCCTGGGTAATCTTGTTACTGTTATGTTCAATAACATATCAGTCCTGGGTCATCTTAACTCTGTCATGTCTGGTAATAAATCAGTCCTGGGTAATCTTATCACTGTGATGACCAGTAATATATAAGTCCTGGGGACACTTATCACTGTCATGTCCAGTAACGTATCAGTCCTGGGTAATCTTATCTCTGTCATGTCCAGTAATGTATTAGTCCTAGGTAATCTTATCATTGTCATGTCCAGTAATGTATCAGTCCTGGGTAATCTTATCTCTGTCATGTTCAGTAATATATTAGTCCAGGGTGATCTGATCACTGTTTTGTACCAATAATTTATCAGTCACGTCATTGTCATGCCCAGTAATGTATCAGTCATGGGTAAACCTATCACTGTCATGTCCCAGTCATATATCAGTACTGGGCAAATGCAACACTGTAGTTTCCAGTAATATATCAGATCTGGGTAATCCATTCACTGTCATTTCCCTGTAATATATCAGTCCTCGGTAAATTTATCACTGTCATGTCCAGTAATACATCAGTCCTGGGTAATCTTATCACTGTCATGTCCCTGTAATATATCTGTCCCAGGTAATCTTATCACTGCCATGTCCAGTAATATATCAGCCCTGGGTAAACTTATCACTGTCGTGTCAAGTAATATATCATTCCTGGGTAATCTTATCACTGTCATATCCCAGTAACATACCAGTGCTGGGTAACCTTATCATTGTAATGTTCAGTAATATATCAGTCCGGAGTAATCTGATCTCTGTCATGTCCAGTAATATATTAGTTCAGCGTGATCTTAATACTGTGAAGACCAGTAATTGATTAGTCCTGGTTAATCTTGTCACTGTTGTGTCCAGTAATAAACTGGTCCTGGGTAATCTTATAACTGTTGGGTCCAGTAATATCAGTCTGTGGTAACCTTATCACTGGCATGTCCAGTATATATCAGTCCATGTAATCTTATCATTGTTGTGTACCAATAAATTATCAATTCCGAATGACTCTTTCATTGTCATGTTCAGTAATGTATCAGTCCTGGGCAATCTTATCACTGTCATGTCACAGTAATATATCAGCCCTGGGTAATCTTATCACTGTCCTGTCCAGTAATACACCAGTCTTGGGTAATTTTATCACTGTCATGTCCAGTGATATGAGTCCTGTATAAACTTATCATGGTCATGTCCAGTAACATATCAGTCCTGGGTAATTTTACTCTGTGATGACCAATAATATGAGTCCTGAGTAATCTTATCACTGTCATGTCCTGTAATATATCAGTCCTGGGTAAACATATCACTGTCATGAACATTAATCTTTCAGTCCTGGTTTATATTATTACTGTCATGTCCAGTAATATATCAGTCCTGGGTAATCTAATCACCAGGATCTCCAGTAATATATCAGTCATGGGTAATCTTATCACTGTTGTGTCCAATAATATCTCAATCTGTGGTAACTTATCACTGGCATGTCCAGTAATATATCAGTCCATGTAATCTTATTATTGTTGTGTAGCAATAATTTATCAATTCTGGATGATCTTATCATTGTTATGTCCAGTATTGTATCAGTCATGGGCAATCTTATCACTGTCATGTCCCAGTAATATATCAGCCCTAGGTAATCTTATCACTGACTTGTCCAGTAATACACCAGTCTTGGGTAATATTATCATTGTCATGTCCAGTAACATATCAGTCCTGGGTAATCTTGTTACTGTTATGTTCAGTAACATATCAGTCCTGGGTAATGATATCACTTTCACGTCTGTTAATAAATCAGTCCTGGGTAATCTTATCACTGTGATGTTCAGTAAAATATCAGCCCTGGGTAATCTTATAACTGTCATGTCCAGTAATATATCAGTCCTGGGTAATTTTATCACTGTTATGTCCAGTAATATATCACTCCTGGGTAATCTTATCGCTATGATGTCCAGTAATATATCAGTCATGGATAAACTTATCACTGTTATGTCCAGTAATATATCAGCCCTGGGTAATCTTATCACTGTTATGTCCAGTAATATATCAGCCCTGGGTAATGTTATCACTGTCTTGTCCACTGATATGAGTCCTGGATAAATTATCACAGTCATGTCCAGTAACATATCAGTCCTGGGTAATCTTATTACTTTTATGTCCAGTAATATCAGTCCTGGGTAATCTTTTCACTGTCATATCCAGTAATATATCAGTCCTGGGTAATCTTATCACTGTCATGCCCTGTAACATATCACTTCTGGGTAATCTTATCACTGTTATGTCCAGTATTATATCAGTCCTGGGTAACCTTATCACTGTTATGTCCAGTAATATATCAGTCCTTGAAAAGCATAACACTTCATATCCAGTAATATGCCAGTCCCAGGCAATCTTATCACTGTCATGTCCAGTAATATATCAGCCCTGGGTAATCTTATAAGTTGCATGTCCAGTAATATATCAGTGCTGGGTAATTTCATCTCTGTGATAACCAGTAATTTATCAATCCCGGGTAATCTTATCACTCTCATGTCCAGTAATATATCAGTCTTGGGTAACCTTGACGCTCTGATGTCCAGTAATGTATCAGTCCTGGGTAATCTTATCACTATGATGTCCAGTAATATATCATTCCTGGGTAATCTTATCATTGTTATGTCCCAGTAATTTATCGGCCCTGGATAATCTTCTCACTGTCCTGTCTAGTAATACACCAGTCTTGGGTAATGTTATCATGGTCATGTCCAGTGATATGAGTCTTGGATGAACTTATTACTGTCATATCCATTAATATTTCAGTCCTGGGTCATCTTATCTCTGTCATGTCCAGTAATAAATGAGTCCTGGATAATCTGAGCACTGTGATGACCAGTAATATATGAGTCCTGGGTAATCTTATCACTGTCATGTCCTGTAATATATCAGTCCTGGGTAAACTTATCACTGTCGTGTCAAGTAATATATCATTCCTGGGTAATCCTATCACTGTCATAGCCCAGTAACATACCAGTGCTGGGTAACCTTATTACTGTAATGTTCAGTAATATATCAGTCCAGAGTAATCTGATCTCTGTCATGTCCAGTAATATATTAGTTCAAGGTGAGCTTAATACTGTGAAGACCAGTAATGTATTAGTCCTGGTTAATCTTGTCACTGTTGTGTCCAGTAATAAACTGGTCCTGGGTAATCTTATAACTGTTGGGTCCAGTAATATCAGTCTGTGGTAACCTTATCACTGGCATGTCCAGTATATATCAGTCCATGTAATCTTATCATTGTTGTGTACCAATAATTTATCAATTCCGAATGACTCTTTCATTGTCATGTCCAGTAATGTATCAGTCCTGGGCAATCTTAACACTGTCATGTCACAGTAATATATCAGCTCTGGGTAATCTTATCACTGTCCTGTCCAGTAATACACCAGTCTTGGGTAATTTTATCACTGTCATTTCCAGTGATATGAGTCCTGGATAAACTTATCACGGTCATGTCCAGTAACATATCAGTCCTGGGTAATTTTACTCTGCGATGACCAATAATATATCAGTCCTGGGTAACTTTATCACTATGTAGTCCAGTAATATACCAACTTTGGGTAAATTGAAAAAAAACAGTAAAGGCTCGACAAACTCAGCAGGTCTATCAGCATCTGTGGAAAAAAAGACCGAGTTTACGTTTTGGGACCATATGTCTCTTCTTCATATTCATATGACCTCAAAACATTAACTCTGTCTCTCTATTTACAGATGCTGTTTAACCTGCTGAGTGTTTCCATCATTTTCTGTTTTTGTTTCAAATTTCCAGAGTCCGCAATAATTTACTTTTAACTGTCATGTTCAGTGATATATCAGTCCTGGGTAAACTTTTCACTGTCATATCCCTGTAATATATCAGTCCTGGGTAAGCATATCACTGTCATGTCCATTAATCTATCAGTCCTGGTTCATATTATTACTGTCATGTCCAGTAATATATCAGTCTTGGTAAAATTATCACTGTCATGTCCCAGTAGTATATTAGTGCTGGGTAATCTAATCACTGTCATGTCCCAGTAATATAACAGTCCTGCATATTATTAACAGTGTTATATTCTGGTATTATATCAGTCCTTGGTACCCACAACACTGTCCTATCCAGTAATATATTAGTATGGGTAATCTTATCACTGTCATATCCCAGTAATATATCAGTGCTGCGCAATATTAACAGTATTATGTTCTGGTATTATATCAGTCCTTGGTAACCATAACACTTCATATCCAGTAATATGCCAGTCCCAGGCAATCTTATCACTGTCATGTCCAGTAATATATCAGCCCTGCGCAATCTTATCACTGGCATGACCCAATTACAAATCAGCACTGGTTAATCTTATCACTGTCGTGTCCAGTAATATATCAGTCTTTGGTAATCTTGCCACTGTCATGCCCAGTAATATATGCATCCAGGGTAAACTTATCACTGTTAAGTGCCAGTAATATATCAGTCCTGGGTAATCTTATCACTGTAATGTTCAGTAATATATCAGTCCGGAGTATTCTGATCTCTGTCATTTCCAGTAATATATTAGTTCAGGGTGATCTTATAACTGTGAAGTGCAGTAATGTATTAGTCCTGGGTAATCTTATCACTGTTGTGTCCAGTAATAAACTGGTCCTGGATAATCTTATAACTGTTGTGTCCAGTAATATCTCAGTCTGTGGTAAGCTTATCACTGGCATGTCCAGTAATATATCAGTCCATGTAATCTTATCATTGTTGTGTACCAATAATTTATCAATTCCGGATGTTCTTATCATTGTCATGTCCAGTAATGTATCAGTCATGGGTAAACTTGTCACTGTTGTGTGCAGTAATAAATCAGTCCTGGCTAATCTCATCATTATGATGTCCAGTAATATATCAGTCCTGGGTAATCTTATTACGGCTATGTCCAGTAACCTATCAGTCCTGGGTAATCTTATTACTGTTATGTCCAGTAACATATAAGCCCTGGGTAATCTTATCACTGTCATGTCCAGTAACATATCAGTCCTGGGTAATCTTATCACTGTCATGTCCAGTAACATATAAGTCCTGGGTAATCTTAACACTATGATCTCTAGTAATATATCAGTCCTGGGTAATCTTAGTGTGATATCCAGTAATATATCAGTCCTGGGTAATCTTATCACTGTTAGGTCCAGTAATATATCAGTCCTGGGTAATCTTATCACTGTTATGTCCAGTAATATATCAGTCCATGGTATTTTATCACTGTCATGTCAAGTAATATATCAGTCCTGGGTAATCTTATCACTATGATGTCCAGTAATATATCAGTCATGGGTAAACTTATCACTGTCCTGTCCAGTAATATATCAGCCCTGGGTAATCTTATAACTTCCATGTCCAGTAATATATCGGTCCTGGGTAATTTCATCTCTGTGATGACCAGTAATTTATCAATCCTGGGTAATCTTATCACTGTTATGTCCAGTAATATATTAGTCCTGGGTAATCTTATCACTAGGATGTCCAGTAATATATCAGTCCTGGGTAATCTTATCATTGTTATGTCCCAGTAATATATCAGTCCAGGTAATTTTAACATTGTCATGTCCCAGTAATTTATCGGCCCTGAGTAATCTTCTCACTGTCCTGTCTAGTAATACACATGTCCTGGGTAACGTTATCATGGTCATGTCCAGTGACATGAGTCCTGGATGAAGCTATCACTGTCATGTCCATTAATACATCAGTCCTGCGTCATCTTATCTCTGTCATGTCCAGTAATAAATGAGTCCTGGGTAATCTGAGCTCTGTGATGACCAGTAATATATGAGTCCTGGGTAATCTTATCACTGTCATGTCCAGTAATATATCAGTCCTGCGCAATCTTATCACGTTCATGTCCCAGTAATATATCAGTCCAGGTAATTTTAACACTGTCATGTCCCAGTAATTTATCAGCCCTAGGTAATCTTATCACTGTTATGTCCAGTAATACACCAGTCTTGGGTAATGTTATCAGTGTAATGTCCAGTGATATGAGTCCTGATAAACATATCATTGTCATGTGTATTAACATATCAGTCCTGGGTAATCTTATCACTGTTATGTCCAGTAATATATCAGTCCATGGTATTTTATCACTGTCATGTCAAGTAATATATCAGTCCTGGGTAATCTTATCACTATGATGTCCAGTAATATATCAGTCATGGGTAAACTTATCACTGTCCTGTCCAGTGATATGAGTCCTGGATAAACTTATTACTGTCATGTCCAGTAATATATCAGCCCTGGGTAATCTTATAACTTGCATGTCCAGTAATATATCGGTCCTGGGTAATTTCATCTCTGTGATGACCAGTAATTTATCAATCCTGGGTAATCTTATCACTGTTATGTCCAGTAATATATTAGTCCTGGGTAATCTTATCACTATGATGTCCAGTAATATATCAGTCCTGGGTAATCTTATCATTGTTATGTCCCAGTAATATATCAGTCCAGGTAATTTTAACATTGTCATGTCCCAGTAATTTATCGGCCCTGAGTAATCTTCTCACTGTCCTGTCTAGTAATACACATGTCCTGGGTAACGTTATCATGGTCATGTCCAGTGACATGAGTCCTGGATGAAGCTATCACTGTCATGTCCATTAATACATCAGTCCTGTGTCATCTTATCTCTGTCATGTCCAGTAATAAATGAGTCCTGGGTAATCTGAGCTCTGTGACGACCAGTAATATATGAGTCCTGGGTAATCTTATCACTGTCATGTCCAGTAATATATCAGTCCTGCGCAATCTTATCACGTTCATGTCCCAGTAATATATCAGTCCAGGTAATTTTAACACTGTCATGTCCCAGTAATTTATCAGCCCTAGGTAATCTTATCACTGTTATGTCCAGTAATACACCAGTCTTGGGTAATGTTATCAGTGTAATGTCCAGTGATATGAGTCCTGATAAACATATCATTGTCATGTGTATTAACATATCAGTCCTGGGTAATCTTATTACTGTTATGTCCAGTAACATATCAGTCCTGGATAATGTTATCATTGTCATGTCCAGTAATATATCAGTCCTGGGTCATCTTATCTCTGTCATGTCCGGTAATATATCAGTCCTGGGTAAACTTATCACTGTCATGTCCGGTAATATATCAGTCCTGGGTAAACTTATCATTGTCATGTCCAGTAATATATCAGCCCTGTGTAGTTTTATCACTTTTATGTCCAGTAATATATCAGTCCTGGGTAATTTTATCTCTGTGATTACCAGTAATATATCAGTCCTGGTTAACTTTATCACTGTTATGTCCAGTAATAAATCGGTCCTGGGTAATGTTATCACTATGATGTCCAGTAACATACCAACTTTGGGTAAAAAGAAAAAAAACAGTAAAGTCTCGACAAACTCAGCAGGTCTATCAGCATCTGTGGAAAAAAAGACCGTGTTTACGTTTTGGACCATATGTCTCTTCTTCAGATTCACAGATGTTGTTTGACCAGCTGAGTGTTTCCATCATTTTCTGTATTTGTTTCAAATTTCCAGAGTCCGCAATAATTTGCTTTTATCTGTCATGTTCAGTGACATATCAGTCCTGGGTAAACTTTTCACTGTCATATCCCTGTAATATATCAGTCCTGGGTAAACATATCACTGTTATGTCCATTAATCCATCAGTCCTGGTTTATATTATTACTGTCATGTCCAGATATATATCAGTCCTGGGTAAAATTATCACTATCATGTCCCAGTAGTATATTAGTGCTGGGTAATCTTATCACTGAAACGTCCCCGTAATATATCAGTCCTGCGCAATATTAACAGTATTATGTTCTGGTATTATATCAGTCCTTGGTAACCACAACACTGTCATATCCAGTAATATATCAGTCCTGTGTAATCTTATCACTGAAATGTCCCAGTAATATATCAGTCCTGCGCAATATTAACAGTATTATGTTCTGGTATTATATCAGTCCTTGGTAACCATAACACTTCATATCCAGTAATATGCCAGACCCAGGCAATCTTATCACTGTCATGTCCAGTAATATATCAGCCCTGCGCAATCTTATCACTGGCATGACCTAATCATATATCAGCCCTGGGTAATCTTATCACTGTCGTGTCCAGTAATATATCAGTCTTTGGTAATCTTACCACTGTCATGCCCAGTAATATATCTGTCCAGGGTAAACTTATCACTGTTAAGTGCCAGTAATATATCAGTCCTGGGTAATCTTATCACTGCCATGTCCAGTAATGTATCATTCCAGGGTAAACTTATCACTGTCATGTCCAGTAATGTATCATTCCAGGGTAAACTTATCACTGTCATGTCCAGTAATGTATCAGTCCTGAGTAAACTTATCAATGTCGTGTCAAGTAATATATCAGTCCTGAGTAATCTTATCACTGTAATGTTTAGTAATATATCAGACCGGAGTAATCTGATCTCTGTCATTTCCAGTAATATATTAGTTCAGAGTGATCTTATAACTGTGAAGTGCAGTAATGTATTAGTCCTGGGTAATCTTGTCACTGTTGTGTCCAGCAATAAACTGGTCCTGGGTAATCTTATAACTGTTGGGTCCAGTAATATCTCAGTCTGTGGTAAGCTTATCACTGGCATGTGCAGTAATATATCAGTCCATGTAATCTTATCATTGTTGTGTACCAATAATTTATCAATTCCGGGTGATCTTATCATTGTCATGTCCAGTAATGTATCAGTCGTGGGCAATCTTATCACGTTCATGTCCCAGTAATATATCAGTCCTGGTAGTTTTAACACTGTCATGTCCCAGTAACATATCAGTCCTGGGTAATCTTATCACTGTCATGTCCAGTAACATATCAGTCCTGGGTAATCTTATCACTGTCATGTCCAGTAATATATCAGTCAAGGGTAAACATATCACTGTTATGTCCAGTAATATATCAGTCCTGGGTAATCTTATCACTGTCATGTCCATTAATCTATCAGTCCTGGTTTATATTATTACTGTCATGACCAGTAATATATCATTCCTGGGTAATCTTATCACTGTTACGTCCATTAAACTATCTTTCCTGGTTTATATTATTACTGTCATGTCCAGTAATATATCAGTGCTGGGTAATCTTATCACTGTCATGTCCCATAATATATCAGTCCTGGGTAATCTTATCACAGTGATAATTAGCAATGTATCAGTCCTGGGTAATTTTATCTCTGTGATTACCAGTAATATATCAGTCCTGGGTAACTTTATCACTGTTATGTCCAGTAATAAATCAGTCCTGGGTAATGTTATCACTATGAAGTCCAGTAATATACCAACTTTGGTAAATTGAAAAAAACAGTAAAGGCTCGACAAACTCAGCAGGTCTATCAGCATCTGTGGAAAAAAAGACCGAGTTTACGTTTTGGGACCATATGTCTCTTCTTCAGGTTCATATGAACACAAAACATTAACTCTGTCTCTCTATTCACAGATGCTGTTTAACCTGCTGAGTGTTTCCATCATTTTCTGTTTTTGGTTCAAATTTCCAGAGACCGCAATAATTTGCTTTTATCTGTCATGTTCAGTGATATATCAGTCCTGGGTAAACTTTTCACGGTCATATCCCTGTAATATATCTGTCCTGGGTAAACATATCACTGTCATGTCCATTAATCTATCAGTCCTGGTTTATATTATTACTGTCATGTCCAGTAATATATCAGTCCTGGGTAAGATTATCACTGTCATGTCCCAGTAGTATATTAGTGCTGGGTAATCTAATCACTGTCATGTCCCAGTAATATAACAGTCCTGCATAATATTAACAGTGTTATGTTCTGGTATTATATCAGTTCTTGGTAACCACAACACTGTCATATCCAGTAATATATCAGTCCTGGGTAATCTTATCACAGTCATGTCCCAGTAATATATCAGTACTGCGCAATATTAACAGTATTATGTTCTGGTATTATATCAGTCCTTGGTAACCATAACACTTCATATTCAGTAATATGCCAGTCCCAGGCAATCTTATCACTGTCATGTCCAGTAATATATCAGCCCTGCACAATCTTATCACTGGCATGACCCAATTACAAATCAGCACTGGTTAATCTTATCACTATCGTGTCCATTAATATATCAGTCTTTGGTAATCTTACCACTGTCATGCCCAGTAATATATCCATCCAGGGTAAACTTATCACTGTTAAGTAATACATCAGTCCTGGGTAATCTTATCACTGTAATGTTTAGTAATATATCAGACCAGAGTAATCTGATCTCTGTCATTTCCAGTAATATATTAGATCAGGGTGATCTTATAACTGTGAAGTGCAGTTATGTATTAGTCCTGGGTAATCTTATCACTGTTGTGTCCAGTAATAAACTGGTCCTGGGTAATCTTATAACTGTTGTGTCCAGTAATATCTCAGTCTGTGGTAACCTTATCACTGGCATGTCCAGTAATATATCAGTCCATGTAATCTTATCATTGTTGTGTACCAATAATTTATCAATTCCGGATGATCTTATCGTTGTCCAGTAACGTATCAGTCGTGGGCAATCTTATCACGTTCATGTCCCAGTAATATATCAGTCCAGGTAAATTTAAAATTGTCATGTCCCAGTAAAATATCAGCCCTGGGTAATCTTATCACTGTCCTGTCCAGTAATATATCAGTCCTGGGTAATCTTATTACTGTCATGTCCAATAATATATCAGTCCTGTGTCATCTTATCTCTGTCATGTCCGGTAATAAATCAGTCCTGGGGAATCTTATCACTGTCATGTCCATTAATATATCAGTCATGGGTAAACATATCACTGTTATGTCCAGTAAGATATCAGCCCTTGGTAATCTTATCACTGTCATGTCCATTAATCTATCAGTCCTGGTTTATATTATTACTGTCATGACCAGTAATATATCAGTCCTTGGTAATCTTATCACTGTCAAGTCCAGTAATATATCAGTCCTGGGTAATCTTATCACTGTCATGTCCAGTAATATATTAGCCCTGGGTAATCTTATAAGTTGCATGTCCAGTTATATATCAGCCCTGGGTAATCTTATAAGTTGCATGTCCAGAAATATATCAGTGCTGGGTAATTTCATCTCTGTGATGACCAGTAATTTATCAATCCTGGGTAATCTTAACACTCTCATGTCCAGTAATATATCAGTCCTGGGTAATCTTATCATTGTTATGTCCCAGTAATATATCAGTCCTGGGTAATCTTATCATTGTTATGTCCCAGTAATATATCAGTCCAGGTAATTTTAACATTGTTATGTCTCAGTAATTTATCGGCCCTGAGTAATCTTCTCACTGTCCTGTCTAGTAATACACCAGTCTTGGGTAATGTTATCATGGTCATGTCCAGTGATATGAGTCCTGGATGAACTTATCACTGTCATGTCCATTAATATATCAGTCCTGGGTCATCTTATCTCTGTCATGTCCAGTAAGAAATGAATCCTAGGTAATCTTATCACTGTCATGTCCGGTAATATATCAGCCCTGGATAATCTTATAACTTGCATGTCCAGTAATATATCAGTCCTGGGTAATTTCATCTCTGTGATGACCAGTAATTTATCAATCCTGTGTAATCTTATCACTCTCATGTCCAGTAATATATCAGTCATGGGTAATCATTACTCTGTTATGTCCAGTAATATATCAGTCTGTGGTAACCTAATCATTGGCATGTCCAGTAATAACAGTCCATGTAATCTTACCATTGTTGTGTACCAATAATTTATCAATTCCGGATGATCTTATCATTGTCATGTCCAGTAATGTATTAGTCCTGGGCAATCTTATCACTGTCATGTCCCAGTAATCTATCAGCCCTGGGTAATCTTATCACTGTCCCGTCCAGTAATAGGGCAGTCTTGAGTAATGTTATCACTGTCATATCCAGTGATATGTGTCCTGGATAAACTTATCACTTTCATGTCCATTAACATTTCAGTCCTGGGTAATCTTGTTACTGTTATGTCCAGTAATATATCAGTCCTGGGTAATCTTATCACTGTCATGTCCAGTAATATATCAGTCCTGGGTAATCTTAACAGTATGATCTTCAGTAATATATCAGTCCTGGGTCATCTTATCTCTGTCATGTCTAGTAATATATCAGTCCTGGGTAATCTTATCACTGTCATGTCCAGTAATATATCAGTCATGGGTAAACTTGTCACTGTTGTGTGCAGTAATAAATCAGTCCTGGGTAATCTTATCACTATGATATCCAGTAATATATCAGTCCTGGGTAATTTCATCTCTGTGATGACCAGTAATTTATCAATACTGGGTAATCTTATCACTCTCATGTCCAGTAATATATCAGTCCTGGGTAATCTAATCACTGTCATGTCCCAGTAATATATCAGTCCTGCATAATATTAACAGTGTTATGTTCTGGTATTATATCAGTCCTTGGTAACCACAACACTGTCCTATCCAGTAATATATCAGTCCTGGGTAATCTTATCGCTATGATGTCCAGTAATATATCAGTCCTGGGTAATCTTATCACTGTCCAGTCCAGTAATACACCAGTCTTGGGTAATGTTATCACTGTCATGTCCAGTAACATATCACTCCTGTGTAATCTTATCACTGTCATGTCCAGTAATAAATCAGTCCTGGGTAATCTTATCACTGTCATGTCCAGTAATACACCAGTCTTGGGTAATGTTTTCACTGTTATGTCCAGTGATATGAATCCTGGATAAACTTATCACTGTCATGTCCAGTAACATATCAGTCCTGGGTAATCTTATTACTGTTATGTCCAATAACATATCAGTCCTGGAACATCTTATCACGGTCATGTCCGGTAATAAATCAGCCCTGGTTAATCTTAACACTGTCGTGTCCAGCAATATATTGGTCCTGGGGAATCCCATCACTGTCATGTCCAGTAATATATCAGTCCTGCGTAATCTTATCACTGTGATGTCCAGTAATATATATGTCCAGTGTATTTTATCACTGTCATGTCCCAGTAATATATCCGTCTGGGTAATCTTATCACTTTCATGTCCAGTAATATATCAGTCCTGGGTAATTTTGTCTCTGTGTTGTCCAGTAATATATCAGTCCTGCGTAATCTTATCACTGTGATGTCCAGTAATATATATGTCCAGTGTATTTTATCACTGTCATGTCCAGTAATATATCCGTCCAGGGTAAACTTATCACTGTTAAGTAATATATCAGTCCTGGGTAATCTTATCACTGTAATGTTTAGTAATATATCAGACCAGAGTAATCTGATCTCTGTCATTTCCAGTAATATATTAGATCAGGGTGATCTTATAACTGTGAAGTGCAGTTATGTATTAGTCCTGGGTAATCTTATCACTGTTGTGTCCAGTAATAAACTGGTCCTGGGTAATCTTATAACTGTTGTGTCCAGTAATATCTCAGTCTGTGGTAACCTTATCACTGGCATGTCCAGTAATATATCAGTCCTGGGTAATTTCATCTCTGTGATGACCAGTAATTTATCAATACTGGGTAATCTTATCACTCTCATGTCCAGTAATATATCAGTCCTGGGTAATCTAATCACTGTCATGTCCCAGTAATATATCAGTCCTGCATAATATTAACAGTGTTATGTTCTGGTATTATATCAGTCCTTGGTAACCACAACACTGTCCTATCCAGTAATATATCAGTCCTGGGTAATCTTATCGCTATGATGTCCAGTAATATATCAGTCCTGGGTAATCATCACTGTCCTGTCCAGTAATACACCAGTCTTGGGTAATGTTATCACTGTCATGTCCAGTAACATATCACTCCTGTGTAATCTTATCACTGTCATGTCCAGTAATAAATCAGTCCTGGGTAATCTTATCACTGTCCTGTCCAGTAATACACCAGTCTTGGGTAATGTTTTCACTGTTATGTCCAGTGATATGAATCCTGGATAAACTTATCACTGTCATGTCCAGTAACATATCAGTCCTGGGTAATCTTATTACTGTTATGTCCAATAACATATCAGTCCTGGAACATCTTATCACTGTCATGTCCGGTAATAAATCAGCCCTGGTTAATCTTAACACTGTTGTGTCCAGCAATATATTGGTCCTGGGGAATCCCATCACTGTCATGTCCAGTAATATATCAGTCCTGGGTAATCTTATCACTTTCATGTCCAGTAATATATCAGTCCTGGGTAATTTTGTCTCTGTGTTGACCAGTAATATATCAGTCCTGCGTAATCTTATCACTGTGATGTCCAGTAATATATCCAGTGTATATGTCCAGTGTATTTTATCACTGTCATGTCCAGTAATATATCCGTCTGGGTAATCTTATCACTTTCATGTCCAGTAATATATCAGTCCTGGCTAATGTTATCACTGTCATGTGCCAGTAATATAGCAGTCCTGGGTAATCTTATCAATGTCATGTCCAGTAATATATCAGTCCTGCGTAATCTTATCACTGTGATGTCCAGTAATATATATGTCTAGTGTATTTTATCACTGTCATGTCCAGTAATATATCCGTCTGGGTAATCTTATCACTTTCATGTCCAGTAATATATCAGTCCTGGCTAATGTTATCACTGTCATGTGCCAGTAATATATCAGTCCTGGGTAATCTTATCAATGTCATGTCCAGTAATATATCAGTCCTGGGTAATTTTATCTCTGTGATGATCAGTAATATATCAGTCCTGGGTAATCTTATCACTATTATGTCCAGTAATTTGCCAACCTTGGGTAAATTAAAAAGAAAACAGAAAAGGCTCTACAAACTCAGCAGGTCTATCAGCATCTGTGGAGAAAAAGTCAAATTTAACGTTTCAGGTCCATTTGACTCTTCTTCAGAGTCATACAAGCTTGAAAAATTACCTCTGTCTCTCTATTCACAGATGCTATTTGACCTGCTGAGTTTTTCCATCATTTTCTGTTTTTGTTTCAGATTTCCAGGGTCCACAGTATTTTGTTTTTATGTGTCATGTCCAGTAATATATCAGTCCTGGGTAAACATATCACTGTCATGTCCATTAATCTATCAGTCCTGGTTTATATTATTCCTGTCATGGCCAGTAATTTATCAGCCCTGGGTAATGTTATCACTGTCATGTCCATTAATCTATCAGTCCTGGTTTATATTATTCCTGTCATGGCCAGTAATATATCAGTCCTGCGTAATCTTATCACTGTGATGTCCAGTAATATAACTGTCCAGTGTATTTTATCACTGTCATGTCCAGTAATCTACCAGTCCTGGGCAATCTTATCCCTGTCATGTCCCAGTAATATATCAGTCCAGGTAATTTTAACATTGTCATGTCCCAGTAATTTATCAGCCCTGGGTAATCTTATCACTGTCCTGTCCAGTAATACACCAGTCTTGGGTAATGTTTTCACTGTTATGTCCAGTGATATGAATCCTGGATAAACTTATCACTGTCATGTCCAGTAACATATCAGTCCTGGGTAATGTTATTACTGTTACGTCCAATAACATATCAGTCCTGGAACATCTTATCACTGTCATGTCCGATAATAAATCAGCCCTGGTTAATCTTATCACTGTCGTGTCCAGCAATATATTGGTCCTGGGGAATCCCATCACTGTCATGTCCAGTAATATATCAGTCCTGGGTAATCTTATCACTGTCATGTACAGTAATATATCCATCCTGGGTAATCTTATCACTGTCATGTCCCAGTAATATATCAGTCCTGAGTAATGTTATCACTGTCATGTCCAGTAATCCATCGGTCCTGGGTAACCTTATCACTGTCATGTTCCAGTGATATTTCAGTTCTGATTAAACAGTAATGAGTTCAGTAATCTCCACTCATTGCCTCTTAATTATCTTAGTGCTGAAACATTAAGAACAGTTCAGTCCAATTATTTTCTGTGATTAGAAATCTCGAAATATACACTGTGAATTTTAATCTAAACCAATTTTGCATTAAACATCACTCATGCCTCTTCCTTACATTCCAATGACTTCCCCTAATAATCCTGTTCTCACTGTGTTACTGGTTCTGGTGTCTTGTGTCAGGGGGTGACGTCAACCACAGACGATCGGCCCAAAGCCCTCAGCCTCGGAGGTGCAATAGGAATCTGGAGACCTGGTTGTCTCAAACATTGACACCCTTTCGTGTTGAGTCTTTAAAAGTTGCTTTGTTACAACCCCAGTGCCAAGAAAGTTTGACTCTGCATCAATCCTGGTTTTGAAAGACAGAAGGGAATTCAAACTTCAATTCCAATAAATTAATATCACATCAAATAATCCCGAATAATGAACTCGAGTAATCAGAATCGATCATATCCAGCAGATTCAGTATTCATTCAGGGAAACTTTTTCCCAGCCATTCTTTGGCAAGAAAACGAGGGTCATTTATTAGTTGATTTTATTGAATGATTTAGTGCTGCCAACACTCTGGCTGTTACCATTCTCAACCTGACTACTGCCTCTGGAAACCTGACTATTCCCATACTTACCCTGACTATTGCCTCTCCTAGTTTGTCTATTCCCATTCTCACCATGACTACTGCCTCTCCTAACCTGACTATTCCCATTCTCACCCTGATCACTGCCCCTCCTAGTCTGACAATTCCAATGTTCATCCTGACTACAGCCTCTCCTAATCTGATTATTCCCATTCTCACCCTGACTACTGCCTCTCCTAGTCTGACTATTACCCTTCTCACCCTGACTACTGCCTCTCCTAATCTGATTATTCCCATTCTCACGCAGATTATTCGCATTCTCACCCTGACTATTACCCTTCTCACCCTGACTACTGCCCCCCTAGTCTGACAATTCCAATTCTCACCCTGAATATTCCCATTCTCACCGTGACTACTGCCAATCCAAACCTGACTATTCCCATTCTCACACTGACCACTGCCTCTCCTAGTCTGACTATTCCCATTTTCAACATGACGACTACCTCCCCTAATCTGACTATCCCCATTCTCACCAGATTACAGCCTCTCCTAAACAAGCCTTTCCCATTCTCACCCTGACCACTGCCTCTCTTAACCTGACTATTCCTAATCTCACACTGACTACTGGCTCTCCTACCCTGACTGTTCCCATTCTTTCCCTGACCACTGCCTCCCCTAGTCGGACTTTTCCCATTCTCACACTTACTACCGCCTCTCCTAACCTGAATATTCCCAAATGCACCCTGACAACAGACTCTCCTAACCGGGCTTCTCCTATTCTCACCCTGAATACTGCCTCTCCTAACCTCATATTCTCATTCTCACCGGGACTACTGTCTCCCCAAACCTGACTATTCCCATACTCATCCTGAATACTGTCTCCCCAAACCTGACTATTCCCATACTCATCCTGAATACTGCCTCTCCTAACATGACTATTTCTATTCTCACCATGACAACTGCCTCTCCTAACCTGACTATTCTCATTCTCACCTTAAATATTCTGAATATCACCTTGACAACTGCCACTTCTAGTCGGACCAATCCCATTCTCACCCTAACCACTGCCTCCCCTAGTCAGACTTTGTACAATCTCACCCTGACTACTACCTCACTTAGTTGGACTATTCCCATTCTCAACCTGTCTACTGCCTCTCCTAACCTGAATATTCCCATTCTGACTGTGACTACTGCCTCTCTTAAACTGACAATTCCCATTCTCACCCTGACTATTCCCATTGTCACCCTGACTACTGCCTCTCCTAAACTGAGTATTCCCATTCTCATCCTGACTACTCCCTCCCCTAGTCTGACTATCCCCATTCTCACTCTGACTACCGACTCCCTTAGTTTCCCTATTCTCATCTTGACTACTACCTCGCCTAACCTGACTGTTCCCATTCTCACCTTGACCACTGCCTCTCCTAACCTGACCATTCCCATTCCAAACCTCTCGACTGCATCACCTAGTCTGTCTATTCTTAAACTCACCCTGACTACTGCCTCTCCTAAAATGACTATTCCCATTCTCACCCTGACTACTGCCTCTCCTAGTCTGACTATTCCCATTCTCACCCTGACTACTGCCTCTCCTAACCTGACTATTCCCATTCTCACCCTGACTACTGCCTCTCCTAACCTGACTATTACCATTCTCACCCTGACTACTGCCTCTCCTAGTCTGACTATTCCCATTCTCACCCTCACTACTGCCTCCCCATTCACAAACTTAAATTCATTTGGGTTTGTCTTTACTTCTTAACAGGGCATTGTTGCCAGTTTAAGCCTCTCCTAGTTTGACTATTCCCATTCTCAGCCTAACTAATGCCTCTCCTAGTCTGTTTATTCTCATTCTCATCCTGACGACTGTCTCTCCTAGTCTGTCTATTCTCAATCTCACCCTGACCACTGCCTCTCTGTCAGTTTATTCCCATTCTCACCCTGTCTATAGCCTCTTCTAACCTGACTATTCCCATTCTCACCCTGACTTTTCCCAATCTAACCCTGACTATTCCTTTTCTCACCCTGACTATTCCCATTCTTACTCTCGCTATTCCCATTCTCAAACTGACTACTGCTTCTCCAAGTCTGACTTTACCCATTCTCACCCCGACTACTCCCTCTCCTAGTCTGTCTTTTTCTCATTCCAACCTTGACAATTTCCATCCTCACCCTGACCACTGCCTCTCCTAACCTGACTATTCCCTTTCTCACCCTGACTATTCCATTTCTCACCCTGAATATTCCCATTCTAACCCTGAGTACTGCCACTCTGCCGATTCTCATTCACACCCCGAATACTGCCTCTCCTAACCTGACTCTTCCCATTCTCACCCTGTCTATTCCCATTCTCACCCTGTCTATTCCCATTCTCACCCTGACCACTGCCTTGCCTAACCTGACTGTTCCCATTCTCAGCCTGACCACTGCCTCTCTTAACCTGACTATTACCATTCTCTTCCTGACTGTTCCAACTCTCACCCTGACGACTGCCTCTCCTAGTCTGTCTGTTCTCATTCTCACCCTGACTACTGCCTCTCCTAAACTGACTATTCCCATTCTCACGCTGACTTCTGCCTCTCCCAGTCTGACAATTCCCATCCTCACCCCGACCACTGACTCACCTAACTTGACTATTCCCATACTAACACTGACTATTCCCTTTCTCACCCTGACTATTCCCATTCTCACCCTGACTATTCCCATTAGCACCCTGACTACTGCCTCGCCTCATCTGTCTATTCCCATTCTCATCTTGACCTCTGCCTCCCCTAACCTGACTATTCCCATTCTCATCCTGATTGTTCCAAGTCTCACCCTGACTACTGCCTCTCCTAGTGTGTCTATTCCCATTCTCACCCTGACTACTGCCTCTCCTAGTGTGTCTATTCCCATTCTCACCCTGACTACTGCCTCTCCTAGTGTGTCTATTTCCATTCTCACCCTGACTACTGCCTCTCCTAGTGTGTCTATTCCCATTCTCACCCTGACTACTGCCTCTCCTAGTGTGTCTATTCCCATTCTCACCCTGACTACTGTCTGTCCTAGTGTGTCTATTCCCATTCTCACCCTGACTACTGTCTGTCCTAGTGTGTCTATTCCCATTCTCACCCTGACTACTGTCTGTCCTAACCTGATTATTCCCATTCTCACGCTGACTGCTCCCATCCTCACCCTGACTACTGCCTCTCCTAGTCTGTCTATTCTCATTCCATCCCTGATTTTCCCATTCTCAACCAGACCACTGCCTCTCCTAACCTGACTGATCCCATTCTCACCCTGACCACTGGCTCCCCTAACCTGACTATTCCCTTCCTCACTCTGACTATTCCTATTCTCACCCTGACTACAGCCATCTTAGTCTGTACATTGTCATACTAACCCTGACTTTTCCCATTCTCATGCTTACTACAGCCTCTCAAAACCTGTCTGTTCCCATTTTCACACAGACTACTGTTTCTCCTAACCTAACTATACCCATTCTCACCCTGACTGCTCCCATTCTCACCCTGACTGCTCTCATTCTCACCCTGACTGCTCCCATTCTCACCCTGACTGCTCCCATTCTCACCCTGACTGCTCCCATTCTCACCCTGACTGCTCCCATTCTCACCCTGACTGCTCCCATTCTCACCCTGACTGCTCCCATTCTCTCCCTGACTGCTCCCATTCTCTCCCTGACAGCTCCCATTCTCACCTTGACTACTGCCTCTCCTAACCTGACTATTCCCATTCTCATCCTGACTATTCTCTTTCTCACCCTGACTATTCCCTTCTCACTGTAACTATTCCCATCCTCACCCTGACCACTGCCTCTCCTAACCTGACTATTCCCATTCTCATCCTGACTATTCTCTTTCTCACCCTGACCATTCCCTTCTCACTGTAACTATTCCCATTCTCACCCTGACTACTGCCTCTCCTAGTCTGTCGATTCTCATTCTCACCCCAATTACTGCCTCTCCTAACCTGACTATTCCCATTCTCATCCTGACTGTTCCAAATCTCACCCTGACTATTCCCTTCTCACTGTAACTATTCCCATTCTCACCCTGACTGTTCCAAATCTCACCCCGATTACTGCCTCTCCTAACCTGACTATTCCCATTCTCACCCTGACTGCTCCCATTCTCACCCTGACTACTGTCTCTCCTAGTCTGTCTATTCTCATTCCAGTCCTGATTTTTCTCATTCTCACCTTGACCACTGTCGCTCCTAAGCTGACAATTCTCTTACTAACACTGACTATTCCATTTCTCACCCTGACTATTCCCATTCTCACTGTAACTATTCCCATTCTCAACCTGACTACTGCCTCTCCTAGTCTGTCGATTCTCATTCTCACCCCGATTACTGCCTCTCCTAACCTGACTATTCCCATTCTCACCCTGACTGTTCCCATTCTCACCCTGACTGTTCCAAATGTCACCCTGACTACTGCCTCTCCTAGTCTGTCTATTCTCATTCTCACCCTGACTACTGCCTCTCCTAGTCTGTCGATTCTCATTCTCACCCCGATTACTGCCTCTCCTAACCTGACTATTCCCATTCTCATCCTGACTGTTCCAAATCTCACCCTCACTATTCCCTTCTCACTGTAACTATTCCCATTCTCACCCTGACTACTGCCTCTCCTAGTCTGTCGATTCTCATTCTCACCCCGATTACTGCCTCTCCTAACCTGACTATTCCCATTCTCACCCTGACTGTTCCAAATGTCACCCTGACTACTGCCTCTCCTAGTCTGTCTATTCTCATTCCAACCCTGATTTTTCCCATACTCACCTTGACTACTGTCGCTCCTAACCTGTCGATTCTCTTTCTCACCCTGACTGCTCTCATTCTCACCCTGACTACTGACTCTCCTAACCTGACTATTCCCATTCTCGCCCTGACTATTCCCATTCTAACCCTGACTATTCCCATTCTCACCCTGACTGTTCCAAATCTCACCCTGACTGTTCCAAATGTCACCCTGACTACTGCCTCTCCTAGTCTGTCTATTCTCATTCCAACCCTGATTTTTCCCATACTCACCCTGACTACTGACTCTCCTAACCTGACTATTCCCATTCTCACCATGACTACTGCCTCCCCTAAACTGTCGATTACCATTCTCACGCTGACTACTGCCTCTCCCAGTCGGACCATTCCCATTCTCACCCTGACTACTGCCTCTCCTAAACTGACTATTCCAATTTTCGCATCGACTACTGCCCCTCCAAGTCTGACTATTCCCATCCTCACCCTGACCACTGCCTCCCCCATCCTGAATTTTACCATTCTAACTCTGACTATTCCCTTTCTCACACTAACTATTCCCTTTCTCACCCTAACTATTCCCTTTCTCACCCTAACTATTCCCATTCTCACACTAACTATTCCCATTCTCACCCTGACTATTCCCATTCTCACTCGAGCTATTCCCATTCTCACCCCGACTACTCCCTATCCTAGTCTGTCTATTCTCATACCAACCTTGACTTTTCCCATTCTCACCCTGACTACTACCTCTCCCAACCTGGCTATTCACATTCTCATCCTGACGAATGCATCTCCTCGTCTGACTATTCCCATTCTCACCCTGACTGCTCCCATTCTCACCCTGACTACTGCCTCTCCTAACCAAACTATTCCCGTTCTCACCCAGACCACTGCCTCTCCTAACCTGACTATTCCCATTCTCACCCTGACTATTCCCATTCTCACCCTGACTACTGCCTCTCCTAACCTGACTATTCCCGTTCTCACCCTGACCACTGCCTCTCCTAACCTGACTATTCCCATTCTCACCATGACTGCTGCCTCCCTTTAACTGACTATTCCCATACTAACCCGGACTATTCAATTTCTCACCCTTACTATTCCCATTCACACCCTGACCACTGCCTCTCCTCACCTGACAATCCCATTCTCACCCTGATTATTCCCATTCTCACCCTGACCACTGGCTCCCCTAACCTGACTATTCTCTTTCTCATCCTGACTATTCCCATTCTCACCCTGACTACAGCCTCTTCTAGTCTGTCTATTGTCATTCCAACCCTGACTTTTCCCATTCTCATGCTGACTACTGCCTCTCAAAAACTTTCTTTGCCCATTTTCACCCAGACTACTGTCTCTCTTAACCTGACTATAACCATTCTCTCCCTGACAGCTCCCATTCTCACCTTGACTACTGCCTCTCCTAGCCTAACTATTCCCATTCTCACCCTGACGACTGCCTCTCCTAGTCTGACTATTCCCATTCTCAACCTGACTACTGCCACTCCTAGTCTGACTATTCCCATTCTCAACCTGACTACTGCCACTCCTAGTCTGTCTATTCTCATTCCAACCCTGTCTTTTCCCAGTCTCACCCTGACTACTGCCTCTCCCAGTATGACTATTCCCATCCTCGCCCTGACCACTGCCTCTCCTAAAATGACTATTACCATTCTAAACCTGACTATTCCCTTTCTCACCCTGACTATTCACTTTTTCACCCTGACTATTCTTATTCTCACCCTCACTATTCCCATTCTTACCCTGACTACTGCCTCTCCCAGTATGACTATTCCCATCCTCACCGACTACTGCATCTCCTAACCTGACTATTCCCATTCCCGCCCTGACTGTTCCCATTCTCACCCTGACCACTGCCTCCCCAAACCTGACTATTCCCATACTAACCCTGACTATTCCCTTTCTCACCCTGACTATTCCCATTCCCACCCTGACCACTGCCTCTCCTAACCTGACTATTCCCATTCCCACCCTGACCACTGCCTCCCCAAACCTGACTATTCCCATACTAACCCTGACTATTCCCATTCTCTCCCAGACTACTGCATCTCCCAGTATGACTATTCCCATCCTCACCGACTACTGCCTCTCCTAACCTGATTATTCCCTTTCTCTCCCTGATTATTCCAATTCTCACCCTGACCACTGCCTCCCCAAACCTGACAATTCTCTTTCTCATCCTGACTATTCCCATTCTCACCCTGACTACTGCCTCTCCTAACCTGACTATTCCCATTCTCACCCTGACTACTGCCTCTCCTAACCTGACTATTCCCATTCTCACCCTGACTACTGCCTCTCCTAACCTGACTATTCCCATTCTCACCCTGATTACTGCTTCTCCCAGTCTGACCATTCCCATTCCCACCCTGACCACTGCCTCTCCTAACCTGACTATTCCCATACTAGCCCTGACTATTCCCATTTTCTCCCAGACTACTGCCTCTCGTAGTCTCTCTATTGTCTTTCCAACCCTGACTTTTCCTGTTCTCATGCTGACTATTCCCATTTTCTCCCAGACTACTGCCTCTGTAAACCTGACTTTTCCTATTTTCACCCAGACTACTCTCTCTCCTAACCTGACTATTCCCATTCTCACCCTGACTACTCTCTCTCCTAAGCTGACTATTCCCATTCTCACCATAACTACTCTCTCTCCTAAGCTGACTATTCCCATTCTCACCATGACTACTCTCTCTCCTAACCTGACTGTTCCCATTCTCACTCTGACTACTGCCTCTCCTAACCTGACTATTCCCATTCTCACCCTGACTACTGCCTCTTGTAACCTGACATTTCCCATTCTCACTCTGACTACTGCCTCTCCTAACCTGACTATTCCCATTCTCACCCTGACTACTGCCTCTCCTAACCTGACTATTCCCATACTAACCCTGACTATTCCCATTCTCACCCTGACTATTCCCATTCCCACCCTGACCACTGCCTCTCCTAGCCTGACTATTCCCATTCTCACTGTGACTACTGCTTCTCCTAGTCTGACTGTTCCCATTCTCACCCTGACTACTGCCTCTCCTAGACTGTCTATTCCTATTCCCACCTTGACTGTTCACATTCTAACCCTGACAACTGACTCTCCTAGCCTGTCTTTTTTTATTCCAACTCAGACTTTTCCCATTTTCATTCTGACTACTGCCTTTCCTAACCTGACTATTTCCATTCTCACCCTGACTACTGTCTCCTAGTCTGTCTATTCCCATTCTCACTCTAACTATTCCCATTCTAACTACTGATGACTGTCTCCCCTCGTCTGTCTATTCTTATTCTCATCCTGACTACTGCCTCTCCTAGTCGGTCTCTTCCCATTCTCACCCTGTCTATTGCTTCTCCTTAGCTGAATTTTCCCATTCACATCCTGTCTAGTGCCTCTCCTAACCTATTCCCATTCTCACCCTGACTACTGCCTCTCCCAGTCTGACTCTTTCCATCCTCATCCTGACCACTGCCTACCCCACCGTGACTTTTCTCATTCTAACCCTGACTATTCCCATTTTCACCCTGACTATTCCCATTCTCACTCTAGCTATGCCCATTCTCAAGGTGACTACTGCTTCTCCTAGTTTGACTGCTCCCATTCTCACCCTGACTGCTCCCATTCTCACCCGGACTACTGCCTCTCCTAGTCTGTCTATTCTCATTCCAACACTGACTTTTCCCATTCTCACCCTGACTACTGTCTCTCCTAGTCTGTCTATTCTCATTCCAACCCTGATTTTTCTCATTCTCACCTTGACTACTGTTGCTCCTAAACTGACTACTCCCATTCTCACCCTGACTGCTCCCATCCTCACCATGACTACTGCCTCTCCTATCTTGACTATTCCCATACTAACACTGACTATTCCCTTTCTCATCCTGACTATTCCCATTCTCACCCTGACCACTGGCTTCCCTAACCTGACTATTCCCTTTCTCACCCTGACTATTCCCATTCTCACCCTGACTACAGCTTCTTCTAGTCTGTCTATTGTCATTCCAACCCTGACTTTTCCCATTCTCATGCTGACTACTGCCTCTCAAAAACTTTCTTTGACCATTTTCACCCAGACTACTGTCTCTCTTAACCTGACTATAACCATTCTCTCCCTGACAGCTCACATTCTCACCTTGACTACTGCCTCTCCTAGCCTGACTATTCCCATTCTCAACCTGACTACTGCCACTCCTAGTCTGACTATTCTCATTCCAACCCTGACTTTTCCCAGTCTCACCCTGACTACTGCCTCTCCCAGTATGACTATTCCCATCCTCACTCTGACCACTGCCTCTCCTAAAATGACTATTACCATTCTAAACCTGACTATTCCCTTTCTCACCCTGACTATTCACTTTTTCACTCTGACTATTCTTATTCTCACCCTAATTATTCCCATTCTCACCCTGACTACTGCCTCTCCCAGTATGACTATTCCCATCCTCACCGACTACTGCATCTCCTAACCTGACTATTCCCATTCTCTCCCTGACTGTTCCCATTCTCACCCTGACCACTGCCTCCCCAAACCTGACTATTCCAGTTCTCATTCTGACTGTTCCAACTCTCACCCTGACTACTGCCTCTCCTAGTCTGTCTATTCTCATTCTCACCCTGACTACTGCTTCTCCTAACCTGATTATTCCCATTCTCACCATGACAACTGCCTCCCCTAAACTGAGTATTCCCATTCTCAGGCTGACTACTGCTTCTCCCAGTCTGACTATTCCCATTCTCACCCTGACCACTGCCTCTCCTAAACTGACTATTCCCATACTAACTCTGACTATTCCCTTTCTCACCCTGACTATTCCCATTCCCACCCTGACCACTGCCTCTCCTAACCTGACTATTCCCATTCTCACCCTGACCACTGCCTTTCCTAACCTGACTATTCCCATACTAACTCTGACTATTCCCTTTCTCACCCTGACCATTCCCATTCCCACCCTGACCACTGCCTCTCCTAACCTGACTATTCCCATACTAACTCTGACTATTCCCATTCTCACCCTGACCACTGCCTCTCCTAACTCTGACTATTCCCATTCTCACCCTGACCACTGCCTCTCCTAACCTGACTATTCCCATTCCCACCCTGACCACTGCCTCTCCTAACCTGACTATTCCCATTCCCACCCTGACCACTGCCTCTCCTAACCTGACTATTCCCATACTAACCCTGACTGTTCCATTTCTCACCCTGACTATTCCCATTTTCACCCTGACTATTCCCATTCTCACTCTAGCTATTCCCATTCTCAAGGTGACTACTGCTTCTCCTAGTTTGACTGCTCCCATTCTCACCCTGACTGCTCCCATTCTCACCCGGACTACTGCCTCTCCTAGTCTGTCTATTCTCATTCCAACACTGACTTTTCCCATTCTCACCCTGACTACTGCCTCTCCTAACCTGACTTTTCCCATTCTCACCCTGACTACTGCCTCTCCCACTATGACAATCCTATCCTCACCCTGAGCACTGTATCTCCTAACCTGACTATTCCCATTCTAACCCTGACTATTCCCTTTCTCACCCTGACTATTCCTATTCTCAATCTAACTATTATCATTCTCTCCCTGACTACTGCCTCTCCTAACCTGACTATTCCCATTCTCACCCTGACTCCTGCCTCTCCTAACCTGACTATATCCATTCTCACCCTGACCACTGCCTCTCCTAACCTGACTATTCCCATACTAACTCTGACTATTCCCTTTCTCACCCTGACTATTCCCATTCCCACCCTGACCACTGCCTCTCCTAACCTGACTATTCCCATTCTCACTCTGACCACTGCCTCTCCTAACCTGACTATTCCCATTCTCACCCTGACCACTGCCTCTCCTAACCTGACTATTCCCATACTAACCCTGACTGTTCCCTTTCTCACCCTGACTATTCCCATTCTCACCCTGACTACTGCCTCACCTAACCTGACTATATCCATTCTCACCCTGACCACTGCCTCTCCTACTCTGATTATTCCCATTCTCAATTAAAAGCAAAAAACTGTGGATGCTGGAAATCCAAATGAAAAACAAAAATAAAAATACCTGGAAAACTGAGCAGTTCTGACAGCATTTGCGGAGAGGAATACTGTTAACATTTCAAGTCTGTATGACTCTTCAACAGAACTATGGAAAAAGAGAGGTGAAATATAATCTGGTTTGGGGGAGTGGGACAGGTAGAGCTGGATAGAGGACCAGTGATAGGTGGAGATTGCTAAAAGATGTCATAGACAAAAGGACAATGAGGCGTTGACAATGGTGATATTAGCTAAGAAATGTGCTAATAGGTGACATTCATAGCAGACAGCAGGACGAGCAAGATACAGATAGCCCTAGTGGAGGTGGGGTGGGGGGGGGGGGGGGGGGGGGGGGGGGGGGGGCGGGGGGGTGGTGGTGGTGGTGCGGGGAAGGATCAAAATAGGCTAATAGTTAGAAATAAACCAATGGATGGAAATACATTTAAAAATAATGGAAACAGGTGGGAAAAAAATATATATAAATTATTGGGAAAAAGGGGGATCTGAAAGGGGTGGGGATGGAGGAGAGAGTTCATGATCTAAAGTTGTTAAACTCAATATTCAGTCCAGAAGGCTGTAAAGTGCCTAGTCGGAAGATGAGCTGCTGTTCCTCCAGTTTGTGTTGAGCTTCACTGGAACATTGCAGCAGGCCAAGGACATGATGCCCATATGTCTGTCCTTGGCCACTGTTACTCTGTGTATTCCTGCTGTCTTTTAATTAAATTATTGTGATGCAGAAACATGCCCAGCTCTGGTCCCTTATTTCCAGGCATTGGCAGTCATTGTGGTCCTGGCTTGACAGGTACTGTCGGGAGGTCAGTGTGTCGAGGGAAAGGTGATTTCTGTAAAAATGGGATTAAAAGGTTGCAGCAGTGAGGAAGGTATTTTTTGGAATAGTTATTCCTGGTGCTCCTGTTCTCACAGACACTGTCATTCTAGAACCTTCCCTGCTCCCCAGACACTAACCGGTCACTCCCTGTTCTGACAATCTCCGGCATATGAAAAAAAACAAATTAAAATCCAGGAATCCCTCGAGGATAAAATCCATTTTCTACAAACTATCCAGTTAATGAAAAAGTGCCTTTTAATTTGAAGCACTTTCCTGTGGCAGGAGAGTCGGTAACCAGAGGACACAGATTAAAGGTAATTGGCAGAGGAACCAGAGGGGGAGACGAGGAGAAATATTTTTACACAGCGGGGGTTGTCGTGACCTGGAATGCGCTGCCTGAAAGGGCGGTGAGAGCAGATTCAATATTAATTTTCCAAAGGGAGTTGAATAAAAATTAGCAAAGGAACAATTTGCAGTATCATGGGGAAAATGCAGGGGTAGTGGGACTAATTGGATAGCTTTCGAAGAGATTGCAGAGGTATGATGGGCAGAATGGCCTCTCTCTTTGGTTCTCTGATAATGGGATTAGATTAGTTAGGCTCTTGTTTGACTGGTGCAGATTCGATGGGCCGAAGGGCCTTTATCTGTGCTGTAAGCCTCTATGACTATGACTCTAATTGAGGAGATGATGAGGGGATGAATCTCATTCGCACTCCCCCCCGCCCCTTCCCCAACCACTCCTCAGGAGACACAATCCGACATTGTGAACGGTTGGGATCGAATGTGGACCATTTCTTGACTTTAAAATCACCCATTTTAATGGCGAGAGAGCTGAGTCTACACAAGTCAGTCCTGAAGCAGCTGGGCCATACCCTGCAGGATGATCCAGTTCAGTTTTGTGCCCTGACTGGCTGAATTCAACGAGTCTGGGACTCGTTTCAAAATGAAAGAAAGAACTTCACACGTTTCCATCTGTGGGAATGGCAGTCTTGAGTCCAGGACTCGGGAAACTGTGAGACCAAGTGCCTTTTTATACATGTATATATATATATATACATACTGGGCTCCGCCTCTTACAGCCTCACAGGAGGGGGGATGTTAAACCCTTCACCTCTGAAGGTCCTGATCCCTCTGAGAACGGGCAGATTCGCGCTGAGCACTAGGTGGCACTTCAGAGGACGGGGTATACCCGAGGTATCTGCTGCGGCTCAGTGGGTGGCACAGTCACATCTGAAGCCTGGAAGGTTGTAGGTTCAAATCCCACTCTGGGCGTAAAATCAGAGGGTGGGGTTCGGAAGACCGGTGTTCGGGGCAAGGTTACCTTGAATCCAAAGCCGTCCCCCTTTCACACGCAGGTTTATGTTTAATCCCCGGGCAATGTTCAGAAAGGAGCTCTCCAAAATACCAATCGATAGTTCGCCCTGAGGTCAGGAGATTGGGTGTTCAAATCCCTCGATGTTTGGCAGGGGTGGGGGTATTCGGCGCTAACGATGGTTTCCAAATGCCTGCTCTCTTTTTAAAAAAAATGCGCAGCTTGTTGGAATCACACTGCGTTCACATTGCCTCGACAGGAGGCGAATGGAATCAGCATCACAGCACAACTTGAGCGCAAACAAACAAGGGAGCTGGCCAGGAGAGACAGTTTACCGCTGTCTGTGCATCGTCACGACGAGGGCTGAGAAAATTAATCCTCTCAAAATATAAAAGTCAATCCAGAGCACAGAAGCAGAGTGGCAACTTTAATAACATTCAGCTTTTAAAATGGGAACGAAGGCACTAAGTATATGGCAGCTAAATTTTCCATCTGTATCATGATAAGTAGAACAGTAAATTGTCAATGGGAGATAGAGCTCCTGCAAAGGGATATTGTCAGGTTAAGTGAGTGGGCAAAAAATTGGCAGGTGGCGTTTAATGTGGGAAAACGTGAACTTGTCCACTTTGGCAAGAAGAATAGAAAAGTCGTATACTATTAAAGAGAGAGAAATTGCAGAACCTGATGGTACAGAGGGATCTGGGTGTCTTGGTACATGAATCACCAAACGTTAGCATGCAGGTCCAGCAAGTGATTAGGAAAGCCAATAGAATGCTTATGTTTACCGCAAGGGGGATGGGAATATAAAAGCGGGGATGTTTTAGTGCGGCTGTTCAGGGCCTCAGTGAGACCACATGGGGAATACTCTGTACAGTTTTGGTCTCCTTGAAAAGATTATATAACTGTATTAGAAGCCATTCAGAGAAGGTTCACTTAAATCATTCCTGAAGGACTTATCCTATGAAGAACGGTTGGATAGGTTAGGATTATACCCATTGGAGTTTAGAAGACTGGGAGGTGACCTTATTGAAACATAGTTCTCCATTAGGGAGAGATGCATACTGGTGATGTCACTCAACTAGTAGCCTAGTGGCCCGGCCTGATGCTTCAGGGTCATGGGTGCAAATTCTGGCAGCTGGTAGAGTTTAAATTCAATTAGTAAATCTGGAATATAAAGCTTGTCTCAGTAATGGTGACCATGACAAACAGCATACATTTTAGTGAAAACCCATCTGGTTCACTAATGCCCCTTTAGGGAAGGAAATGTGCTGCCCTTACCTGGCCTGGCCTACATGTGGCTCCAAACACGCAGCAATGCAGTTGACTCTTAAATGCCCTCTGAAATGGCCTCGCCAACCACTGAGTTCCAGGGCAATTAGGGATGGGAAACAAATACTGGCCTTGCCAGCGATGCCAACATCCCATGAAAGACTCAAAAAAAAAGATCCTGAGGACTTGATGGGTTAGATATCCGGCAGATGTTTCTGCATGTGGGAGAGATTAGAACTGGAGGACCATTTAAGATTAAGAGGTCTCTCTTTCGAGGCCGAGAAGGGGGAGAATATTTTTCTCTCAGAGGGTCTTTAGTCTGTGGAATCCTCTTCCCCAGAGAGCAGTGGAGGCTGGGTCATTGAATTTATTCAAGGCTGAGTTAGGCAGATTTTTGACTGACAAGGTTGTCACGGGCTGTGGGGTGGGGAGAAAGGAAAGTGGAGTTGACACCACAACCAGATCAGCCATGATCTCATCCAATGGCAGAGGAGGCTCGAAGTGCTGAATGGCTTACTCCTGCTCCTAAGCCCTATGTTCCTCTGTCTGTCTGTCTGTCTGTCTGTGTGTCTGTCTTTTTGCCGGTGTCAGCCTGTGGCTGTCTGATTGTCTTTTCTTCCTCCTGCATTTCTTCTTTTTTCCTTTCTACCTTGTTCTTTCTTGGATCTTCAGTCAGTCTCTCTGTGTTCAGCCAATCTGTTAGCACAGTCGCACTGCTTAAATCTTTACAGCCCCATAAAAATCTTTATTGTTCACTTAAATTCTCACATAAAATGTTCAAAATGCCCCAGTCCAACAATCCAGTGTCAGAGTGACATTATTTGGTTTATGTCAATCATTACACAGCACAAGGACTGAAATAAGTGTTACAACCAGGATGGGATGAGTGCGCAGTCTCTCTAGCCCCACTACTCCACATGTCATGCCAAAAGTATTAATGTTTTATTCACTCACCAAAATGGCCATTTGTTTCCTTTCACTATTGTTAGAACCAGAATAAAAGAGACTTTAACCAGACTTATTGCAATAAACTCAGAATGGTTGATTTATTATGAAATTAAACTTATTTTTAAAAGCACTTTGCAAAAACTGGTTAACATACAAATTGTAATCCAGAAGTGTAACTATATACTCTTTAAATCCCAACACACACACACACACACACACACACATACACACAACAGACAAGGGACAAAACTAATAGGGGTTGGAATTTAAGGGAAAAACACCTCTTGACTAATGGGAAAGCTTTAAGAAAAAGGATAAAGTTTGAAGTGTTTTGGAGCTGTCGATCTGCTGTTCTTGTGTGCCAAGATGGATCACAGGTCACAGTAGTTGTCTGGAAGTTCTTTCTAAAGGAGCTTTGGTGTGGAAGAGAACAGAATGGTATCAGTGTCCTTGGGATCTCTCTCTCATCTCAGCTTCTCAGGTTTGCAAATACAGATGAGTTATACTGAGATGAGAATTTTTAGCTGGGTACTGATAACTACATTGAATTTCAGACATGGCAGGGTGTTAGGAAATAGAGATAATTTAACTAAGTTATATTGGTGTTTGTGGGTGTTAGGAATGAGTTTTAGCTTGAATGTTTAAGTTTGTTTTATACTTCTGTATCTGTGAGTTAAGAAAAATCAAATCGAGCTTTAGTTTCTCTTTAAAAAGTGTTTGCATTTATAGTCAAAAGAAGGACAGGAACCTGGAAAAGGTCTTGGTAAGTGAAGTTTAAGAATGAGGGGCAGAGAGAAAGGCTCAATGCTTCACATTTAAAAAGACAAAAGCTGCAGAAAGCAGATTTAAAGCAAGAACAGCTTGCAAGAGTCAAGAAGGTCCAAAGAGACAGCTGAAGGTCTGTAACTCTTTGCTATGGGCACATGAAGCAGTGGTGTACTGTTTACGGCTGAGTTGGTGAGACAGAGTGTTTGGAAGACAGCCTGAATGCATGTGGTGACCAGGGAAGAGGAACATCAGAAGGAGAGTTCAAAACCCTGGAGAAAACATCGGTTTGGGAGAAGATTCCAAAGCGAGTCCTTTTAGAGTTGAGATTGGAAACTCTTGGGTGAAAGATGGAGTTCAGTGAGGCTGGTTGGCTCATGGTGTGACAAGCATCTGGGGGAGTTGAGGAGAGATACAAAGCATCTGGTTGAGTTGGCATCTGTCACTTGGTTTAAGTGTCTGACCACAGGGTGCCGTAGGTTTACATGGGCTGTGTACCTACTGAGAACATTAGAGTATAAGATAGTTTTTGTAACTTGTGTTATCCTTACAAATTTATATATATCTGTAAAGGTATGGTTGTGGGTGAAGGGGTATTTTAATATAGTTCATTCTTGCTTCTTTAATAAATGCTTTATTTTTTTGTTAAAAGTTCATTAGCCGACTCAGTGACTATGTTCGGTAGCCTCTCCATGTATCTAAACAAACAAATTAACAGTTAGGATCTATCAAGCTGGGTTTCACTCTGGCATCAGGCTTGCCAGGGATAACCTCAGCTGGGGATCCTAACAAGGGAGAGAGCAAGTTGGGCAACTCTCTCCTTTTGGGTTTATTCCCAAACTGAGTCCAAAAAGAAGTTCAAAACAGAAAACTCCTCTCAGTCAGGTGATTTCCAAAAAATCACCAGGGCCCCACAACTTGAAAACAGTAGATTTCTTTTTTCTCCAACAATTAAATTTCAAGTAAACAAATAGTTCTTATCTCCTCAGGCATCTTGCTGGTCATTTAGCTGAAGCCATGTAATTTCTTGGGAAAGTCAGTTTGCTCACTGTCCAAAGTGAACTTCTAACCTTTAAAAAAAAAAACAGGTCAATTCCCAAGAAAGTGTCCAAATACTTCAACATCCTTACATTAAAAAAAGTGTAGTTCTTGGAGATTGTATTCATAGCATAAGTTATTTATTATTAGGAATATTTTTCAGGATTTCTTTTTATTCTTTCACGGGATTTGGGTCTCATTGGCGAGCCCAGCATCTCTAGCCCATCCATATTTACCCATGATATTGACACGATGAGGTCCCCCAATTTGTTAACTTCCCGCACAGGACTCAAAGTTGTTATGCTCCTGGGTGAGATGGGATGAACTGACTCCCCCTCTTTATTCAATTCCCTTGGTTGGTCACAACAAGGTTAATTTAAAAGGATCCCTTCCCTCGTGGATACCTTTTCTCAGTACAAATGTACTTATGTCTTGGAAGGAGCCAATTTAACCATGCTTTCTTGAGTCAAAGAAAGTGTAAGTTTATTAATTGCTAAAACCCAAAAATAATAAAAATGCAACACACATACTGTAAAGAACATATTTTTATTTTTTGGACTGCAGCTTTAACATTAGACTGTGGCTTTAAAAACCACCATGGCTGCACTTTAAAAGAGATGTTCACTAGATCAGGAAGAAGAAAATCTACAATGTTGCTATCTCCTGGAATAGTGTGTGCCAGGTGGGACAGAATGGTGCTGGAATGGAGACCTGGTTTAAGAGGGAACTTGGTGTTCTGATAAAACTTCTCACATTTTTCACGTCTCAGGGAGCAGTGGGGCTTGATACTACATCGCGCAATCCCCAGTGAGCCATGACAAGGTTTGGGGGCTCGAGTCTGGGACATTTTGGAACAACAGTAAACAATGATTTGGGTATAGATTTGGTAATTAATAAAATCTAAAAGGAAACAGCAGGTTTGTACTATCAAAATAAGATGGCACTGGAAACTGCTAAAACCTTCCTGCAAGTGGAAGAGATGTCCCTGACGATTTTACAAATGATCCCAAAAGCCAAGTTAATCCAATTGGCAGGTAAATTAAAAGTAGGATTGCCTGCCAAAGCTAAGTAGGCAGAGCTAATTGAAGAGATGGCACAGCATTTAAAACTGGAAGGAATACCTGAGAGACTGAGCTCTCCAGGGGGGTGGTTCATTGGGATGGGCTCCAGTTCAGTTGCAAATGAGAAAAATGGAGTTAGAGGCAGCAGAAAAGGAAAGAGACGGAGCATTCCAAAGGGAACAGGCAGAAAAGGAAAGAGAAAGAGCATCCCAAAGGGAACAGGTGGAAAGGGCAGAGAAAGAAAAAGAAAAAAGTATGAGAGGAAGCATTTCAAAGGGAATGGTGAGGTTAGAAAAGGAGGAAAGAGGAAAAGAGAGAAACCGAGAATTCCAGCTTAGGATGCTTAAAGAAGAGACACCAGGAGGTGAGGCCAGACTTATTTCTGGATCAGAAACCAGTGAGGAGATGTTTAAGTTTCTACAAGCTCTTACAAAATTTGAAGAAATGGATGTTGAAGCATTCTTTATTTCATTTGAGAAGATAGCTAAACAGATGAACTGGCCAAAGGAAAACTGGACATTGCTGATGCAGAGCAAATTGTTAGGTAAAACGGAGGAAAATTAAGCGTCACTGTCAAAGGAGGTTTCTAGGGAATATGACGTGGTGAAAAAGGCCATTTTGAGTGCTTACGAGTTGGTCTCTGAAGCATACAGACAAAAGTTTCAAAAGGAAACAGCATGAGCAAACTTGCATTACATTTGAAAGGCTTAAACCAAGCAGTTTTGGCAGGTGGGCATGAGCATTAGGAGTTGAAACTGCCGATGAGGTCCTCAGAGGGACCATTCTCTTGGCAGAGTTTAAAAGCTTCCTACCTCGTGTAATAAGAACCGATGTGGAAGACCAGAGTGTTGCAACTGCCAGAGAGGCAGGAGTAATGGCTGACAATTATGAGCCTGATCCATAAAACTAAACCTTTTTTCCATCACCCCCCATAAATTTGAAAAGGATAGAAAGTGGGAGAGTGAAAGGAAGGTGAGTAGCCAGGGTAAAGAATGGATAGCTGGGGATACTTTGAGATCTCCTCCCCAGATCAGGAAGGAAGGTACTGAGGGCAGAGGTAAAACTTGAAGGCTGAGTGTTACCTCTGTGATAAAGTGGGACACATTTGTTCAGAATGCTGGAAGTTGCAAGTGAAGCCAACGGGACTTATTGGAGTTTGTAGCAGTGAGTCTGAAAAGGAAACTCAAAAAGAAAATGCCATGGGCCAAATTGTAACTTTAACTACAAATAAGGGTCTGGAGGTAAACATTGCTGTGAATGCAGGTGAAGCGAATAAGGTAGACAAGAGATATAAAGGGTTTTTGTCTAAAGGAAAGATAACCCCTTTTTCATCAAATGATGCAGCTAAACCCATAACTGTATTAAGGGACACAGGAGCTACTCAAACTCCTTCGCTGGAGAAGGACCTAGTTTTCCCTCCAGGAAGTTCAATGGAAGCTAAAGCATTGGTAAATTGAGATAAGTGGGAAGTATATCCCAGTTCCATTGTACAAAGTAGATCTGGAGTGTGATTTGTTATCTGGGTCAATGGTTGTAAGGTTTGGTTAAGAAATTACCCATAGATGGAGTTGATTTAGTCCTGGGGAATGATTTGGCAGGAGTGAAGGCTATAGGTTCGTCCATAATTACGGAAAGTCCGAGAGAGGCTAAAGAGATGGAACAGTTACAAAAACAATTTCCTGCTATTTTTCCATCATGTGTGGAGAACAGAGAAATGGCTAAACAAAGTCCATCGCCAGAGGTCAAAGTAATACCATGAGTGATGTTAGAGTGGCCTAAACTTTTTTTAAGGGTGAGGATAATTCAAAGGAAGTGTTTGGTATGTCTTCTTTAATTGAGGCTCAGAAAGCAGATTCAGAGTTAAACAAGTTAGCACAGTCAGCTCACACTGAAGCTGAGGCTGAAGGAGTTCCGGAGTGCTATTTCCTTAAAAACGGAGTTCTGATGAAAAAGTGGAGACACCCTGACAAACCTGCGGATGAGGAATGGACGGTTGTTCATCAGAAAGTGGTACTGCCAAAATATCTTAGGGAGGTATTACGAGTAGTGCATGAGATTCCCATGGCAGGACATGTAAGAATACAGAAAACCCAAGCATCAATAAATTAGCATTTTACCTGGCCAAGACTTCATAAGGATGCAGTGCAATTTTGTAAAACATGTCATACATGTCAGGTAATAGATAAACCTCAAACCAGCATCTTTAATACCCACACCAGTTTTTGAAGAACCATTTGGTCAGGTATTAGTAGATTGTGTAGGGTCATTATCCAAAACGAAAGCAAGAGCATGTAATGTAGCATGAGAGCAGACTAATGGAGAAAAGTTGGAGAAACAAGTTAAGTCAAAATTCAGCACACGTGATCCAGAGCAGAGTAATGGGAAAGAGGTGAAATCCAGAGGTAGGGATCGTAAAAGAGTAAAAGCAAAGAGAGAGCAAAACAGGCCAAATTGAAATCTAAAAATCGAGAACGAAGTAAAAGCAGAGAGTGAGAAAAAAGGGCCAAATCAAAATCTGGAAGCCAAGATAGAGGACAGAATAAAAACAAAGATGGAGGGAAAGGGACCAATCTAGAAGTAAAGATCGGGTAAAATAAAAAAAGTAAAGAAAGGGGAAAACATGCAAGCTCAAAAGGCCAAGGCAGGGAACAAAAACACAAAGAAAACTGGGTTAAATCCAATAGTAATGATGCCGAACAGGGCAAGAGTAAAGGTCAAGGAAAAAGGAGCAAAATCCAAAAGCAAGGAAAGGGATAGCAGTAGGAGCAAAGAAGGTCAAAGGAACACAGATAAAGAACAGAAAAAAAAGGACGATAACAAAGAAACACTAATCTACACTGGCCATAACCTGCTGGCGCTCATTAAGAAGTTTAAAACTCGAAATGCGCGACTATTTAGATGGAGTCTTCTGTTTCAACCATTCAATTTAAAGATTGTTCACTTTGCCGGTAAAGATAATGTGATTGCGGATGCATTGTCCCGGGCATAAGTTACTGAAACCAACCAATACTTAAGATTGTGCAAGGGGGAAGGATGGATGAATGAGTGTAAGACTTGTGTGTTGTCTATGCATCGCATACCCTGTGATGAAATGCATTCTTTAAATGGCATTTCATCGTTTTAAGGCTGGAGGCATGTAAAGAGCAAACTTTTATTTTTTGGCCTGTGGCTTTAAGATTGGACTGTGGCTTTAAAAACTACCATGGCTGCAGTTTAAAAGAGATGTTCACTAGAGCAGGAAGAAGAAAACCTACAATGTTGCTATCTCCTGGAACAGTGTGTGCCAGGTTGGACAGAATGGTGCTGGAATGGAGATCCGGTTTAAGAGGGAACGGCCGAGCAACAGCAGTTTTGATTGGCTGCTGACCAAGTGGCCAGGTTCTGTGTGAGGATAGTGCAGTAGGTCAGCTCCTAGCCTGAAAAGAAGAAAGACATTAAACCCCTCTCTCCTGTGTTTTGTAAGACTCCAGTAATCCTGCCATGGTAGCTAGCTGGCTATTCCTCACATGACTCTATCCTACTTTCTTTGAGAGACCCCAGTCAGGAAGAAAAGGGGAAAATTCACCAGTAGAGACATTAAAAGCAAGTTTTAACCAGAGAACCACAGACTGCATGTGCTGGGAGGCCGTCTCATGTCAGCCACAACAACCTGCAAGGAATCTGAAAGCAAGCAATCAAAGTCAACTCATCTAATCCCGAACTCCGGATTAATGCTACTGAACTGTTTTATCTCACCCTTAAAATCCATGTTGTGTGTGTGTGTGTGTGTGTGTGTGTGTGTGTGTGTGTGTGTGTGTGTGTGTGTGTGTGTGTGTGTGTGTGTGTGTGTGTGTGTGTGTGTGTGTGTGTGTGTGTGTGTTTGTTTATAGGGATTCAAGAAGGGGTAGAGTTCAAGTTAAAAGTTAGTAGTCCATCTTTCTTTCTTTTGTCACTGGTTACAGACAATTTGTTTAATAAACAGTTATTTACTTGTTAAGTTTACAAACCTGGTGCTCGTATTCTTTTAACCTAAATTCTAACCTAAAGGTAGAATTGGGGCAATTTGGTGGTCTGATTAAATTTCTCACATTTGTCACAGCTCAGGAAATAGCGTAGCTTGATACTCCAGTGCATTATCCCCAATGAGTCGTGACAATACACACAGATCAGAGATGAGACGTTGAGTCCAAAAATAAAGTTAATCAATCGAGAGAGCCCTATGAATCAGAGAGTCCTCCTAATGAAACAATGTCCAAAAGGATCCTCTGCTCATGCACATGAGTCCCTGCGGCCAGTCGAGTGTTAACTGCAAAGCTGAGACTCTGGTCTCAGCTGCAGTTTTAAAACTCACCCAAACAAGCTCACCCTTAAAAACTGGGTTCCCCACCTAGTCTGATTCTCACCCTGAAGGCATATTATTGCCTTCTGACTATATCATAGCAGTGAGGTGGGTTGTTAATGACCTTAATTGGCTACTGAATTGCAACTTAAATAGAACAGTTGGGCTTCTGACTTTTTGACTTGCCCATGTACCATATTATCGCAAGCCAATGTACCAACGTACCATTGTGAATGGCTCCACCGTCATCTCACCCTGCAATACGCTCCGCGAAGTGGTGAGCGCTCCCGATCTAGGAATGTGTTATTAAGCCCACAGTGTGGAAATAATAGAGCTTTGTCCTCATTCAAAGGGTCGGATTTACGGTGGATGAGAATCCACCTGCACTCTGATTCCAGTCCCAAGGACATCAGGGAGAGACAACAGGGAGGTTATTTTTAAAATGAAATTAATATTCATGACAAAGATTTACAAAAGGCTCAGCAAGATTGTCAGAGTCAGTGGAGGATTTAGATATAACTTTGATAGCTCCTGAACTGAAAAGTGAGTTCATGTCACCAAACACGTTTCATACTGAAGGATTGCTGCGCTACCAGAGGGTGAGTGCTGACGGAGTGCTGCATTGTCAGACGGTTAGCACTGACGGAGTGCTGCACTGTCACAGAGTCAGAATTGAGGGAGTGCTACACTGTCAGAGAAACAGTACTGAGGGAATGCTGCACTGTCAGAGGGGCAGTACTGAGGGAGTGCTGCACTGTCAGAGGGTCAGTACTGAGGGAGTGCTGCACTATCAGAGAAACAGTATTGAGGAGTACTGCACTGTTAGAAGGGCAGTACTGAGGGAATGTTGTACTCTCAGGCTCAGTACTGAGGGAGTGCTGCACTGTCAGAGAAACAGTATTGAGAGAGTACTGCACTGTTAGAGGGGCAGTACTGAGGGAGTGCTGCACTGTCAGGTTCAGTAATGAGAGAGTGCTGCAGTGTCAGAGGGTCAGTACTAAGAGAGTGCTGCACTGTCAGAGAGTGGGCACTGAGGGAGTAATGCACTGTCAAAACATCAGTGCTGAGGGAGTGCTGCACTGTCAGAAGGGCAGCACTGAGGGAGTGCTGCACTGTCAGAAGGGCAGCACTGAGGGAGAGCTGCATGGTCAGAGGTTCAGTATTGAGAGAGTGCTGGAATGACAGAGGAGCAGTACTCAGGGAGTGCTGAACTGTCAGAGGCTCAGTACTGAGGGAGTGCTGCCCTGGCAGAGGGTCAGTACTGAGGGAATGCTGCACTGTCAGACAGTCAGTACTGAGAGAGTGCTGCAGTACCAGAGCAACAGTACTGAGAGAGTGCTACAATTTGAGAGGGACAGTACTGAGGGAGAGCT